>OX451735.1:485657514-486257514 GCA_948472305.1 Vicia faba
TTACAATCTTTCAGTCTGGTTTTGTTCATCTTTGAGTAGTTGAATCAGCTCACCCATCTTCTTTATGATTTCCTTCTTTCTTGATTTTTCCTGAAATTTATGAAGGTTTTCATTTATGGATTTAAGAGTTAGATAAGATCTCCAATTCTTAATTCTTATATATATGTTAGCAAAATGATTTCTAATAATGTTTCATGTGTGTCTAGTGCTCTAAAAACATTTAAAGATAACTTTTTTGCCTCGTGTGTTCATCTTCTCTAGTTTGATACTTAGAAAAACTCCATATATCTTTTCTAGAGTATCCTAAATTTCCTTGGCGTTTTACAATGATGAACTAAAAAAGGTTGTTATCATTTATTATGAAATATTTGGAATTTATATCTATACCTAATATTTGTCTTTTCTTCTTTGGTGCAAAGAGAATAAGGTTTTTCCACTTCTTCATCATTTACTTCTTGAGTAGGGTAAACCAGACATTGATTATGATTTTGAATAAATCATGATTTATATTTTTCAAATTCTGGAACTTCAAATACATATGTGCATACTGATGTCCCAACACCACACAATATCAAGACAAATTTTATAACATTTGTTCATAGAATAGTTGTTAAAAGATGTTGATAATACAGAAAGATAAAATGCATAAATTTAAATAACACAATCAATTATTAACCCATTTGGTGCAACGTTACCTACTCTGGGGGCTACCAAGCCAGGAATGAAATCCACTATGATAGTATTAGTTCAAAGCTAAACCAACCCTAGTTTACAAATTCACTCCTAATCACTACCTTGTGCAACTTCTACTTAGAGACCACTAGATATGAGAACCCATCTCACTTCCAATCACCATAGTGATATACCTACAGCCATAAACCTTGTGACTATACTTAAAACCTAACAGAAGATTACACTTCAACTAACTATACTTAGTTTTGCTTAAAAGCTTCAACTAAGAACAACACTCAACTTTTTGCGTAAAAGCTCATGAGTGATAACAATAACTTGATAAACAAGCAACAATCAGTCAACTAAATACATCAGAGATACATGAGTCACACACAAAGAACACAAACACTAAGAACCTAAAATACTCCTAAAACCCAAAACCCTTATGTTGCACCCACAATTTGTTATTGGGAATGCTTGTTATTTTAGGTCTAGCAAGTCCTTATTTATAGACTCTTGTAGTATGGGCTTCGACTCTTCAAATCAAATCCAATCTTCACTTTTTAAATCAGCTGCAAGATCGTCACATAAAAATAGGAACAAATCTTATATAGTTTCCTAAAAAGTCTCAAAGATCCTTTTTATGATATCCAATTAAATCTGCACTTTTTTCCTAAATAATATCCTTGGCTTGCGCATACTGATGAGGTATATCCAAAGGATCTCATCAAATTAAAACAAATATGTCAAGAGATATAAAACAAAAACGCATGTTGTACATAGACCAAGATGTCATGACATCTGTCTTCGACATTTGTCTGAAACACATAATAGTAAAACTGTTATGACAGTTGATGAACATGTTATAACATCTTTCTTAACATCAGTATAGAACTATTTTTTTTACCAAAATTTAGTCAATCATATAGCCATGGAACTAAAAATATTCCCCTTTAGAAAATTTTGGCTAAAACAACCAAACACAATAATCTCGGAGAGAGGAATAACACAACAATACAAGTTACATGAAATCATGTGAACTTTATACAAATTGCATCCGGAAAAAAACATCAGAGAATGCATGCAGTTACAAATCACCATCTTTAATACTCCAAAGAACAGACATCCAGACATGTGGTATGACATCACAGGCAGGACCAAACTCCCCTTATCACACATGATCAAGACTCCCCCTCAAAGGGAAAACCCAACACACCAGAAAATCCAGAGAACCAAATTTAAACTACCCAAGTTCACACATTAGAGACAACAACAACAGAAGATAGAACAGCCTCACATCAAGATTTTCTATACATAAGGCAAGATGTCAAAACATCAAATAAGACATCATACACAAAAACTCCACAGTAGTAGCATCACCACCACCAACAAGAATGACAGACCATCATGCTCCCCCTAAATAGTTGCATCCAACCAGAAATCATAATCACTACTCTTTCCCTAGTAGTAGCACAGTCCTATCAGTATGTTAATCATCATGTCAAGACATGTTTTATAACATCATGATACACCTAACACACTAACACTTTACTCCCCATTTTTATCCAAAAATTGACAAAAATAGAGTAAATGTAAACAAAATTGAAGCGCACACAATGCACACATGCACAAACACAAATGAAAACACACATTGGAAACACATAATAGCTTATGGAACCTGTAATATGGTGGGAGAACTGACTTTTTTGGTTTTATGCAAATGTGCGGATAGCAAGAGTCGCCACCGACTTTTATTTTATCCAATATTTAGGAAATGTGAAAAGAACAGAAAAGACCTTTAATAGATTTTAAGTTTGGGGGTAAGTTATGAAAAGGGAAGGTGTTAGCACCCTTTTCATCCGTAGTTATATACGGGCTCTTAATTTCTTAACTCACTTTTGAAAACTTGCTTTGTGCATGTGTGGTTTGAAAATATTTTGAGATGTCAATGTAAGGCTAACTTTGTAATGATTCTTGTATAAGTCCTCAAGAATGTACACAAAGTATTTTTCTTTTTTGAAAATATTTGTTTCAAAGTGATGTGAAAATGTATTATTTGTGAAAAATGTTGTGAGCAAGCAATTAGGAGTTCTTACCCACTAAAGTATTTCTTGTTATTTTCCTTTTCCTTTAAAGATAGTAATATCCATACCGTTAGTTGGTAGGTAGATCTATCTATTGGATGTGAAGGGACAGGCGTAGGGTCATCGTATGGTCATCGAAGGCAACATGTAAGGATACTTTAGCAATTGTATCAGAGGGACTATCATCATTTACTCGTAGGGACTAGATCATTTTTATAGGCAACACTTCAGGGTCATCGAGGGAATGTGATCTTTATTCGAAGGGACTATGATGATTTGATCGAGGGTCTTTTGCTAAGGTATCCCCACTTTCGAGGGACATGACCAATATTGTAAGGAAACTAGAGAGGTTACCCTAGAATTTCAAGTGCGAAGAGTGTTTGTTTTCAGTTATTTCTCTTGGGAATTAGGGTTTTCTACGTTTGTTTTTAGACTTGCCATACAAACCCTAGTTATTAATAATTAAATGTACAGAAAAATAAAGGGTGGAATGTAAAACTTAAGCTATTACATAGCTTTGGGGGAGATACATAGGTATAGAAATTTGTGAGAAAGTAAACCTACATTATTACATCCTTGGAGAAGATACATAATTAAAAAAAAACGCGAGAAAAGAAAACTACGTTATTACATTGATAGTGCGACCTATACAATTTTCTAGGAAATTAAATAGCAACAGATAAATAAGAAAAGTGTTAAGAAATGTGAAAGACCTAAAATCTAAGTGTTAATGTTTTTGATGTTTTATAGAAAATAATTTAAGTGATAATAATTAGTTAAAACCTAATTGTTTCTAATTAATTTTAATATTAAGAAAAAAGTTAATCAATTAATTAACTAGTAAATAAAAATATATTAGAAACAAAAAAATTCAATTATTAATTAAAACCCTAATCCTAATTTATTAGTATTAAGAAGAAGAAGATTAGGTTAGTTAATAATTGATTAACTAGAAAAGAATTAATTAAGAAAAATAAAGAAAATTAGGTTAGAAAAAATATAGTAAAAATAATTTGCATGGGGTGGGTGTTGAACCCACACCATTGACTTCACATATCTACTCTCCTTCCACTAGGCTAAACACTTGCTTGTGTTTGAGGATAGGCATCAATCGTCATAATATTAACTTGCATGTTAGTTTGGAAAATAAACAAAAATAATTGCATGGTGTAGGGATCAAACCCATGCCCCTCATATTACATGCCTCTGTCTCTAACCAACTGCATTGCATTGCGTTTTTGTTATAGAATAGGAATAGAAAAATATATAATAAAACATATATCAGAGAAGCGTCGGAGCCCTAGCTTCGGTCGTCTTATCCGGTGAGTCCAAATTCCAACCTGCAAAAATAACAAGATTTAGATCATAAAAGGGACCCTATCCCCCTAATTTGACCCTTGTGAATCCAATGGTGGCCTTAGTTTTGCCTGAAAACACTTGTATCGTGAGATTTGAGGAAAACATCTCAACTTGCCCTAGCAATGGAAGATCCTTATCCCTGCATTAAATCTTGCAAATAATGGATCAGAACGGTCCTAAACATGCTCATGAACATGTATAGATGCATCAAACTTATTAAATATGCATAGATTAAAAGCTTTAGATTCACGAAAATTACCCAGTCGGTGCCACTTGGTGTGGCTGTTTTGGACGTGGAATTGCTTCAAGGATGATTGGGATGGACTACTGGGAACTTCAGGAAGTTTATGGAATGCTTGAAACGGTTTGAAAGAGGCTGGAGACAAGGGTTTCAAGTTTCCCTAGTTTTGACACTTTTGAGATTTTTGACAGTGTGTTCTTGAGGAAAATTTTTGTGTCCCTCTTGGTCTGAAGATGTCATGTATTTATAGTGGAAGATTTAAGTCAACAAAAAAGAAGAAAAACCCGAGTTGTATGTCAATTGCTTAGGAGGAGGATTTATTTGATCAATCTTTGATCAGTCTTGAGTGTTTGATGCCTTCATGTACATGAGAAGGTATCTTGGATTAATTTGTCTTAAAAATGGGAGAGAAAATTTTGGGGTACAACAGAACCAAAGAAACTTCACCAACTTTAGGTGGTCATCAACCTCTTACCCATGTCAAAGATCCTCATACACTCCTTGTTGTTGTCACCAGCCCTTTATAGAGAGCCTTTGTCCCATCCAATAACAACATTCTTAGGCTTCTTAAGCATCAGAACATGGAGGACAATGTAGTATTAGTTGCACTCCTCCATAAATATAAATGTTATAATTCCTCAATAGTATAAGTTCCAATCCCACTGCTTACAACAGTAAGTTGTTCCTTGTTGTCCATATGCTCCAAAGTAGTAACCGTACTGTGAAACGGTGGCACAACCGATTGTTTAATACTGGTTTTGCATTTTTTATTGTCAAATGTCGCGGTAAGCAAGAGTCGACACTTACTTTTCTTTTATCCAACAAAGGAAAGGGTGAAAAGAACAGAAAAAGACCCTTTTCGAGATTTTATGAGTAAGGGGGTAGATTATGGAAAGGGAAGGTATTAGAATCCTTTCCATCCGTGATTTTCGACGGGCTCTTAGGTACTTGCTCATTTTGAAAATTGTTTGTGTTTGTGTGTTTTGAAAAGTTTTGCTTTAGGGTAACTCTAGTATTAGTCCTCAAGAGTGTGATAAAGCGTTTTTGAAAGTAGTTTTTTGAAAGTGTGCAAGTGTGAAAAAAAAATTTTGAGCAAGTACTTAAGAACAGTCTACCTACTCGAAAAAGGATGTTCTTTTCCTCCTTTCCTTTAGATAATGTTATCCTACTATTAGTGAGTAGGTAGCCCTATCGTTGGATGTTGAGGGAATATCGAAAGGGACGTTATGGTCATCGAAGGCAATATGTATGGATATCTTAGCGTTCGAATGGACTGTCATCATATAGGCAACATCGAGGGACAAGATCATTTTCTCGTAGGCAACTCGAGGGACGTTTTAGGGGCCATGATCTTTTATGATGACTTTTATATCGAGGGTCTTTGCTAAGATATCCCTACGTTCGAGGGACATGACCAATTCCGAGGCAACCAAGTGAGGTATACCCTAAGGGTGCAAGTGTGCAACAGTGTGTTTTTTTCCAGTTATATTTTTCTTAAAATTAGTGATCTAATGGTTAATTTACAGCCTTTCCATACACGCCTATTTACTAACAGTAATATATCAAAATAAAGCAGTAAATGTGCGAAAAATAAAATTCAGAAAAAGTAAATCCTAAACTATTACACGGCTTTGGGAGATACATCATAATGAACGAGAAGTAAAGTGCGGAATTAAAAGTGCGGAAATTTAAGTCCTAAACTATTACAACCGTAAGCAATTACAATATTATAAAAGATGCGAATATATGATAAACGCGCGTGAAAATGGAAAGAAACGTCTAACAATCTAAAAAAGTCTAAGTGAAAAAAATATCTTTGTTGTGTTCGTTTTAAGAAAATAATTAAACTACATCTACTAAAAATAATAATAAAAAATAAAATAAAATAAAAACTAAATAAAATCCTAATTAATTAAAAAAGAAAAAAAAGATTGTTGATTAAAAATTAATTCTAATGAGACTACTTCTATTATTTTTGTTATTTTTGTTTTATATAATGAAAAAGAAATTATATAAATAAAATTAATCCTAATTCTATTTCATTTCAATTAGAAAAAAGTTAAAGTTTAATTAATTAATTGTACTCAAAATTAATTATTAAAAAAAAAACAAAATCCTAAATTTCTATGTGATATAATTATTAAGTGAAAAAAACATTTTGAAATTAATAAAATAAAGGAAGTAAAGAAATAAACAAAAGAAATGGGTCAGGCTTGAAAAATAGGGGGGTTGTTATCAAAATGTTTTGGCCCAAATCAGAATTGGCGTTGGGATTCAGTGGGGAGTGCCTTTGATGGCTCATGGTGCATCTGTGTATGATGGTCTTCGATACCTGCGTTAAAACTCAAATCTAACCATATAGAAAGCTTGCAAATATAAGAGTGGTTAATAATGTATGATTAAAATGCGTTTATATCGTATGAATCAAGGAAATCGAAATCAAGTAAAAACGCAAATTGTGGTGTGGTTGAAACGCGTTTCAGACAGATTTAGGACTTGGGAATGGCTGGGAAAGATCCAGGAGGCTTCCAGGAATACGTCTAAGCCTTTGTTTTGGATCAAAACCACCTGCAATTTGAAATTCAGTTTTAACAACTTTGGAATTTTTTAATGAAATGTGCAGCAATTCTTTAGGCTTTCTGTTGAATTTTTTGAAGAGCTTTTTGAAGAGCTTTTTGAGATCTTTTTGGAGAGGAATTTAGTGCTCCCTTTGGCTTGTAATGTTATGTATTTATAGATGGAATATAGGAGTGAACAAAAATGGTAAGGAATCAATGCATTCATGGCCTTGGAGACAAGGATAAAACAAATTGAAAAATGTCCATATTTGTGATATTTTTGCCTCTTTGGTCACTTGCATGAACCTGGTCCCTTTGGATGTATCTTTCACGAAAATATGGGCCTTCTAATAGACAAATCAAACCCAAATATCATGGCCCATTATTCTTTGCATTTTTATTTAATTTATTTGATTTAATTCATATTTAAATGGATAAAAATTCAAATAAATAGAAATAAAAATCAAAATAGTTAATGGTTAGGTTTATATGTCCTTGGGTATGTCATAAACATGTTTTAACCCTACAAGTTAGGTCAATTAACCTAAAAATGCAATTTCGCTCAAAGTTGACTTCATGCATTTTTCACAAATTTTCCCAAATTGTGTAAACCATAACTTGTTCAATTTTCATTTTTTGAAGATGATCTTGGACTTTTTGGAAATCCCAAGATGTTACTTAAATCCCTCTTTTGATCAATTTTTCATTTGAAGATGTTATCTTGATGTAAAAGGTCTTGGCAAAAAGTGGCTTTTGTTGACTTTCTAAAAATGACCTATAATGTATGAACTTGTATCTTTCAAATGGTGCATTTCTTGAACTTGAGGGCTGAAGAGAAGTTGTAGGAAATTGGATTCTCTTCAAAATAAGCTTTGGTTGGAAAATTTCTGATAAAGTATGAGAAAGTTATTCTTGGTCAAAGTTTGATTGACTTTTCCTATAGAAACCCTAATTTGCCATTTTTGACTTTTGATAGATTAGGAGCATTTCCTGATGAATCATGATCAACCCTTGATCAAATGATGAATATCACTTCAAAATGTTGATGTTGACCAAAAATCTTGAAGTTTGATTGTACATGGGCCACAGTTGACTTTTGACCTAGCACAGTTAATTTTTCGATACTTGAGCAATTGACTGAGCAAACTTATTGAGCAAGGCATGAAACTTGGCATGGGTGACCTCGAGGGCATCTGAGTATAATGGAGAACATTTGGGATCCTTGAAGCTCAACCATCTTGATGAAAATTGAAACCCTAGTTGGGGGTTCATTGCCTTAGGAGGAGAATTGTCTGGTCAATTCTTGGTCAACCTTGAGCAATTGAGAAGCCCTAGGAGTATGTCTTGTGTGAGAATGGGAGGGAAAATTTTTTGGTACAACAGCTGCCCCTGTTCAATCTTCTTAAACCTGAAGATTTAGATTGGCTTGTTTGCCTTTCGTGATTTGAAGGTGGGAGATGATTGAACACTAGAGTGCCAAGAAATTTGCACTCGTCTGAAATGAGACTGTTGGGGAATAATATCGGAAATGGGCTTACAGATGCCATTTGGAAAACATGATAGAAGCCTGTCGGACATGGGCTTAAAGATGTCATCCAAGGAGTATGATGGAGAGTCGTCGGAGATGGGCTTAAAGATGCCATCCCAAAATAGATGCTGACTTCTTAAGGATTCTCTTTGTGGGGATTCTTGTTCCTATTGTCCGAGGAGGAGTCCGTTGGGGAATGTTTTTTAGGGGAATAGAGTCTAGGAGCTTCGGTTGTCCATTACTCTATTGGGGAGTCATCTCTTGACTAAAGAGACGAAACTGAACTGCTATCTGGTCAGGATCCAGGCTTCACAGTGACTTGTTGTCGATTTAACTGAACTAATAAAGATCTTGAATCATATTCAACTGGAATATAAATCAGAGAGATCTTAGGGTAGATCTAACTGAACTAGAGGAAAATATTAAATTACCTTTAACCGGATAAGAATCAAAAAATTCTTAGTGTCGATTTAATTGAACCAGAAAAAGGTCTACCAGAAAATAATCAGTAACAAATCAAAGGTCAATTTGAACTGAACAAGCAGAGGTCTTGGTTTATCTTTGACTGGATAAGAATCAGAAAAATCTTAGTGTCGATTTAACTAAACTAGGAAAAGGTCTTTAATTAACTTTGACTGGATAAGAATCAGAAAAATATTAGTGTCGACTTAACTGAACCAGACAAAAGTCTTGGAATATCTTCCACTGGAATAGGAATCAGAGAGATCTTAGTGGCGATCTTACTGAACTAGAGAAGGTCTTTAATTAACTTTGACTGGATAAGAATAAAAAAAAACTTAGGATCTATTTAACTGAACAAGAAAAGTCTTGGAATATCTTCAAATGGAATAGGAATCAGAGAGATATTAGTTGTGGTCTGACTGAACCAGAGAAGGTCTTTAATTAACTTTGACTAGATACGAATCAAAAAAGTCTTAGGATCGATTTAACTGAACCAGACAAAAGTCTTGGAATATCTTCAACTGGAATAGGAATCACAGAGATCTTAGTGTCGATCTGACTGAACCAGAGAAGGTCTTTAATTAACTTTGACTGGATAAGAATCAGAAAAATCATAGGATCGATTTAACTGAACCAGACAAAAGTCTTGGAATATCTTTAACTGGAATAGAAATCAGAGAGATCTTAGTGTCGATCTGACTTAACCAGAGAAGGTCTTGTGAGGACATATTTCAATGGGAAATGACGAAATAGCCATTCCTCAGATGTAGCTTTTGAGAAGACTATTAGGTCACATAAGTAGTCAACGGTGTTTGTTGATTTGATATTTTCCATGAAAAAGGCAAAGAGTTAGTCATATGCAATGTCATGATGGATGAAATGTATTGTGGTGATGTTCTCAAAATAAATGAGGTTATGATGTATGCGATTTGTATGTGCATGCCATGATGTATGAGCATGGGATGCTATTACGATATTTCTTAGTCTGGGAAAGTAAATCCCAGACTACTGCTGAATAGTATAAGGAGGCTGAATTCTTCATTTCCGCTGGGGATAATGAATGGACATGATTTTCCAGGGATTCCCTCTTTCTGTTTGAGAATATTCTGCTGGGGATTGACTCTGCTTGAGAATAAATCTGTGGAGAGAGGATCCTTTGTTAGAATTTTGCCGATGTAGAGAAATAAACTTTGTTGGGGAATGAGCTTCCGCAGTTAGAGAAATAAACTTTGTTGGGGAATAAACTTCCATAGTTTAGATAAATAAACTCTACCTGAGAGGATGTTTTATAAACTGTTTAAGATTATAAAGCTCGGCTGGGGAACACAGATTTCAGCTCTCTGGAGGAACTTTTTTGGAGAAAGTAATTCCTGCTTGGGGAAGAAGAGAAAAAACCTTTGGTTGTTTCTACTTTGTGGGGAACATAGACGTCACTAGGACGTATAATGAGGATACAGCGATGACTTTGCATCAGGACGTTTCTGCCCCTGTACCTGCTAGAGAAAGTACTTGCGGCGATTTTGTGGATCTATGACGTGATTGTACTTGAACATATATTGAATGAGTGTCAGAATGACATCCTTCCCTGGATTGTATCTGAACTGTATTTGAAACATCTGTTGAATGAGTTTCAGAATGACATCTGTCTTTGGATCGTATCTAAACTATATTTGAAACATGTGTTGAATGAGCGTCAGAATGACATTCGTCTCTAGATCGTATCTGAACTGTATTTGAAACATGTGTTGAATGAGTGTTAGAATGACATCCATCTTTGGATCGTATCTGAATTGTATCTGAAACATGTATTGAATGAGCGTCAGAATGACATCCCTCTCTGGATCGTATCTAAAATGTATTTGAAACATGGGTTGAATGAGTGTCAGAATGACATCCGTCTTTGGATCGTATCTGAAATGTATTTGAAAAGAATCTGAATAAGTATCAGGATGACATCTGTCTCTAGATCGTACCTGGCTTGTTTCTAGAAGATAAGTCTGGAATAAGTACCAGGATAAAATCCGTCTCTGGGTCGTACCTGAACTGTTTCTAGAAGAGGACTTGGCTTATTTAGAATGTTTCCGTTGGGAATTCCTGTTTAATTATTTTGATAAGAAATCCGCTGGGGAACATTGATTTTGCTTGATTGTACGTAATTCGTTGTTGGACTTCATGTCTAACTCCCCAAGTGATTCAGATGGAAATCTGCCCTTGGATATTTGGTATTTTTGAGAGATTCCTTGAATCTTGACTTGACTGCCCCAGATGAGTGACAATGATCATGTCGTGCCCCTTGGTTGGAAATGTTTTTCCACTTTAGGTAAACCTTTTCATTGAGAAAGTTTTTATTCACTAGATATTCGTCATGTGAATTTCTCTGTTTGTCGAAAAAATAGTCATATGCAAACAATGGTATTTTAAGAATGCAAAGCTTATGTCTATCTCGAAATTTTGAAAATTCATTTTTTAGTAAAACAAACAAATTTTGTAAAAGTGTGATGTCAACTCAAGATTTATAGCAAACCTTACAGGAGTCAGGATACCTTTTGTAATAGTATGTTTTCGAACTAACCCATGCTTCAGCTAGGACTTTTAAGGGTTATATCGTGGCCTGGTTCGCGGTTCAAGAAACAAAGGATAAAGGCTCAAAGTTTATTAGTACCCACCCGCTCTTCGTGAAGTTCTTCAGTCATATGCTCAATTAATTGTGCGTTTAAATCCCGATTGAGTATGGAATCTTGTCCTTGATGTTCCGGTTATGGTTCAGATATTGAAAGTTTATTTTGAATAGGAAGATATTTTTGTAATCTTTTTTTGTCGAGGATTTGTAGTAACCTCTTTTTTGGTTTTCGTTATCCCTTCTTTTGCCTGAAAGGTTTCTTTTGTGATTACAGTCAGCGGGATGCCCCAGTTTTTTTCTTAAGTCTCTCCTTCATAGGTTTTGACTTAATGGGCTTTTATTTTGAGAGATAATGACTTCCGGATTTAATAATTATGCGGAACCATCGCCATCTTTTGATTTGGAAGGACGTCTTCGATGCCATTCATTGTGTACGAAACGGAAAATTGCGACTGAATGCGCGTCTGAATTGACTGAGAAACTATCCTGCCCCAGGTTATAATTAAGGGTTTTAATTTGTGTGAAAATAAAAACTCCTACTTCTTTGGCTCAAAGTGGTTGACTAGAGATTATCTTCCTTACAACTCCACTATTTAGGATTTGAAACAATGCTTGTACATCATTAGCAGGGTCTGTTCAAAAGCATATTGTAGAGATTGTGGTATCATTTACGTCATCCTCCCTCTAAAGGCTCAGAGCTTTTGATCGAGAGTTGAATATCACAAAAAGAAAAGCAGTTTAAATATAGTGAATATGAATGAATTGATTCAAAATAGACATATGCAATGCATTGATAAAGTAACAAAGTTTGACATAAATAAATATTCAAATAATCAAAAGAAAATTACAAATTGAAAATTCTAATGAACAAAAGCTTCTTCATCTGATCTTGTGACATCAGATGGCGTGCCTTGGAGGGATGGCAGAAGAACTCAACCTGACCATATTATGTAAACTCCAGCACTCTTTCATCAATCAAGTTTTGAATTTTATATTTCAACATCCAACAATCGTCAGTATCATGCCCCGGACTGTTGGAGTGATATGCGCACCTTGCGTCAGGATTGTAGTTAGGGGAAGAAGTCTTGGGATTCGGAGGAGGCCCTATCAATGTAACCAGATTCATCCTGAACATGTGTTGTAAATCTAGAGACAACGGCATGTTGAGTTTGGTAAACTGCCCCTTGGGTGTATCCGGCTTACTCTGATTTACCCATTGTTTTTGGCGAGGTTATTATTGGACCTATGATGTGGTAGCAATTTGGAAAGGTCCACTCTTCACCAAACCAACCTCTTGTCTTCTCGGAGGTTGATCAATGACTTGGTCCCCAACCTTGATTGTTTGCTTCACACGGTTGCATCTGTTTTGATGAAGCTTGTTGACAATGCCTCTCAGCTCTTCTTGTACCCGGGTTGGGCCTTGGATAAGAGCCATTTGCCCCAACATCTTGGTTCTCATTGCTTCAACCTCAGCTTGCAGTTGTTCCAACCGTTCGTCCTTATTGTCTTCAGGATTTTTCTTGGCCAGGTTCCCAGTGAGGAGTGCTTTCAACTCTTCCTGTCCCTTGGATAGGTTTAGGAATATTTCCATGAACTGAGCCTCTTGAATTTGGAGATCTCTGTTGTCTTGTTTGAGAGCCATTGCTGAAATAAACAACGAGAACATGAGAGACCTGTTATGAAATCTGCTTATGCAATGATATGTATGATATATGTATGCAATGTTTTCAAGGATTTCTAAGACTTAAAATTGCTTAAACAAAAAGAGAACAACTGTTAATTTCATTAAGAAGTTTTATCGATCACAATGATGCCTCTTGGGCTTACAAAGGAGATAACAAAGAAAAAATAACTCTCTAAGCAAAGAGACTCAAGCTTCCCACCGGCGCATCCTCTTTGGTGCAATGCAAGCGTTTATACTCTTCTCCTCGTGAAGTAACGTGGTGAGCTCTAAAACCTTCTTCTCGCTAGCGTAAAATTGGGTTTCAAAAGTATCCTGTTCTTCTTTGAGTTAGATCCAGGATTTCCGTAGCTCCTGAAGGTCAGTTGGCATGTCAGGATGAAACACAATGTAAAGAGTGTCTCCCTCGGCAATTGGATCCATAATCACAGGTAAGATGGAGGGGTAAGGCATCATAAGACATTGAGCACAAGCTCGCACCCATTTGAGGAATGGAATTCTTGTGCCTCAGTGTCTTGCTATCAACTCTGTTTATCATGCCCCAAGCTCGAATTAACCTCTTGCGATAACCCTGGACATCATTCTCATAGTCAAATGTGATTCCTTGGACGAGTGTGTCGTGAGGACCATCCCTTCTAGCATAACCAAATTGTCGCAATGCCAAACAAGTATTATAAGTGATTCCTCCCCCAATGCCTAAGAGAGGGACATTAAGGGATTCCCCACAGCGATCAATGATAGTGATACTCTCCAAGGATCAGGAACACCAATGAATATCTGAATGTGTAAGGGATATTAGCCTATGAGACCATCCCATGCCCTGCTCATTCTTCAAAATAAACTGGGGTAGGTGTGAAATAACCACGTAGCCAATAGAGGAGTGCAACACAGAAGGGTCCCTATTCTCTTTAGAGTGCGAGTATGCAGAGAGTGTAGAATATCCCCAAGTAAAGTAGGTACCGGATTATGAGACAGAAAAATCTTAATCGCATTCACATCTATGAGTTGGTCTATGTTAGGGAATAATACCATCCCATAGATGAGAAGGTCCAACACTTCTTCAAAAGCTTGTAAATCCAGGCTATCCTAAAAATGGCGAGCTTTCTCAAATAAAAACTTAGCTGGAAATCCTTGGAAACTTCTTCTGGTTTCCCAATTTGCCACTACATCAGACGTTGTAAAGCCAGAGCTTGAGAAATCTCTTCAGGCTTTGGGTCTCTTTCCGTACCTTTGAATGGTAACTGATTAAGGATAGGTACCCCTAATAATTGAGAAAACGCATCTATAGTAGGCACTAACTGCTAATCAGGGAAGGTGAAGTAGTGGTGCAACGTGTCAAAGAACTTAAATAGCACCTTTAACATTTCTTCATCAGGGGTTAAAGTGACCAAGTTGAGAAGTCAACCATGTTTTTCAGTGAAGGGAGAGCTTTCAGGAATCCTTGATGCTAACTCTTTGAGTTGAGGATGCACTTTCACAAGGTTGATTTGGATAGTGTTCCTACGAGCGGATGTCATGTCCTACAAAACAAGACAAAGATAAGACCTAGAAAATCCTTGAAATGGTTAGTATGATATGTCATGATTATGCTAAGAAATCACATATACAGCAAGCACAAGAAAATCACACCAAAACCTTAGGTTTAAGGCTTGCATGGGTTTTAAGGTCATACCCTCTTGAAGTTGGATTGGTTCAACATGTCCTATAAATAGTAATCGGGTTCTAAGGGATCTCAATATCACTGACCTTTCCCACAAGCTTAGTTCGATAAGCGACTAACTCGCAACCAAATAAAACTCAGGAGTCAAGTCTCAATGAGTGTAGTATCGAGTATCTTTCGACTTTGGGGATACACCAAAGACGACCATATCACTACGTCCTAATGGCCAAGTTGTTCATTTAAAGGTTCTAAGGTCATTTGACGCTTTATAACACCACGCAGCAGCCCCGTATTCTCCTTGATTAACTCAAGGGATATCGGTACCAACCAAAGTGTCGCATCAGTGTAGCCACCGCTTCAACTGTTTCGGTATACCCTACATAATTTCCACGATCTATTGCTACTTACCTAAAAGGTTTCCCCAGATCCGAGTGTAGGATCTATAGTAACCCAAACAGTACCCTTAAAAGTAAAGAAAACAAACAAGCAAACAATTTAGAAATGATTTATACCCTAAGGTAAACCCCACTTTATTTATACTCCCCAGCAGAGTCGCCAATTCTATGATACGGTGGCAGAACCGACTGTTTAATACTAGTTTTGCATTTTTTGTTTGCAAATGTCGCGGTAAGTAAGAGTCGCCATCGGCTTTTCTTTTATCCAACAAAGGAAAGGGTGAAAAGAATAGAAAAAGACCCTTTTTGGGATTTTCTGAGTAAGGGGGTAGATTATGGAAAGGGAAGGTATTGACACCCTTTCGATCTGTGGTTTTCCACGGGCTCTTAGGTACTTGCTCATTTTGAAAATTGTTTGTGTTTGTGTGTTTTGAAAAGTTTTGCTTTATGGTAACTCTTGTATCTGTCCTCAAGATTGTGATAAAGCGTTTTTGAAAGTAGTTTTTTGAAAGTGTGTAAGTGTGGAAATTTGTTTTTGAGCAAGTACTTAAGAATAGTCTACCTACTCGAAAAAGGATGTTCTTTTCCTCCTTTCCTTCAGATAGTGGTATCCTACTATTAGTGAGTAGGTATCCCTATCGTCGGATGTTGAGAGACTATCGAAAGGGACATTATGGTCATCAAAGGCAACAAGTATGGATATCTTAGCGTTCGAAGGGACTGTCATCATATAGGCAACATCGAGGGACAAGATCATTTTCTCGTAGGCAACTCGAGGGACGTTTTAGGGGCCATGATATTTTATGATGACTGTTATACTGAGGGTCTTTGCTAAGATATCCCTACGTTCGAGGGACATGACCATTTCCGAGGCAACCAAGTGAGGTATACCCTAAGGGTGCAAGTGTGCAACAATGTGTTTTTTTCAGTTATATTTATCTTGCAATTAGTGATCTAATGGTTAATTTACAGTCTTTCCATACACGCCTATTTACTAACAGTAATATATCAAAATAAAGCAATAAATGTGCGGAAAATAAAATGCAGAAAAAGTAAATCATAAACTATTACACGGCTTTGGGAGATACATCATAATGGACGAAAAGTAAAGTGCGGAATTAAAAGTGAAGAAATTTAAGTCCTAAACTATTATAACCTAAGCAATTACAATATTATAAAAGAAGCGAGAATAAGATAAACGCGCGTGAAAATGGAAAGAAACGTCTAACAACCTAAAAAATTTTAAGTAAAAAAAATCTTTTTGTTTTGTTCGTTTTAAGAAAATTATTAAAAATAAATAAATAAAAACTAAATAAAATCCTAATTAACTAAAAAAGAAAAAAAAATTGTTGATTAAAAATTAATTCTAATGAGACTACTTGTATCATTTTTGGTATTTTTGTTTTATATAATGAAAAACTAATGATATAAATAAAATTAATCCTAATTCTATTTCATTTTAATTAGAAAAAAAAAGTTAAAGTTTAATTAATTAATTATACTCAAAATTAATTATTAAAAAAAACTAAATCCTAAATTTCTATGTGATATTATTATTATTAAGTGAAAAAAATATTTTGAAATTAATAAAATAAAATAAATAAAGAAATAAACAAAAGAAATGTGTCAGGCTTGAAAAATAGGGGGCGTGTTGTTATCAAAATGTTTTGGCCCAAATCAGAATTGGTGTTTGGATTCAGTGGGGAGCGCCTTTGATGGCTCATGGTGCATCTGCGTATGATGGTCTACGATTCATGTGTTAAAACTCAAATCTAACCATACAAAAAGCTTCCAAATATAAGAGTGGTTAATGATGTATGATTAAAATGCATTTATATCGTATGAATCAAGGAAATCGAAATCAAGTAAAAAAGCAAATCGTGGTGTGGTTGAAACGCATTTCAGACAGCTTTAGGACTTGGGAATGGCTGGGAACGATCCAGGAGACTTCCAGGAATACGTCTAAGCCCTTTTTTTGGATCAAAACCACCTACAATTTGAAATTCAGTTTTAACAACTTTGGAATTTTTGAATGAAATGTGCAGTAATTCTTTAGGCTTTCTGTTGAGCTTTTTGAAGAGCTTTTGGAGAACTTTTTGAAGAGCTTTTTGAGAGATTTTTGGAGAGGAATTTCGTGCTCCATTTGGCTTGTAATGTTATGTATATATAGATGGAAGATAGGAGTGAACAAAAATGGTAAAGAATAAATGCATTCATGGCCTTGGAGACAAGGATAAAACACATTGAAAAATGTCCATATTTGTGATATTTTTGCCTCTTTGGTCACTTACATGAACCTGGTCCCTTTGGATGTATCTCGCATGAAAATATGGGTCTTCTAATAGATCAAATCAAACCCAAATGTCATGGTCCATTGTTCTTTGCATTTTTATTTAATTTATTTTATTTAATTCATATTTAAATAGATAAAAATTCAAATAAATAGAAATAAAAATTAAAATAGTGAATGGTTAGGTTTATATGTCCTTGGGTATGTCATATACATGTTTGGACCCTAAAAGTTAGGTCCATTAACCTAAAAATGCAATTTTTCTCAAAGTTGACTTCATGCATTTTTCATAAATTTTCCCAACTTGTATAAACCATAACTTGTTCAATTTTCATTTTTTGAAGATGATCTTAGACTTTTTGGAAATCCCAAGATGTCTACTTCAATCCCTCTTTTGATCAATTTTGCATTTGAAGATGTTATCTTGATGTAAAAGGTCTTGGCAAAAAGTGGCTTTTGTTGACTTTCTAAAATGACCTGTAATGTATGAACTTGTATCTTTCAAATGCTGCATTTCTTGAACTTTAGGGATGAAGATAAGTTGTAGGACAATGGATTCTATTCAAAATGAGCTTTGTTTGGAAAATTTCTGATAAAGTATGAGAAAGTTATGCTTGGTCAAAGTTTGGTTGACTTTTCCTATCGAAATCCTAATTTGTCATTTTGACTTTTGATAGATTAGGAGCATTTCTTGAGGAATCATGATCAAACCTTGATCAAATTATGGATATCACTTCAAAATTTTGATGTTGACCAAAAATCTTGAAGTTTGATTGTACATGGGCCACAGTTGACTTTTGACCTAGCATAGTTGATTTTCCAATACTTGGACAATTGACTGAGTAAACTTATTGAGAAAGGCATGTAACTTGGAATGGATGATCTTGAGGGCATCTTAGGACAATGGAGATCATTTGGGATCCTTGAATCTCAACCATCTTGATGAAAATTAAAACCCTAGTTGGGGGTTCATAGCCTTAGGAGGAGAATTGTCTGGTCAGTTCTTGGTCAACCTTAAGCAATTGAGAACCCCTAGGAGTATGTCTTGTGTGAGAATGGGAGTGCAAATTTTGGGGTACAACACGTACCTTCAGCAAGATTTTTGATAAGTTTCTTATGACTATCAAGGTTCTTGTTCCAGTCATGTTGAATAAAATATCTGATATCATTCAGATCTTCACCAAATAATGTAATGACATCATGTTTGAAATTATGATCCTTCAACATCTGGTCAATCCATACTAGTTGAGAACAACCTCTCCTTGTTCCACCATACTCAAATACAATTGTATTTCCAGAGGCACAAATCAGATTGTTTCTTAGATACAAATAACTTTTGACCCATTGTGACGCACTGATGCAATTCAAGATTCTAATTTCTTGAATAGTAGAACATATCCTTGGTTCAAGTAAACAGGACATGAATTTTTCAATGTCTGCTTCAATTGAGTGTGTTGTATTGATCTCCTTGAGATGATTTGTCTGAACTCTAACTCCAGAGGTTTCTAGATCAACACTTGTGGATTCACAGATAGCTTCATTTCATGTCTTCTCAGTCTGCACAAAAGATCCTCCAACATTGTCTTCGACATCTTATCTTACCGGTTGATCAGAACCTGTAGAGTGGACGTAAGATGATTTGTAGTCGGGCTGTGATATCGAGGAGGAAAAAGGGGGTGGTACCTGCAAATAACTCTGGCGATCAAGTAAGTGTGGGAACAAGGAGATACAAGCAAAGTATTTATGTGTTGGTGGTGAATAGTGAATATTCGATACCTAGCCCTCACAAGTATGAGGGTTTATATAATGCCCCTGGCAAACGGCCATTGGTTCCTGATTTTACGCTTGGATATATGGGTCAATAAAATCAGGTAACTTCCAGGACTTGGTCAAACCGGGCAGATGTGCCCATAACTAGCCGTTGATTCCGTGGAGGGGCCAATTGCAGGCATCTCTCTGGTCGGTTCCTGGTGTCTTGCATGACTTTGATATCAGGCAGGATGAGAGGATGCTCGTCGTTCATCCTAGGCCAGTACTGGCTTGGGAGGGAAAATGTTCGATATTTCCCAATGGATAGCGGGCGGTTCGGGTCATGGACGTGCAGGCTATACCAAAGGAAAGGTCTAGACTGAGCCCATTCAAACTGCCGGGCCAGTGTTGAACAATAGCCCCCCAAGTCGTTGCTTCTAGGTATAGAAGTGATGACTTTAATACATGCTCTTGGAACAGGGTGTGTCTTACATGGAAATGAGTGTTGCCCACTGCTCCTTTCTCGCAAGGAGATGAGGAGTTGGTCGTTAGGACCCTTGAATTTGAAGAGGTAGCGTGTTTCTGGAAGTGTGCTAGCAAAACCACACAATGATGACCTAGGGGTTAGGGAGTAATAATGACGACCCTAGGGTTTCCCAGACGCATATCTCACATGCAAGGATGGCCTCAATTATAAATATGAGAGGATCAGGGTGTTTAGTGTTTTTCATCTTCTCTCTTAAATTCTCATAATAGCTCGACCGTCGACCACCGTCGTTCCTTGAGTTTTGTCTCTCGCAGGTGCTACTTCCAACTTTTCTCCTTCTAATAATTTTTATGTTTTTAGTTTTCCACTTTTCTTCGCTTTCAGTAGTTCATATTTTCGCCATTTATTTTCTAGAGATGCATGCAGTTAGGGTTTAGGGTTTAGGGTTCGGTTTGTGAGGATGTTGTTGGGGAGTGTTGGCGGTAGGCGGTGTTTCTGTAGTTTTAGAATCACTGAAGCCACCGTGGAATCTCCCCGAGCACTTTGTGGTATATCATAGACGGCCTCTTAGGACTTAGGGTTTTTTCTGTAACTTCTTCATGTTGATGCGCCTTAGTGAGGGTTCTGGTCGGGGACACGATCCTCATTTCCCAGCACCCTTTCACTTAATCAATGGTGGAAGGGTGGTTTTTGAATTGATGTCGAGATCATCTTTTTCCTCTGCTTTTCAGGGGCTATGGCTGACAATGCCCGGGGCGATCTCTCAAGCGAGTCTACATAATCTTCGAGAAGTTCCTCAGAAGAGACAAGTGGCTCTTCGAGCATCCTAGAGATTTCCAAGGATGCGTAGAATAATTTAGAGCAACAAACGGGGGAAGGTGACATGGAGATGACCTCCGCCGATCAAGGTTGCATATTTCCTCCTAGGGATGAGGAGGATCCTCGGGCTTGGGTCGCAAACAACCCCTAGGACTGGCCTTCGTATATCTTTGAGCATCGGGAGGATGTTTTAACAGATGTGTATACTCTCCAGGAAGGGAACAAAGGACAATGGTCGCTATACATACCCGGGAAAGAGAGAAGAATATGCTAGAAATACGATAGAAGGCAGATTCCTAGCTACGACATCATATTTCGTGAGATGGGTCTTCGCCTCCCCTTTTCTGATTTTGAGGTGGCCGTATTCAGGCACTTGCGCGTGGCTCCCTCCCAACTGCACCCGAACGTCATTGTGTTCATGTGAGCATTCGAAATAGTTTGTGACTACTTGAAGATAGGGGCCACCATTCCCTTGTTCTTCTATTTCTTCCACCTTCAGAGGAGCAAGGTCGACGACAAATGGGGATGGGTTTCCCTGAAGCAAGGCAATGGGAAGTTGTTCAAAGCTTATTTGGAGTTCATCTTCCACTTCAAAGATAAATACATATTAGTGCAGCCTTCTTCGAGCAAGGCGATGTTGAACGTATTTAGGACCGTGCCAGCGTACAACGAGGACGGTACTCCCCATGTGAATTGGATAGGGGATCCGGTTGTAAAACTGGTTTACAAGTTCTCGTTCTAATGGACGCGGAAGCATTTTGATAGTGAATTGGGCTCCTATGTCTAGAGGAAGATGGAGCTCTGAGTCGAGGACTTGGAGAACTTCGTTGTCCTGACTGAGTTCGTGGCTCGGATCCCTCGCATCCAGCGGGTCGGTAGAAGAGGCAGGACAATGATCGACAAGAACGGGGAGAATGTATACGAGCGAGCCTCATAGTCGTCAAAGAGATCCTTGGGAGCGAGGACCCCGTTAAATACTTGGGTATATATATGTTTTAAACAGTATTATGCGGTCTTCATTTATTTGACTTCTCGTTTACTAACTATGTTTCTTTTTGTTTGTTTTACAGATAGCATGAATCCCGCTCAAGAGAGTTTGGACAAGACACTTGCTGCCATAACAAGGAGGGCTTAAAAGGATGCACAAACTAGCTCGGGGCTTGCTCCTGCCTCAGGGTCGGGCGACTCGTCATCGTCCCAAGCTACGATCGCTCTTTCCCTGTCGTCGTTTCCTCAAAAGCGAAGAGGCCTCGGGACCGCGTCCCGAGGTGAGCATCGACCTGACTGGGGAAAAGGGGAAGGGAATGTATGCCTTGCCCCCTGCTGGCTGGAGAAATCTTTCTTCGAGGGTGGAACTCTTCTTCTTCCTCGGGCCGAGTCCCTTCATCTTGAGGGAATGGGCCGCCCGGAGAAGAGGGCGATGCTGGCACAAGGTGTCGGAGGTTTGATGCGGATCCTGGAGATGGCGGTAGCCTATACCGAGGGAAGTTCCTCTTAGGAGGCTGAGCTGAAGAATCTTTGGGTCAAGTTGGCTGTGAGCGAAAAGGCCTGGGTCGTGGAAGAAAAATCCCGAAAGCTTCCTGATGAAGAATCAGGGAGACTCTCTAAGGAACGTTGGGTCCTCTTGCTCGAGAAAAGGACCTTGAGGAAAAGGTGGCGGCCCTGACTACTGAGATTATGCCCACTAAAGAAGATCCGTAGGACACCAAAGATCTAAAGACTCGGGTCGAGCTCGTTGCTCGTTTTTAGTTTATTGTTGACGATGCTCAGGCTGCTTCTGAGGGGAGCTTCGAAAATGTTGTAAAGAAGAAGCACGTGTTAAACCTCGGTGTTGAGCTCAACACCTCATGAATGGGGGTCAATTATTACCTGGTTGCTGATAAGATTTTGGTCCCCGACTATCTCAAGGAGTTTGTCACTCAGCCGACTGGGGGTCCTTCCCAACTGTCCCGTGTTGTTGAAGGAGAAGTTAAAGGATTATTATTCTATTTTTTATTCTGGCTTGCATGTCGTATTTGTTGTACTTTTGTTTCTCCAGGCTTTTTTTCGTTTATGTAATTTTCGAACAAGTGTGGTGCCACAAATTTATTCTTTTTGGATGGGCGTTAAAAGCCTCTTTGTTGTAATATTCACACTCTAGCGGCCCAAGTGGTCGTCTTGTTTAGTTTTCCAGCCAATGGTCATTTGTTTTGAATATTTAACTAGTGTTGTTTGCATGTTTGTTGATAAACTTGCTCGTTTAGGACATTTTTTATTTTTCTAAGAGTTTACAGCAGGGATTTTCTCGTTTAGTATGTTTGTCAGTGTGGGGAGACTGATCAAACTGTTAGGGTGAATACTGGGAGTGGACCGGAACCCAGGTCTCATTTCGAGGGACCCGGGTTCGGCGGTGTGAACTTCTCATTATGAGTCGTGCATTCTAACAAAATCGATTGAGTTATCCATGTCGGGCTGAAGGTGCGCTCATTATAAGAGCAGAGCTTCGCCCCTTCTGAATATTTTGGGTGTTATGCTTGTGCCTATGCTTGCACGTATGGTCGGGCCTGGGTGAGTTTGTCTTATCGACCATACTCGTCTACTGCTCAGTGTTTTTAATTGTAATATTGTTTTAACTTTTCAGTGTTCCATGATTTAACGAGTTGTTCCCCTTGTAAGTTTTCCAAGTAATACGCCCCACTCCCTATTTTCGGGTAGACGCGATTAGGACCTTCCTAGTTCACTGCGAGGTTGTCTTTGCAAAATTCTTGCGATTTCTCTTTAAGACAAGGTTGTCGACATCGAACTCTCGTCATATGACCTTAGCATCATGGCGCATGGCTATTTCTTGTTTGAGCGAGGCCTCTTGTAGGGCCGCTCCTGTTCTGATTTCTTCCACTAGATCCAGTTCTTCCCCGAGGGCGACGCCGTTCATCTCCTTGTCTAGAGGGGCCTCGGTTTTTCTGGAAGGTTCCTCGATCTCTATGGGAATGAAGGCTCAGTCCCGTAAGCTAGATGGAAAGGGGTCTCCCCGGTTGACAAATGCGCAGTTGTCCGTTATCCCCAAAGTACACTGTGTAACTCCTCGACCCATCTTTTCTTGGTTTCGACCAATATTCTCTTGAGGCCCCTGAGTATTACTCTATTTGCAGATTTGGCTTGGCTGTTTGTCTGGGGATGCTCGACAAAGGTGAAGTGTTGGGTGGTGCCCATTTGGTGACGAATTCCTGAAAAGTGTGGTCTGTGAACTGAGTCCCGTTGTCGGTGAATCTCTCTTATGGGATGCCAAACCGAGCAAGGATATTTCTTTTATAGATGCGAAGGACGCTTTGGGAAGTGATTTTGGCCAAAGCTTCGGCTTCTATCTATTTCGTGAAGTAGTTGACCTCTATGATTAGGTATTTGTTCTGATTGGTTCCGACCACGAATGGACCAAGGAGATCCAATCGCCACCAGGCGAAGGGCCAGTGAGTGGAGAGGGATTTAAGCTTGTTAGGTGAAGCCAGATGCATGTCTCTGTGTCGTTGGAATTTGTCTCATTTTTTCACATGCTCTTTTGCATCGTGCTGCATGATGGGCCAATAATATCTTGCTCGTAATGCTTTTCTCGCGAGGGATCTCCCGCCTAGATGTTGGTCGTCGATTCCCTCGTGGATTTCGAGCAAGACACACTCTACCCCGCTTCGGTCGATGCATTTGAGAAGGGGAATGGAAAATCCCCTCCTGTAAAGTTTACCCTCGACCAAAACGTACGCGCAAGCTCTTTGCCCGACAATGGCTGCTTCTTTCGGATCGTCAGGGAGTTTTCCCTTGGTGAGGTAATCGTGTACGAGGGTCATCCCGCAATTTCTGTCCCCGATGGCGAACAATTCTAGGGTACATAATGGCTTCTGGGTGCTTGGTCGAGGAAGAATTACTTGTATCACCGACTTATTCCCCTCTTTCCTATTCATGCTTTCCAGTTTAGATAGGATATCTGTGTGGGTGTTATTCTTGCGGGGAACATGATGCACGTCCAAAGACTTTAATTTCATTTTCCTCTCTTGGACCAGGGCCCAGTATTTAATGAGTTGGTCGCTTTCACCTGATATTCGCCTCGGACTTGAGAAGCGACCAACTGAGAGTCAATGAAGATCTTTACTTCCTCGACTCTCAAATCTTCGGCCAGTTACAAGCCTACAAGGAATGCCTCGTATTCTTCCTAATTATTGGAGGTCCAAAAAAATAGAGCGAGGGAGACCTCGATCAGGGTCCCTTCCTTGTTTTCCAGAATGATGCCCGCTCCACTTCCAGTCGAACTGGAGGCGCCATCAATAAAGATCGTCCAGCGACGTGATCCACCGGGATCTGCGGGCAAGGTCATTTCAGCTACGAAGTTAGCATAGCCCTGAGCTTTAAGGGCTTTCCTACTCTCGTATTGGATATCAAATTCAGAGAGCTCAAAGGACCATTTCAACATTCTATCAGCCATGTCTGGTCTTCCGAGCAACTTTTTTATTGATTGGTCGATTCAGACCACTATGGTGTGGGCCAAGAAGTAGTGTCTGAGTCTCCTCGCTGCGTTAACGAGGGCTTCAGCTACTTTTTCTATTTGTTGATATCTTGCCTATGGGCCCTATAGGGACTTGCTCGTGATGTAAATTGTCCTTTATCCCTTTGGAGTTTCTCTAATCAGTCTCGCACTTATTTCCTGAGAGGAGACGACTAGATAGAAGTAGAGGACCTCATCTTTCTCGGGCGGAGAAAGGACGGGTGGTTGCGGTAGTGATTGTTTTAAATGAATGAGGGATTGCTCGCATTCGGGCGTCCACTCTAAGCCAACTTCCTTGCACGAGAGTTTGAACAAGGGAAGCGCGTGTTGGGCGGACATTGCCACGAATCAAGAGGGGGAAGTGAGCATGCTGTTTAAGATCTGGATGGACTTTTTTGAGGTGGGCGTCGGACATTCGAAAAATCCCGACTTTTGTTGGGGTTTTCCTTAATGCCTCGTTCCGTTAGGTAGAATCCAAAGAACTTTCCTGCTCGTACATTGAAGGTAAGTTTTGTTGGGTTGAATCGTATCTGACACTTTCAAGCCTACTCGAACACTTTTTTTAAGTGGGCAGCATGGTCGAGCTCTTTGGTGAACTTGACGATCATGTTATCCATATAGACTTTGAGCATTTCTCCTATCTCTTCTCGAAAAACTTTGTTCATCATGCGCTGATACATAGCGCCCGCATTTTTCAGGCCGAAGGGCATTACATTGTAGTAATAGTTTCTTGACTCGGACATGAAAGCGGTGTATTTTTTGTCCGTTTTCGCCATTGGGATCTGGTTATAACCATAGTATTCATCCATAAATGATATTGATTTGAAACTGGCCGAGTTGTCGACCAGTTTGTCAATATTGGGAAGGGGATAAGCATCTTTCGAGCAAGCACGATTGAGATCAGTATGATCAATACACATGCGCCATTTTCCATTATATTTTTTCACAAGAACCACATTTGAAATCCAGGTTGTGTAATGGGCTTCAGAAATAAAATGTGCTTCTATGAGGTCTTTTACAGCTAGTTTTGCAGCCTTCACTTTCCCCGACGACTGCTTTCTTCTGCGTTGCGTGACCTCTTTGAGGGCAGGATCTATAGTCAAGTGATGGCATGAAACTTCTGGATCTAACCCGGGCATCCCGGCCGCACTCCAAGCGAATAAATCAGCATTCTCCCTTAGGAAAGCTTTGAGTTGCCTTTTTCTAGGTCGGGATGGTCTGCTCCAATCTTCACTCCTCTTACGGGATCTTCTCCGAGGGGAACTAGATCGAAGTCACGGTCCGGGATTGGCCATGCTAACTCGAGAGTTCGTCGCGATCAGCATAGGGGGTTGAACCTTCTCCTTTGAATATAGGCTCATTTCCTTTCCTTCTTTGCTCTACACGATCCTCCTTGGAAAAGCGGTTGTCGAAGTCAATGGTGTCGACCCTCGGCAACGACTTATCTTCCTCAGAGCTAGAGGGCAGTGCGGCTCCGATGGTCGTTCTAGGTTGAACGCTGATGGAAATGAGGCCCTTAGCTTAAGCTTCAAAACACCTTCTTGTTGCTTGGATGTCCCCGTGGATGGTGGATACCAAGCCTTTGGCGGTTTAGTACTTCATTTTGAGATGTACGGTAGAGGGAATCGCGATGAGTTCGGAGAGAGTGGGTCTCCTGAAGATGCACTGGTAGAGAGAAGGGAAATATACCACCAGGAATTGGGTCTTGATGACTCTGGCCGTTACCCTTCTCCCAAAGGTAACGATCACCTCGACATATCCCCAGGGTTTCGTGTTGGCTCCATTGAAACCTTGGAGATATGATCCCACATACGAGGACAGATGGCTCTCGTTCAGCTACAATATGGTGAACAATTGGGCATACATAATGTTCATCGAGCTGCCTTGGTCGACTAGTATGCGTCACACGTTGAAATCCTCCATGAGAGCTCTCACGAGTAATGGGATGGTCAAATTCTGGGCTCCGCTCGGCAATTCCTCTCTATAGAAGGTGAGGGGATGAGACCCTCCTTAGAATTTGTCGAGCGTTGCATCCATATCTGAGTTGGCTTCGATGAGCTGGTCGAATCTCCTCTTTATTGACTCAACTATGTACCTGTTGAATCCTCTGCCGGAGATGACCATAGATGCTGGGAAATATTCCCAAGGACTATGGGAGGATAAGTACAGGGGGGTGTTCTCCATGTTTGGATAATAGAAATCTTATGTCCGTAAGATGCTCATGGCGACCGGAATGGCGTCGAGATTAGGGGACTTCTTCCTTTCCTCGATGTTTTTGGTTTCTGGTGCTTCCTCGCGGGTGCCCTCCTTCTTTTTATACTGCTTGAGGTGATCGTCTCTAATCAGTATTTCGATTTCATCCTTGAGATGAATGCAATCCTCTGTGTTATGCCCGTGACTTTTATAGAACCTGCAATATTTACTCTTATCGGTTCCCGGTTCAGACGATGTTTGTCAGGGGAAGCGCACCCCGACTTGCTTAAATTAGGAATTGGTGCATTCATAAAGAATATGCTCCCTTGAGGTTGTCAGAGGGGTGTAGTCATGGAAATAATCAGCTGGCCCCTTGTATTCCTTGGAATCGCGTGACTTGTCTTCCAGTTTCTTTTCTCCCCGACGAGATGTCCAGGTCTCGTCCTTCTTTGAGAACTTGGCACTCTCTTTGTGCCTTGATTCCATGGTGATGTTGTGCACTTCCTTCTCCTCGTACTCTATGTACGCCTGGGCCTTGAGGAGGAAGGAATCAAGAGTGGTCAGCATCTCAATTCCTACAGCATTGGCAAAGTCACTACGAGGATGGAGTCGTTGAGACCTGAACTGCTTCCTTGTTGAAGCGTTTAATGTATGCCAGCAAAGACTCGTCTCTGCCCTGGATGATTGCTACGAGTGAAGCCTCCAATTTCAGGTTTCGACGGGAGGCACTAAAGTGCCTTGAAAATATCCTCTTGAGTTGTTTTCAGGAAGTGATGGATTCTTCGGGAAGGCTTTTGTACCAAGACATCGCCCCCTTCCTGAGAGTGGTTGGGAATAATCTGCATTTGATGGCCCCTCTTATTCCTCGATAGTCGAGCAATGCTACCTTGGTCGGTCGGTGTTAAGAGGGATATGAACTGGTTGCCAGATGTTTGGTAGTTCCTCGGTGGGATTCTTCGAGCGTCCCTTGTCCAAGAATTGGTCGTCACTGTGCCGGGCATTAGTTAAATCTGGAGATGCAGTTTTTCCGTATCGGAAACCCAGGTTGTCCTCGAGGTGATGATGTTCCTAACTTTCATTGGTTTTGTGAGCATGGGAAAGAATAGTCTTTCTGGGCATATGGAGATCATCATGGTCAGCCATGATTAGTGAGAGGAATCTTGAAAAGTTGCTTTTATCTTTAAGTTTCGAGGAAAGAAAGATGGGGAGAGTAGTTTCCCACAGACGACGTCACTGATCTTACCTGTTGATCAGAACCTGTAGAGTGGTCGGAAGATGATCTGTAGTTGGGTTGTAATTTCGAGGTGGAAAAGGGGGGTTGTACTTGCAAGGAACTTCGACGATCAAGTAAGAGTGGGAGCAAGGAGATACAAGCAAAGTATTTAGGTGTTGGTGGTGAATAGTGAATATTCGATACATAACCCTCACAAGTGTGAGGGTTTATATAATTCCTCTAGTCCATGGCCATTAGTTCCTAATTTCACGTCTGGATATATAGGTCTGTAAAATCAGGTAACTGCCAGGATTTGGTCAAACCGGTCAAATGTGCCTGTAACTATCCGTTGATTCCAAGGAGGGGCCAGTTACAAGCATCTCTCTAGTCGATTCCTAATGGCCTGAATGACTTTGATGTCGGACAGGCTGAGAGGATACTCGTCGTTCATCCTAGGCTAGTGCTGGCTTGGGAGGGAAAATGGTCGATATTTCCCGACGGATAGCGGGCAGTTCAGGTCATGGACGTGCGGGCCATACTAAAGGAAAGGTCTAGACTGGGCCCATTCAAGTTGTCGGGCCATTTCAGAACAACATCCTTCTCATTTTCAAGGAAATAATCACCAATTATCACACTTGTGGATTCCATAACATATTTAGTTCTGGAGTTAAACACTCTACGAACTCTTCTGTTTGAAGAGTAACCCATAAACATTCCTTCATTCATTATGAGATGTTTCTTACCTTTTCTATCTTTATTCACTAAGACATAGTATTTAATTCTAAAGGTATAGAAATGCTTGATTGTAGGCTTTCTTCCAGTCGATATCTCATGGAGAGTAGTTGAAGTATCTCATCTGAAAGTTACCCTATTATGAATGTATCAAGAAGTACTCATAGCTTCAACCCAAAACTCCAATGGTAATTGCTTGGTGGAGAGCATAGCTCTAGATGATTCCTGTATAGCCCTAGTCTTTTGCTCAACAATTCCATTTTGCCGAGAAGTGATGGAATGAGAAAACTCACAACTAATACCTTCAAAAACACAAAATTCTGTGAATTTTGCATTTTCAAATTCCTTGTCATGTTTAGTTCTGATCTTGACAATCACACTCTTCTTCTCCTCTCAAATGCTTTGACACACATTTTTCAATACTTGAAAAGCATATTATTTTTCTCTAAGAAAATTCATCCAAGTATACCTAGAATATTCATCAACAACCACATAGACATACTTTTTTCCTCCCAGGCTATCTATCTGCATAGGTCCCATATATCCATATGAAGAAGTTCTAACACTTTGGAAGTAATCTGATGTTACAACACTGGGTGTGACATCATGGTTTGAATTCTAATTTCACACTCACCATATACTCTACCTTCTTCAATCTTGAGTTCTGAAATTCCCTTGATATCTCCTTCATATATAATATCCATCATTCCTTTTATATTAAGGTGTTCAAGCTTTTGGTGCCGTAACTTTACTTCGTCTTCATGATTTATTAGACACGTGGAAGAATAAGTAGTTATCTGAGATTCCCATATATAACAGTTTTCTTTATATATAATTCCCTTCATTAGGATAACATCCATTTTATCTTTGAACAGACATTATGACTTTGAGAATTAGGCTAGCAGACCTTGGTCACAAAATTGACTAATACTAATGAGATTAGAAGTTAATCCCTTCACATAAAGAACATCTTCTAAACTAGGAGAACCAACACACATAAACTTCCCAACTCCTTTGATTTCACCTTTAAACCCTGTTGTACCCCAAAATTTGCCCTCTCATTTATTAAAACTTTTCTCATAAGATCTCTTTGACTCAGGACTGGATTAGGGTTTGGTCAGCTCAAGACATCTCATCATGCACTGATGACCCAAAATTAGGGTTTGAAATTGCACAAGTATTTTTGGACTATCAATGCTTCATGTGACTTTGAAACATCATTATGGACCCCTAAGATCACTCAGGACAAGTTTCAAGCCTTGAACCACATTTTTTATCAGTCAATTGGACAGTTGACCTAAAAATCAGCTATATTGGGAAAAAGTCAACCATGGCCAATTTACAGTCAAATTTCATAATTTTTGATCCACATCAACATTCTAGACTCATATGTATCACTTGATCAAGTTTGGATTACAATTCCTCAAGAAATTTGATCAAATCATCAAAAGGGCAAAATGGTCAAAATTAGGGTTTTGACTAAGGAAGGGAAATTTATGATCTTTGACCTAGCAAATGACCAATTGAGTTAAAGCATGATTTCAAGGGTTCATTTGTATAGTCTTGATCTAATTACATGTTTCAAAACATTTCAATTTCATTGGATTGACATGTGAAATTTGCAGTCAACTGATCAAAAGTCAATTGTACACTGAAAAGTCAAACTTTGACTTTTTGGTCAAAATTAAGTACCAAGGGTCACAATTCATCAAGACATGTCAAAATATGAAGCTTGGTCATCAAGAAATCAAGGATTGAAGATTAGGGTTTAAAATTGAAAGTTTTCTTAACTTAGAAATTTTTCTAAGTATAGAAAATTTCTTATTTTTTCTTAACTTTAGGCCATTTTTTCACCATGATACAAGATGATTCAAAGGAAGTTCCCAACATGAAATTTGTAGACCTCCATGAAATCTACAATTTTTCTTCAGACACTTTTCCATAAAGATGCTTGGATATCAAGATATAAATTTATGAATACATGCTCATGAACTAAATAACTTAGTGAATTTTTTCCCCTAATTTAGGCAGGTTTTGGATCCAACTTCATGGCAATTTTTCACCTAGTTCCAAGAGGATTATTGAAATGCATTTCAAAGATGAGTTATATAGCACATTTGAAGCTTTCCAAAATGTCCAATAACTCCTCAAGATCATTTTTTAGTAGGGAGAATCAAAGAGATGAAGTTGTCAATTTCTCACTTTTGGTTCAAACCATTTCATGAAGAACAATTTTCAAATCAGTACCTATGTTGCCTAATCCATGCTTTACAGGTCCCAAACTTGTTTATTACTCCTTAATTCAATGCTTACTCAGTTGACAAAGCTTTAATCCAAGCCCTAGAATCTTTACCCAAGTTGTAATTCCATATATGGCATAAAGTGGCCATTTCCATTTTGAAAAAACTCCACTTTTGCAAACTTTACAATCTTGAGCATTGAACTTGTCTCCTTTGCACATACAAGTACCACAGACCTAAGGAAACTTGTATAGAACAAATACCAACCCTAAGCAAGCCAGTACAAGCATGTGAAGCCTTGTCCTTTAACTTTATTTCAAAAGCAAGAAAGGTTGCCAAAAGGCTAGGACTCACAAATCTGTTGGAGAGCAGACTTTAAACTAATTCCATACTAATAGACAAACACATTACAACACAAGACACGATTACTAGAAGCCTGAAACACTCCCAAACTCCCTTTCATCAAAAAATTGTCAAAACTTGCAGTTTTTGCATAAGCATAGCAATCTCTCATTTGGCTCGTGCGTTTCAAGTTTTAACAATCAAAACACTTTACCTACTTGATATCTAACTGATCCAGACCTTCATCCTTGTACTGTAACCCTTTCTCCATCATCTGCCATTTTTGTTTTCAAAGCTTGCAGGTTGACTTGGATAGAGAGTTTCAGACACTTTCAAAGAAAGGCAAGGGTTGGAACACACTCAGGGAGGTTCAAGTAAGCTCAAGCAATCATCAGGCCTTCATAAAACTCACTCCAACTCCATCCATGATTTCAACCGAAATAGGTAAAAATCTCAACTTTTATCTCTTTATATAGGCATCCATTAGCCATGATTTGTGAATAAACAATGTAGACCTCGTTGCAACGAAGCTGTACATATACATATCTTGCATTTATTTGGCCTGAGTTGAGAGAATTTTGAACTTGAAGTTCCTGAAAAAATTAGGTTTAAATTTAGGGCTTTTAAAATTCATTTTGATCTTTGATTGTTAGCTTACATGATTTATATGTTTAGAATCGTGAGACAAAATGCTACAACATTCATGTTATGAGTTTTCATTTTCATGGAGAAATGAGAAAGTTACAGAGCCTCTGGATGGCTAGAGGAAAAAGACGAAGTACAGGGCCATGGAAGCGTTTCATGTTATGTTATTTTTGTTTCACATTAATCAACGGATGTATAGCCACCCCAGTGGCAAGGTAGCGCGCTGGTGAGACCCGTATCCTGGGTTCGAACCTTGGCGCTACCTTTTGCTTTTTTTCACATTTTTTTCCATTTTCAGTTTTTGCTTGTTTTTGTAGGAATTGGGCCTCCACGCTGGGCTTAGTTTTTTTTTCTAACTTTCACCATCTGATTGATCAGTATACCCCCCCTGGCCCAACTATTTCCATATATTTTTATTTATTTTTTTTTTCATTTTTTGTTTATTAATATTCTCTTTAATCCATAAAAATCCTAAAAAAAATAAATATGATAATATTGCATTTTATTTTATTTTACTTTATTTTTCACATAAAAAATATATTTTATCTTCAATATATATATTAATTATTTTTCTTAATAAACTTGTAAATATAAATAAAGTAGATTTAGTTTAATTTGTTTTTTTTCATATTTGTAAATATTTATTTTTACATGTAAAAAACTAAATACTTCCTTACAATATTATTTATTATATTTTATACAAAGAATACACAAATAATAATACATGAAAACCTTATTTTCTTTCAAACTAGGAATTAGGGTTAACCCATTTTTTTAAGAATTAATTTCTTTTCCTTATATTTTTAGGATTTGGTTAAAATTTCTTTTCACACAAAAAAACAAAACAAAATCTTTTTCTTGCGTGTACATAATATTGCATATTTAAATATGGTATATTATTTGTTCTAATATTCGTGCAAACTCGATCTGGTTGTAATAATTTATTTAGATTTACATTCTTGCAAATCCCCATTAAAATTTGTATTCCCCCCTCCCATAAATTTGTTGTAATAGCTTAGTAATCTTTACATTACGCAATTTACCGCTTTACATGCCATGTTAGTAATTAGGGTTTGTATGGTAAGATCAAAACAAAGCAAATAGAAAACCCTAATGCAAGATGAAATCAAAACATGAAAATGAAAAACTTGCACACAAGCATCCTTAGGGGTTTCTCCACTTGGTTTCCTTATATAAAAATAGCCATATTACACATGTGAAGTATCTTGGCAAAACAAACAAATATAAGATCATAGTCCCTCGATGACGCTATTCAAGGTTGCCTTACAAAATGATCTTGGTCCCTCAAAAAATGCCAAGATACTTTGCAAACATTGCTAATCATGGTTATACGATGACCCACGCCCGTTTACATCCAAAGATAGGGTTGCTTACCAAATCAATGGTAAGACAACAATGTCAAAGGAATAGAAAATGTACAAGAAAGACATTTGAGTAGGTAGATTACTTCTAGTTACTTGATCCATTTTCAAACAACTATCCTTTCTATTTTTAAAACAAACACACACACACACACATTTCAAAACATTTTACAAACATCGAAAACATTTTCAAAAAGACAAACATCTTTGTATACATTCTTACGAACGAGAATCATTACAAAGATTGCCCAAACAAAGGCCTCTTTTACAAAATACTTTCAAAACCACATAAAGCACAATTTCAAAACCAAAAGCAAGTGATCAAGCAAGTAACTAAGAGCCCATGGAAAACCATGGATGAAAAGGATGCTAATACCTTCCCTTTTCATAATCTACCCCCTGAACTCAAGAAAATATCTCAAAGGTCTTTCCTGTGCTTTTTCACCTTTCCTTTTGGATAAAAGAAAAGTCGGTGGCTACTCTTGCTAACCGCAACATTTGCGATAAAACGCAAAACCCTCAAGTCAGTTCTACCACCGTACCATAGAACTGGAGACTCTGCTGGGGATTTAAATAAAAATAGGTTTACCTTAGGGCTATATCACATTTATTTGCTTACATTTGTTTGACTTGTTTGCTTTACATTATGGTTCTTTGTTTGGGTTTGAATCCTCCACCCGAATTTGGGAAACATTATAGGTAAATAGCAATACGTTGTGGAAACTGTGGGGGGTATAGCGACATGGTCTAAGAAATAGCTATGTTAGTGTGACATATTTGTGGGTACCGGTAGTCTTTGAGTCAATCAAAGAGAATACGGGGCCGCTAAGTGATGTCATGAAGCACTAATGAACTTCTAAAACCCTTTACTTGACCAACTTGCCCTTTAGGATGTAGTGAGATGACCGGCTTTGGTGCAGTCCGAAGTTGGTAGATACTCGATAATACACTCATTGAGGGTTGGTTTCTTGGGATATTTCGGTCCCCATTAAAGAGGCTTAAGCTGAAACAATAACCAAGGAAACAATCTGGTGATATTGAGCTCCTTAGAACCCGGTTACTATTATTAGGACAGGTTGAGCAAACTAAACTTCAAGAGGGTACTTACCTATAAAACCCCATGCAAGCCTAAACTAAGAACTTGTTTGTTTTGCTTGTATATGCATACTTGTACATAACATCATAAACATCATAACACCATACACATTCACTAACCATTTCAAGGATTTTTGGATTCATCTTTGTTCTTGTTTTGTAGGATATGGATTCACTTCGCAGGAAAACTATCCAAGTCAACCTTGTAAGAATTCCTCCACAACTCAAGGAGTTAGCTTCAAGGATCCCTGGGAACACTCCATTCACCGAGAGGCATGGTCGTCTACTCAACTTGGTCACCTCCAACACAGAAGAGGATATGATGAAGGTGCTTTTCCAGTTCTTCGATCCTTTGCACCATTGCTTCACATTCCCTGACTATCAGCTTGTGCATACTTTGGAAGAGTTCTCTCAACTCTTGAGGATTCCCATTCTCAATCAACTAACTTTAAACAGTACAGAAAGAGACCCAAGGCTAGAAGAGATTGTTCAAGCTCTGCACTTGCACTCATCTGATGTCACAACTCATTGGGAAACTAGAAGTGGTGTCAAAGGCTTCTTAGCAAAGTTCCTGTTTGAGAAATCCCAAAGTTGTTGGAATTCCCTAGACTTGCAAGCTTTTGAGGAGATTGTGGCTCTTCTTATCTATGGGATGGTCTTGTTTCCCAATCCTGACCAACTCATAGATGTGAGTGCCGTCAAAATCTTCATGTCACGCAATCTGGTGCCTACATTGCTAGGGGATATCCTACACTCTTTTCACACTCGCACAATAAGGAAAAGAGGTGTACTTATGTGTTGCACTCCTCTCCTGGCAAGATGGTTTATTTCTCATCTTCCCCAATCAGTCTTAAAGAATGAGCAAGGATTAAGGTGGTCACAAAGGTTAATGACGCTCAAACATTCAGATATACATTGGTGCTCTTGATCCAAAGAGAATGTTACCATTGTTTACCATTGTGGGGAATTCCCTAATGTCCCTATACTTGGAATTAGGGGAGGAATCACCTATAACCCATGCTTAGCTCTAAGACAGTTTGGTTATGCCCGAAGGGATGGTCCACATGAGATATTGATTCAAGGCTTGGTATTCGACTAAGACAACGACGATCAAGGTCTTTGCCAGAGATTCACCCAAGCTTGGAGGTTACTAAACAAGGTGGATAGAAAGACTTTGGGACACAAGAATTCCATCCCTCTTGAGTCTTACCTCAAGTGGGTACGAACCCGCGCTCAAAGTCTTATGATGCCTTATCCTTCCATTCTCCTGGTGATCATTGGGCCTGTTAAGGAAGGAGAAGTTCCATACACTATCCTACATCCTGACAAGCCCAAATCTCTTGAAGACCTACAAAGGGGTTGGATACAACTCAAAGGGGAGCGAGATACTTTCGAAGCCAAATTCTACGCAAGCGAGAAGAAGGTTTTGGAACTCACTAGGCTACTTCATGAGGAGTAGAATCTAAATGCCTACATTGCACCAAAGAGGATGCGCACTACTTTTTTATCTTAGAGTTTTGTATTATTTTGCCCAAGGAGCATTGATGTATTCAAACTCTATTTTATTAATATAACGTGTGTTTCTTTTTGTCTAAAACGAACTTGAATCTTTTAAAATCCTTGAAAACATTACATATGCACATATCATTCATCATGACATAAACAGGTCTTTTTGCAACGAGTTTCCTCATCTCTCTACTGTTTATTTCAGTAAGATGGATCTCGAACAGACAGTCAAAGATCTTCAAGCTCAAAACACACAGTTTCAATAGTTACTCATGACCCTAGCCAAGGGGCAAGATGAGTTGAAGAATCTGTTAGCTGAAGAAAGAAAGAAGAAAACAAAGAAGGCCACTGGGGTCTTGAACATGGGGAGAAGGTTTCAGGGACAGACTAGAAGAACCTTGAATTTTGCAACCACTTCCGGGGAAGGAAAAGGAAAAGAAACAGCGGTTCCGTCAGAATCTGAAGAGGAGGACGGAGAGGAAGACTACTTCGAGGAACAGTATCCTCCCGCAGATGATAAGTACAGACATCTTGAAGAGCGTCTGAGCGCTATGGAAATATAAAGGGTACCAGGTCTAGACTTTGAAGAATTGGGACTGGTGTCGGCAATTGTGATCCCACCAAAGTTTAAAGTGTTTTTGTTTGCAAAATATGATGGGGTGTCATGTCCTAAGATGCACCTCTGATCGTATGTGAGAAAAATTCAACCGCACTCCGCCGATAAAGACATGTGGGTGTATTTTTTTCAAGATATCTTATCTGGAACACAACTCGATTAGTTTTACCAATTGGAAAGGGTCGACGTCCACAAGTGGGAAGACCTTTCCGCTGCTTTCTATAAGCAAAACCAGTATAATGCAGATTTGGCGCCTACCTGTACTTAGCTTCAGAGTATGGCTATGGCTTCAAATGAAGGTTTCAAAGATTACGCGCAGAAATGGAGAGATCTAGCTAGGAGAGTGCAACCCCCTCTGTCTGAAAGGGAGTTGGTCGACATGTTCTTAGGCACTCTATCAGGCCCTTTCTTCAACCATTTTATTGGGAGCTCATCTGCTAAATTTACTGAGTTAATACTAACCGGAGAGAGGGTGGAAGCTGGAATAAAAAGTGGAAAGATTCAGAAGGATTCATCTGCCTCTACAGCTGTGAGAAAGCCTTTCATTGGGAAGAAGGAGGTATCTGCTGTTTACCCAAAAAGGAACCAGGGGAGAGCTGAACGCCGACCAATGGTAGGAGCTATTATGATCCCAAAGCCTACATCTGATCAATCAAGAAGTAACCAACCAAGGGTGGAAAGGATAGTCCGGCAATTCACCAGAATTAATATGAGTCTAGCCTAGGTTTTACCACATCTTCTGAAATCTAATTTGGAAACTCTGAAGGAGGCTCCGAAGAACCCCAACATTGTGTCCCCTCATTATCACCCAAATGCCAGATGCGCGTATCATTCCGAAAGTCCGGGTCATGACACTAACAACTGTTGGGCCCTGAAAAACAAAATTCAAGACCTTATAGATGCAAAAGAGATTGATTTTGATGCGCCCAAGAAACCAAATTTCATTTCTGCTCCTATGCCTAGGCATGGTCACAACATCAATGCTAACGAAGAAGATTTGTTTGTTACCAGAGTTGATGAACTCTTGACTCCGCTCCCAATCATTAAGATAAACTTGTTGAAAGTTGGTGTATTCCCGGGTTGTAATGAAGACTGCCATCTTTGGTTATCCTCACCAACTGTTTGCCCTTTGTTGAAGACAGGAATTCAATGCTTGATAGACAACCAAGAGATTTTGTTTAAAAGTGCTCCTGTTTCACCTGTTCCTGTTGAAGACGTTTCAATCATAACCATCTCCGCCAATCCTTCCAGGGTCCCCAAAAGACCCGTTAGGATTACATCGATTCCAAAAACTACTCGTCTTATAATCATAATGCTCGGGCCGGTCCCGTATAAATCAGACAAAACAATGCCATGGAATTACGGTGAAGACATCTATTACCATGGTATCAAACAAGATGGGCTGGTCGCCAAAGAGATAAGCTCCGAAGAAGAAGACTCCGACATTAGCAATATTACCGGAACCAGTAAGATTACCCGTAGCGTGAGATTCTTCTCTCCAGAAATTGCCCCTCCAAAGGCAGTTTTTGGACCCGTGGGTGTTCCAAAGGTTACCTCCGTACCAATAATCATATCTACAAGTGCTCCTGTTGACAAGGACGAAACAACCCCTGCTGTTATCCCTACCAACATTCCTACTGCTGAAATTCGAGGAAAGAGTATTCAAGAAGAGCCTGTCCGGACGAAGGCTCAACCACTGACTATCCCCGAAGCCTCCAAGAAGGAAATGGAGGAAATCTTGAGAATAATAAAGAAGAGCGACTACGACGTAGTTGAAAAGTTGGTGAAAACTCCCTCCAAGATCTCTATGATAGCATTGTTACTATGCTCAGAGGCACATGCGAAAGCTCTGGTGAAGTTTCTGAAGACGGCCCATGTGCCTCAAGAGACGTCTGCTGACCAATTTCAAGATTATGTGGCCAGCTTGACAGCTGATAACGGCCTAGGCTTCTCTTATGTTGATTTAACACCGAGGGGGAGAAAGCACAACGAGGCATTGCATGTCTCTGTGGAATGTAGAGGAACAACTCTGGCCCATGTCTTGGTGGACACCGGCTCATCTTTGAATGTCTTACCGAAGAAAGCTCTCGACAAATTGGATTACGAAGGACTGACGTTGAAACCCAATAACATAGTCGTGAGAGCATTTGATGGCTCAAAGAGGATGGTCCACGGGGAGGTGGACATCCCCATAAAGGTTGGGATTCAGACTTTCAACTCAACTTTCTATGTAATGGACATCCGCCCCTCTTATTCTTGTCTGCTAGGACGGCCCTGGATCCATAATGTCGGTGTTGTCACCTCTACACTACACCAGATGCTAAAATACTCGGTCCATGGAAAGATTATCACTATCCACGGAGAGGAAGAATACATGATTAGCCACCTCAATTCTTTCCGGTATGTAGAATTGGACGGCGAGTTCATTGAAACTCCTTTTCAACATTTCGAAGAAGTCTCTCAAGAGGTAGCAGTAACCAAGACGGTATCCCAAACCCCCAAGATCACAAGACCTCCACTTTGGATGTCATCTCTGAAGGACGCCAAGGCAGTAGTAGAGGAGGGTGGATGCAGCATCTGGGGGCAACTTCCGGACATTCCGTATAAATTTGAAAAGTTTAGCTTAGGGTTTACTTTAGGTGCTCAAAAGGATGTGCGTTGTGCCCGTGACGGAGGGCCACCATTGAAGATTAGTAACCGAGAGGTCAATGTAGTGGAAGATGGTGAAGAGGATTGCAGCTTGGAGGATTGGATATTTCCTACTGTCAACGGAGGACTTCGCAATTGGGAAGCCAGAGACTTTGTCCCGATAACTTTCATCCCTCAGTAATTTATCTTTACATTTTTGTTGGACTTGTAATATTCACAAACAATTCGCACATTTAAAACCTTGTGTCTTTCCCGAGGCACAATGGTCCATTTGTAAGAGTTATTATTTCATCTTCATATGACATTCAATGAATCATGGACGTTTTTCACATATAAACTTTTTGTGCTCATTATTTTTCTTTTACGTTTTATTTTTAAAGATGGTTATACCCTTACACACACCCACACTCACAAATGCAAGTACCCCTCCATTCCGGATCCCATGGATAATGATACTGCTATGGCCTTTAGTGACTCTAAGGATCTAATCTACCAAGCCGAAGACGAAGGTGAGGAAGATTGTGAAGTACCAGGGGAATTGGCCAGACTACTACAACAAAAGGAAAGAGCTATTCATCCTCATGAGGAACCGGTGGATACAATCAACTTGGGTATCGAAGAGGATAAAAAGGAAATCAAGGTGGGTGCCAATCTGGATCCTAGTGTTAAAGAGCGCCTGATTCAACTGTTGCATGATTATGTTGAGATCTTTGCCTGGTCATATGAATACATGTCGGGACTCGATACAGACATCGTGGTACATTGTCTCCCTACAAGAGAAGATTATCCACCAGTAAAACAAAAAGTCCGCCGCATGAGACCTGACATGTCAGAGAAGATCAAAGCGGAAGTCATGAAACAATTCAATGTTGGATTCTTGGTTGTCACTTCCTATCCCCAATGGGTTTCTAACATTGTTCTCGTGCCTAAAAAGGACGGAAAAGTATGAATGTGCGTAGACTATAGAGACTTGAATAGGGCCATCCCTAAAGATGATTTTCCACTTCCCCACATAGACATCCTGGTTGACAATACGGCCCAGCACAAAGTTTTTTCCTTCATGGACGGATTCTCAGGTTATAACCAAATCAAAATGGCACTTGAGGACATGGAGAAAACAACATTTTTCACACAGTGGGGCACATTCTGCTACAAAGTGATGCCATTCGAACTGAAGAATGTTGGGGCAACCTATCAGCGCGCCATGGTAGCCTTATTTCACGACATGATACATCATGAAATAGAGGTCTACGTAGACGATATGATAGCCCGATCACAAACTGAAGAAGAGCACCTTGATCACTTGCACAAAAAAAAATTGAGAGATTGAAGAAGTATAAGCTAAGGTTGAACCCAAACAAGTGCACATTCGGAGTACGGTCCCATAAACTCTTAGGTTTTGTTGTCAGTAACAAAGGCATCGAGGTCGATCCTGCCAAGGTTAAAGCGATACAAGAAATGCCTGCTCCTCGTACTGAGAAGGAAGTCAGAGGATTCTTGGGACGCCTGAACTATATTGCCAGATTCATTTCTCACCTAACAGCTACTTGTGAGCCAATCTTTAAATTATTGAAGAAAGATCAAGTAGTCAGATGGAATGATGAATGCCAGGTTGCTTTTGACAAGATCAAAGAGTATTTACAAGATCCTCTTGTTTTGATGCCACCAGTCGAGGGAAGACCACTGATCATGTATCTGACTGTTTTAGAAAACTCAATGGGGTGTGTATTGGGGAAGCATGACGAGTCTGGCCGAAAAGAGCACGCTATTTACTACCTGAGCAAAAAGTTTACCGACTGTGAAACCAGATATTCACTGCTCGAGAAAACTTGTTGCGCTCTGGCATGGGCTGCTCGCCGGCTAAAACAGTATATGTTGACTCATACTACTTTGTTGATATCTAAGATGGATCCGATAAAATACATCTTCAAGAAGCCTGCTCTGTCTGGGAGGATAGCTAGATGGCAGATGATCCTAACAGAATATGACATACATTATACTACCCAGAAATCTATAAAGGGCAGTGTGCTAGCTGATCATCTTGCTCATCAAGATGTGGAAGATTATCAGTCCATGAAGTTTGAATTCTCGGATGAATACATCATGACATTAGACAACTATGAAGAAATAAGACCATATGACAGACCTGAACAAGGATCCCGATGGACCCTGTTCTTTGATGGGGCATCCAATGCACTTGGTAATGGTATCGGCATTGTACTCATATCTCTGGAAGGGTTTCATACTCCCTTTACTTCTAGACTTTACTTCAACTATACGAACAACATGGCGGAATACGAAGCATGCATCTTTGGTCTCAAGGCTGCCATAGACTTGGGAATCAAATCTTTAGATGTGTTTGGAGATTCAGCTTTGGTCATCAGTCAGATCAAAGGGGAATGGGACACTAAACATCCAAATCGTATCCCTTACAAAGAACATGTTTTGACATTGATATCACGTTTTGAGAAGATTACATTCAAGCATTTCCCGCGAGAAGAAAATCAGCTAGTAGACGCTCTAGCCACAATGTCATCCATGTTTAAACTTAATTGGGATAACGGGGCTCCCCAGATCACCATCGAACGAATGGATGAACCAGCACATTGTCACGAGATTAATAATTAAGAGGTAGTGGACCAACCTTTGTTTCATGAAGTCAAGAGGTATCTCGAGGCTCAAGAATATCCAGAAGGAGCTTCAATCAATGATAAAAAGTTCTTAAGGAGATTCTCTGCTAAGTTCTTCCTTAGTAATGGCATCCTGTACAAATGCAATCATGACTCCATTTTGCTTCGGTGCATGGATAAGGTTGAAGCTGAAAAGATCATGACTGAATTACATGACGATACTTTTGGCACTCACTCCAGTGGGCATACGATGGCGAAGAAAATCCTACGGGCAGGCTATTATTGGTCTACCATGGAAGCAGACTGCTATCAACACTCTCGGACCTGTCATAAGTGTCAAATTTATGCTGACAAGGTGCACGTACCTCTGGTTCCTCTGAATGTCTTGACGGCTCCTTGGCCCTTTGCTATGTGGGGAATTGATATGATTGGGGAGATCAAGCCTACAGCCTCCAATGGACACCGCTTCATCCTAGTGGCCATTGACTATTTTACAAAGTGGGTCGAAGCAGCTTCCTTCGCATCTGTTACTAAGAATGTTGTTGCCCGCTTCATCAAGCAAAATCCCATTTGCCGGTACGGTATCCCAGAAAGGATCATCACTGACAATGGTACAAATCTTAACAATACTATGATCACCGCCTTGTGCGAGAAGTTCAAGATTCAACATCACAATTCTTCCCCATATCGGCCAAAGATGAATGTTGATGTCAAAGCTGCGAACAAAAACATTAAAAAGATCATACAGAAAATGATGGTCACCTACAAGGACTGGCATGAGATGCTACCATTTTCTCTCCACGGGTATCGTACCACGGCTCGCACATCAACTGGGGAAACACCCTATTCTTTGGTTTACGGCATCGAGGTTGTCTTGCCTATTGAGGTTCATATCCCCTCTTTGATAATTATGAAGGATGCAGGTTTGAATAAGGACGATTGGATCCAGACTCGACTTGATCAACTGAACTTAATTGATGAAAAGAGACTTACTGCTATTTGCCATGGTCAGATGTATCAAAAACGGATGATCAAGGCTTTCAACAAGAAAGTCAGATGCCAAGTATATCAAGTTAGAGATCTAGTGATCAAACGCATCATCTTGCCACAAAGTGATCCCAAGGGAAAATGGACTCCTACCTATGAAGGACCATTTGTAATCAAAAGCATATTCTCCGGTGGGGCCATGATCTTAACCACCATGGATGGAGATGACCTGCCACACCCTACAAACATGGACATAGTCAAAAGATACTACGCATAAGAGACCCGCTAGGTTGACACACCTAGGCAAAACAAGGGCATCCCGGCGAACCAAAAAGGTTCGGGCAAAAATTAGGGATAAAATAAAAAAATTTATACACCAGGCAAGTTGAAAACCCAAAAGGGTGACTTAGGCAAAAAAGGGTTTCCAGGTGGACTAAAAACCCGAAAGGGAGGTCCAGGCAAAAGTTAGGGAATTAAAGTGTATGACTATGTCCCGTCGGATCACTTTGCGGACAACCTCTTGACTTCCACTGACAAACTCGGAGTTTCTGATCAATTCAATCATCTTCAGGCGAAGTAACAAATAGACAAGGTGCTCAGAGATATGAAGGCTATAGCATAATAGGAACCCCATGGGATTATTACACATAGCTATCTTTCTTTGTATAAATTCTTTTTGCTTTATGGCACCATTCTCTTACTAGGATGTTTGTCTCCTTTGTACAAAATACTTATTCAAAGTTAAATACGAAGATATCTCTTTGAAAGTACAGAAAACTATTTGTCTTTTTCTTTACACGTGTGTTTTATTTGCAAAAACGTCCAATGATTTTTAATGAACATATGCATTTGAACATAATTACCGTTTACAAATAAACAAAATGAGAAAGATAATTACTAATAGGTCGAAAGGATAGGAAAACGCTTTTAGGCTATTCCATAAGCAATCCCCACAGTACGTCATTTAAATCCCCAGCGGAGCTAAAATTTCAAATTATTAATCCCTAGTAGAAATCATCAAATTTCTCTGGATTCCCGAGAAAATCTTAAGTAGTACATGGCATTGCCCTCACAACAGAATTTACTTCTCTCAACAAGAGTTTGTCAGTACTTCAACTTCAAGACATGGAAATTCAACTTATCTCCAATAACATTCAGGGATTTATTTTCCTCAATCAGACAACAATACAGAAATACAGCAAATCAGCTTACATGCGCATACATTACATCCACATATCATAAACATTGATAAGGCAAATACATTGCATCATACATTTCATGCAATATAACTTTGCTTCAGCTAACATTTTACCCTTTTCAGGATAAGATTAACAAGCTACCATTAACAAAGATACAACTTTGATACATTACGGATACGCTCCAGACACGGATGCCATTCTGATACTCATTCAGATTTCAAGTTCAGATACAGTTCATATACGCTCCAGACACGGATGCCATTCTGGTACTCATTCAGGTACAACCTTCCAGATACAATACAGTATAGATACGCTCCAGATATGGATGCCATTCTGATACTCATTCAAATTCAAACTTTCGGATACAGTACAGATACGCTCCAGACACGGATGCCATTCTGATACTTATTCAGATTCAACTTCCAGATACAGTACAGATACGCTCCAGACACGGATGTCATTCTGATGCTTATTCAGATTCAACTTTCAGATACAGTATAGATACGCTCCAGACACAGATGCCATTCTGATGCTTATTCAGATTCAACTTTCAGATACAGTACAGATACGCTCCAGACACGGATGCCATTCTGATGCTTGTTCAGATTCAACTTCCAGATACAGTATGGATACGCTCCAGACACGGATTCCTTTCAGATAATCATTCAAAGTCCAAATCCGGATACAATTCAGATACGCTCTAGACACAGACGCCATTCTGATACTCGTTCTTTCAGTTTATAACTTACAATTCAACAAACATTCTTGGATGGCATCTACAAGCCCATCTCCAACAAGACTTTATCACTTCTTCAAATGGCATCTTTAAGCCCATTCCCTCAACTACATATCGTCAAGTGCAAATTTCTGGGCACTCTAGTGTCCAATCATCTTTCACCTTCGAGTCACGAATGGCGAAGCTCGCCAATCTAACTCTTCAGGTTTAAGAAGATTGAACAGGGGCAGCTGTTGTACCCCAAAATTTGCCCTCTCATTTATCAAAACTTTTCTCACAAGATCTCTTTGACTCAGGACTGGATTAGGGTTTGGTCAGCTCAAGACATCTCATCATGCACTAATGACCCAAAATTAGGGTTTGAAATTGCACAAGGATTTTTGGACTATCAATGCTTCATGTGACTTTCAAACATCATTATGGACCCCTAAGATCACTCAGGATAAGTTTCAAGCCTTGAACCACATTTTTTATCAATCAATTGAACAGTTGACCTAAAAATCAATTGTATTGGAAAAAGTCAACCATGGCCAATTTACAGTCAAATTTAATAATTTTTTATCCACATCAACATTCTAGACTCATATGTATCATTTGATCAAGTTTAGATTACAATTCCTCAAGAAATTTGATCAAATCATCAAAAGGGCAAAATGGTCAAAATTAGGGTTTTGACTAAGGAAGGGCAATTTCTGATCTTTGACCTAGCAAATGACCAATTGAGTTAAAGCATGATTTCAGGGGTTCATTTTTATCGTCCTGATATAATTACATGTTTCAAAACATTTCAATTTCATTAGATTGACAGATGAAATTTGCAGTCAACTGATCAAAAGTCAACTATACACTAAAAAGTCAAACTTTGACTTTTTAGTCAAAATTAAGTACCAAGGGTCACAATTCATCAAGACATGTCAAAATGTGAAGCTTGGTCATCAAGAAATCAAGGATTGAAGATTAGGGTTTAAAATTGAAAATTTTCTTAATTTAGAAATTTTTCTAAGTATAGAAAATTTCTTATTTTTTCTCAACTTTAGGCCATTTTTCACCATGATACAAGATGATTCAAAGGAAGTTCCCAACATGAAAGTTGTAGACCTCCATGAAATCTACAATTTTGCTTCACACATTTTTCCCTAAAGATGCTTGGATCTCAAGATATAAATTTATGAATACATGCTCATGAACTAAATAACTTAGTGGATTTTTTGCCCTAATTTAGGCAGGTTTTGGACCCAACTTCATGGCAATTTTTCACCTAGTTCCAAGAGGAGTCTTGAAATTAATTTCAAAGATGAGTTATAGAGCACATTTCAATCTTTCCAAAATTTCCAATAACTCCTCAAGATCATTTTTGAGTAGGGAGAATCGAAGAGATGAAGTTGTCAATTTCTCACTTTTGATTCAAACCATTTCATGAAGAACAATTTTCAAATCAGTACCTATGTTGCCTAATCCATGCTTTACAGGTCCCAAAATTGTTTCTTACTCCTTAATTTAATGCTTACTCAGTTGACAAATCTTTAATCCAAGCCCTAGAATCTTTACCCAAGTTGTAATTCCATATAAGGCATAAAGTGGCCATTGCCATTTTGAAAAAGCTCCACTTTTGCAAACTTTACAATCATGAGCATTGAACCTATCTCCTTTGCACATACAAGTACCACAGACCTAAGGCAACTTATATAGAACAAATACCAACCCTAAGCAAGCCAGTACAAGCATGTGAAGCCTTGTTCCTTCACTTTACTTCAAAAGCAAGAAAGGTTTCCAAAAGGCTAGGACTCACAAATTTGTTGGAGAGCTGACTTTAAACTGATTCCATACTAATATACAAACACTTTGCAACATAAGACACGATTACTAGAAGCCTGAAACACTCCAAAACTCCCTTTCATCAGAAAACTGTCAAAACTTGCAGTTTTTGCATAAGCATAGCAATCTCTCATTTGGCTCGTGCGTTTCAAGTCTTAACCATCAAAACACTTTACCTACTTGATATCTAACTGATCTAGACCTTCATCCCTGTATTGTAACCCTTTCTCCATCATCTGCCATTTTTGTTTTCAAAGCTTGCAGGTTGACTTGGATAGAGAGTTTTAGACACTTTCAAAGCAAGGCAAGGGTTGGAACACACTCAGGGAGGTTCAAGCAAGCTCAAGCAATCATCAGGCCTTCATAAAACTCACTCCAACTCCATCCATGATTTCAATTGAAAGAGGTAAAAATCTCAACTTCTATCTCTTCATATAGGCATCCATTGGCCATGATTTGTGAATAAACAATGTAGACCTCATTGCAACGAAGCTGTACATATACATATCTTGCATTTATTTGGCCTGAGTTGAGAGAATTTTAAACTTGAAGTTCCTGAAAAAAATTAGGTTTAAATTTAGGGCTTTTAAAATTCATTCTGATCTTTGATTGTTAGCTTACATTATTTATATGGTTAGAATCGTGAGACAAAATGCTACAACATTCATGTTATGAGTTTTCATTTTCATGGAGAAATGAGAAAGTTACAGATCATCTGTCTGGCTAGAGGAAGAAGATGAAGTACAGGGCCATGGAAGCGTTTCATGTTATGTTATTTTTGTTTCACATTAATCAACGGATTTATAGTCACCCCAGTGGCAAGGTAGTGCGCTGGTGAGACCCATGTCTTGGGTTCGAACCTTGGCGCTACCTTTTGCTTTTTTCACATTTTTTTCCATTTTCAGTTTTGGCTTGTTTTTGCAGGAATTGGGCCTCCACGTTGGGCTTAGGTTTTTTTCTAACTTTCACCATCTGATTGATCAGTATACCCCCCTGGCCCAACTATTTTCATATATTTTTATTTATTTATTTTTGTTTTCATTTTTTGTTTATTAATATTCTCTTTAATCCATAAAAATCCTAAAAAATATAAATATGATAATATTGCATTTTATTTTATTTTATTTTATTTTTCACATAAAAAATATATTTTATCTTCAATATATATTAATTATTTTTCTTAATAAAATTGTAAATATAAATAAAGTAGATTTAGTTTAATTTGTTTTATTTCATATTTGTAAATATTTATTTTTACAAGTAAAAAACTAAATACTTCCTTACAATATTATTTATTATATTTTATACAAAGAATACACAAATAATAATACATGAAAACCTTATTTTCTTTTACACTAGGAATTAGGGTTAACCCCTTTTTTTTAAGAATTAATTTATTTTCCTTATATTTTTAGGATTAGGTTAAAATTTTATTTCACACAAAAAAACAAAACAAAATCTTTTTCTTACATGTACATAATATTGCATATTTAAATATGGTATATTTTTTATTCTAATATTCATGCAAATTCGATTTGGTTGTAATAATTTATTTAGATTTACATTCTTGCAAATCCCCATTTAAATTTGCATTCCCCCCTCCCATAAAATTATTGTAATAGCTTAGTAATCTTTACATTATGCAATTTACTGCTTTACATGCCATGTTAGTAATTAGGGTTTGTATGGTAAGATCAAAACAAAGCAAATAGAAAACCCTAATGCAAGATGAAATCAAAACATGAAAATTACACACTTGCACACAAGCATCCTTAGGGTTTTCTCCACTTGGTTGCCTTATATAAAAATAGCCATATTACGCATGCGAAGTATCTTGGCAAAACAAACAAATATAAGATCATAGTCCCTCGATGATGTTATTCAAGGTTGCCTTACAAAATGATCTTCGTCCCTCAAAAAATTCTAAGATACTTTACAAACATTGCTAATCATAGTTATACGATGACACACGCCCGTCCCGTTTACATCCAAAGATAAGGTTGCTTACCAAATCAATGGTAAGACAACAATGTCAAAGGAATAGAAAATGTACAAGAAAGACATTTGAGTAGGTAGATTACTTCTAGTTACTTGCTCCATTTTCAAACAACTATCCTTGCTATTTTCAAAACAAACACACACACACACACATTTCCAAACATTTTACAAACATCGAAAACATTTTCAAAAAGACAAACATCTTTGTATACATTCTTACGAACGAGAATCATTACAAAGATTTCCCAAACAAAGGCCTCTTTTACAAAATACTTTCAAAACCACATAAAGCATAATTTCAAAACCAAAAGCAAGTGATCTAGCCAGTAACTAAGAGCCCATGGAAAACCATGGATGAAAAGTGTGCTAATACCTTCCCTTTTCATAATCTACCCCCCGAACTCAAGAAAATATCTCAAAGGTCTTTCCTGTGCTTTTTTCACCTTTCCTTTTGGATAAAAGAAAAGTCGGTGGCGACTCTTGCTAACCGCAACATTTGCGATAAAACGCAAAACCCTCAAGTCAGTTCTACCACCATACCATAAACCCATCACCAAATTTTACAGAACCTTTGGGATGAGGTCTAATATTCACCAATAACTTTTGAACTCCAATCATGTGCCTAAAGCACCCACTGTTAAAATATCAGTCTTCTCCATTTGAGTCTCTTAAGGAAGTATGAGCAATAAAGTTCATATCCCTATTTTCGACACTTCTCTTTTTTCCTACTTGATCAGCCCTAGAATGAACTAAATATTTTTATCTCCGTATAGATTATAACAGATAGGCTTAATATCTCCATGCTCACTATAATAATGACATATCCAAGTGTATGATTGAAATCTGGGTAATGTTTCATCATGTCTGCCAGGATGTTGTAACATGTTCTTTGACATGTTAATCATTCTCTTACTTTCTTAAGAAAAGGAATTCTTCACAGACAATCTTCTTTGTTTATTATCAGACTGATAATCAACTTATGTATCTCCCTCCTCTTTCACCATACTAACTCTATGATTCATCTCCTTCAAAGAGTATGACATAATGTTAAGCTTGAAATTTAAGAGAGATACATCACCTTGAATATGTGAAACAAAACATAGAAGTGTCTTCTTTTCATTCTCTAATTCAACTATTATCTTCCTCTGTTCTTCTATTGTCTTAAGCCTTTCTTCACACGTGTAATATGTGTCCTTATTGGATATATTAAGGTCTTTATAGAGAACAATTTCATCATAAGCTTGCACTTCATCTTCCCATCTTCCAGAGAGCCATCACAAGTTTGGCAGTCTCAGGGTTAGCCTCGTCTTCTGACTCATCATCATTATACCAAGATACAGTTAATCCCTTTTTCTACTTCTTGAGAAATTTGGGACATTCTGTCCTAATATGACAAAAACTTTCACATTCATAACATTGAACACCTTTTCTTTGATTTGGCTTGTCTTATGTTGTAGTATTCTTTTGAGTATCATAGTTATTACTAATGTCAGATGAGATGTTTTGAATATTTGTTCTTCCTCTTCTATCCATTCTCTTCAAAATACTATTGAATTTTTTTCCAAGTAACACAATGGTATTGGACATTCCTTCATCAGCATCCAGATCAGCTTGAATCTCTTCATCTTCAGCATTGGGAACAAAATCTATGCTCTTGTTCTTTTTATCATACTTGTCACTAATATTCAATTCAAATGTTTGAAGTGAACCAACAAGTTCATAAACCTTCATGTTACTGATGTCATAAGCCTTTTCAACGGCTGTTACTTTCATGTCTAATTTTCTAGGTATAGACCTAAGAATGTTTCTAACAAGGTTTTCTTCTAACATCTTTCCTCCCAAAGCAATAGATGCATTAGCTATTTCAAGAATCTTTATATGATATTCCTGAATGGTCTCATCATCACTCATCTTTAGATTCTCAAATTTAGAAGTTAGAAGTTGGAGTCTTGAAATCTTCACTTTAGGTGTACCTTCGTGAGTTGTCTTGAAAATTTCCCAAGCATCCTTGGCTATAGTACATTTGTTCATCAACTTGAACACATTCTTTTCAACTTCATTGAATAAATCATTCAAGGCCTTTGAGTTTCCAAGAGCTAATTTATCATCCTCATCATTCCAATCTTCCTCTGGCTTTAATGACATATTCCCATCTTTGTCTGTCTTAACATGATGCTCCCACCCTTTTGAAACACCCTTCCAAGCCATGTTGTCCATGGATTTCAAAAAAGCCACCATCTAACTTACCAGAAATCATAATTGTAACATTCTAACAAAGGTGGTTTGTTGTTGTATCCTCCTTCTTTACCCATAGTACCAGAAAATAGTCTCTTAGGAGCGCACACAATAGACAGAACATGGTTCCTGCTCTAATGCCAATTGAAATTGTTGCACTACAAATACAGATGTTCAGATTGATGTCCCAACACCATACAATGGAAAGACAAATGTTATAACGTATGTTAACATAATATTTTCTAAAAACTATTGATTATGCAGAAAGATAAATTGTAGAAACTTAAATAACATAATCAATTGTTAACCCAGTTCGGTGTAACGTCACCTACTCGGGGGGCTACTAAGCCAGAAAGTAAATCCACTATGATAGTATTAGTTCAAAGCTAAACATACCATAGTTTTAAACTTCTCGCCTAATTACTATCTTGTGCAACTTCTACCTTAAGACCACTAGATACGAGAACCCCCTCTCACTTCCAATCACCACAAGGATATAGCTACAACCACAAACCTTATAACTAGACTTAAAATCCAACAGAAGATTACACTTCAAATAAACAATACTTAGTTTTTCTTAAAAGCTTCAACAAAGAACAATACTTAAATTTTTGCTTAAAAGCTCATGAGTGAGAACAATAGCTTGATAAACAAGCAACAAACAGTCAACTCAATGCATCAAAGATACATGAGTGACACATAAAGAAAGCAAACAATAAGAACCTAAAAGACTCAAAAAACCCTAAACCCTTATGTTGCACCCACAATTTCTTGTTGTGAATACTTGCTATTTTAGGTCTAACAAGTCCTTATTTATAAACTCTTCTAGTATGGGCTTGGACTCTTCAAATCAAATCCAATTTCCACTTTTTAAGCCAACTGCAAGATCTTCACATAAAAATGGGAACAAATCTTTTATAGTATACTAAAAAGTCTCAAAGATCCTTTTTATGAAATCTAATTAAATTTGCACTTTGTTCTTAAATAATCTCATTGACAAACACATAATGATGAGGTATATCCAAAAGGATATCATCAAATAAAAAAAAATTGTCAAGAGATATAAAACAGTTGTGCCTGCTGTACACAGACCAAGATGTCATGACATTTGTCTTCTACATTTATCTAAAACACATAATAGTAAAACTCTTATGACGGTTGATGAAGATGTTACAGCATCTTGCTCAACATCAATATAGAACCATGTTTTACCAACCTTTAGCAAATCATAGAACCATGGAACTAAAATTTTTGAAGAAAAATTTTAAATATGATTTTTCAAATATCAAAACTATCTTTTTCAAAAGGTGGTGTTGGGTTTAAAAACAATTTTTTGTTTGAAGTCATCCTTCCCCTGAGACGATTAGTCCTTAAACAGGAGTTAGACTCTAATGCCACTTATTGGACTTGAGACTTCACACACAAGAGGGGAGTAAATTGTGTGGTTTGAAAAAAGATGGTTTTGAAAACTTTTGGCAAGTTAAATCAAATTTTAAAAACATTTTCTAGTTGTAAGTAGAGGAAAGTAAATACTTAAAGTGCATAAATTAAAAAGTTAAAGGAATAAGAAGAAAACCAAGATTTATAGAGGTTCAGTCAAAACAAAAAGGACATAATCCTCTCCCCGAGACTTGGTATTGAGAATTTCCAATAATACTTGAGAGGCAATCATCATGGACTTCCAATAATCATAGTTGGTTCCATCCAAAACAAGTGGTTTGTTGATTGGTCCTCCATCTATCATTGTGTCCATTTGAGGAGAATTTAAATTCCATGGAGCTCACCCAATATGCTAGGTTGTTTTCTCTAATGGCAATTGAAATTATGTTCCTCAAGGGAAAGATATTGAATGGGATGTCCTTGAAATTGATTTGACAAGTTAATCCAGAATCATCATAATTAACACATTCTAACATGTACAAGATGATGGATTAGAAAAGCAATAAATAATACAATAATTGGAAACCCGATTTGATGCAACTTCACCTGCGTATGAAGGATTGGATTCCAATCCAAGAAAAGAAATTCACTATTAGTATTTTAGTACACTTATTATTATGGGAACAACAACCCCATATTATTCAATGCCTCTTCCTAACACTACCCAATGACTTTGTATCTAGGTATCCCCCTAAATATGATAATTCATCTCACTTTCTCTCAATCAATAAACCCTAGTGATTAACTTAACTTAACAAGATAAATGTTGATATAAAACTTAACTAGTCAAACCTACAACTATGCCATGTTAATGGAACATAACATGGTGTACAAATAAAGATAACAAGGATTCAAATAAATCCTAGAACTCTAAATATCTTTGTGATACGGTGGGAGAACTGACTTTTTGTTTCGCGTTTAATCGCAAATGTTGCGGATAGCAAGAGTCGCCACCGAATTTTCTTTTATCCAACAAGGAAAGGTGAAAAAGCACAGAAAAGACCTTTAGAGATGTTTTCTTGAGTTCGGGGGGTAGATTATGAAAGGGGAAGGTGTTAGCACCCCTTTCATCCATGGTTTTCCATGGTCTCTTAGTTGCTTATTAGATCACTGGCTTTTGTTTGAAATGTGCTTTGTGATATGGGTTTTGAAAGTATTTTGAAAATGTGACTTTGTAATGGTTCTCGTTTCTATAAGAACGCGTACAAAGTGTTGTCTTTTGAAAATGTTTCAAAATGAGAGCGTTGGTGTATAAAATTTTTTTATTGTGAGCAAGTGAGCAACTAGGAGCAAATCTACCTACTCAAAAGGTCTTTAGTGTTCTCTTCCTCCTCCTTTAGATGTTGTTATCTTTACCATTGTTTTGGTAAGAAGCCCCATCGTTGGATGTGAAGTGAGGGGCGCGGGACATTTTGTATAGTCAAAGAAGGATACTTATGGGACGTTTTAGCAATGTCTTTTTAGGGACTAGATCGTTTACCAAAGGCAACATCGAGGGTCGTTGAGTGACTACGATCTTTTATCGAGGGTCTTTGCTAAAACGCCCATATTCGAGGGACATGACTATTTTTCCGATAGGCAACAAGGTGGGATTACCCTAATGGTGCTAGTGTGCAAGTGTGTTTGATTGCATGCATTTTTCTTGTATTTAAGAGTTATCTATTTGTTGATTTTATCTTGCCATACATTCTAATTACTAGCAATATATGAAAGCAAAAATAAAATGCGAAAAATAAAATCCTAAGCTATTACATCTTGAGGGGGATGGGGTTCAATTTGCAAATAGGGATGAAATAAATGTCTAATTATTACAACCACATCGAACTAATGGACAGTAATGAAAAATATATGCATAAACAGTATAGAAAATGGGAGAAACTGCTTTTTGAACCATTATGTGTCGACACATGCTGTTATGCATCGACAAATAACTTTTACTTGCTCCTGTAAAGAAAAATTCGCTCAGTATGAGTCGACACATAATGGGATGTGTCGACTCATACACCTTCTTTGTATCGACACATACGCATTTTGTATCGATTCATGGACTTTTCAACCTTCTATTTTGGGACCTGGGATCAGTATGAATCGATGCATGGGGTTTATGTGTCGATTCATACCCTATTTTTTACTAGGATGAGTCGATGCATGTGTGTATGTGTTGATACATACTGCGTTTTTCTGCCTTAAACATTGTTTTATTGTCCATACATGGCAGTTTAAAATATGTGATTGATAAATATAAACAACAAGCAAACGATTAGCTAAAATGGGGGCAACGATTACTACATCTTGTCTTCAAGAATAAATCATTAATGATGTATGAAAAAATACTAAGTCAAGGAGACTTACCTTAAAACTACACTTGGTGTTTGAAATCTGAATACTTTTCAAGATGTTGTGAGGGCTCCAATGAATATTCGGGAAGCTTGTTCCAAACTGTTGAAACCCAATCAAGGCTTGTTCCAAACTATTGAAACCCAGTCAAGTTGTACAATATGGTTTTTATGTTTGGATGGTGAGGATAATGGCACTAACAAAAACTGTTTTAGTGTTTTTACACTCTCTATGTGCTAAGGTGTTTGGTTTATGGGAGAGTTTGTAAGATGGAATAATGGATTTAAGTCCTGTTTTGAATGAGATTAGAGCTGGTTTCTTTCTGAACGAGTCAAAGTTACAAAGAACACTATTTTTCTGTTCAAAACTCTCTCTTCTCTCCAAAAATTCTAACCCCTATGTCTTATGAAACAGTTCCTTTTGTAGACCCTTGTCTGAGGTTTAAGGGGGAAATAAAATAAGTCATTTTGAATTATTCTTTTGCCTACTGTTTTGATACTTTATTCACACAATTTTCTTTTGCCATTTTGGTGCAATTTTGGGGTTGTTGTGATGCAGGTTGGTGCAGATTGCATATAGCAGTTTTGGACTGTATAGGACAGCATATGTAGATTTGTGGTGCAGTATAGCACAAGGTTTTTTGTAGAACAGCAATGGAGCAGGTTTTGGGGTGTTGTGGCAATGCAGCATATCGTACTTTGTTCAGCTTGGACATCAAGAGTTATAGCATGAAACAAACTTAGTCTTGTGGAGTATTTTATGCACATTGTATCAAGGATAAAACATTATGACAAGGTTTTGAGTCAAAGGGAAAAATCCAAGCAATACCAAGTTTAGGGTTTGTAAACTTTGCAAAAAATGTCACTTTGTAATAACTTGAATTATTTGCCTCATTTTAAATTATTTGGAATTGTAGTAAAAAAATGTCATGAGGCAAATGAAATTAACAAGTATAGAAAATACTTAGAACAATTTCAAAGTCTTGCAAAAGTTAGATTTTTTTTATTCTCTTGATTTCTTTGATGATCAAATTTCACCTTTTGGACGTCTTGATGCAATGTGGTTTTTGGGACTCAAATTTGGTCAAAAAGTCAAAGTTTGACTGTTCAGTGTGTTTTTGACCATTTTTCCCTTATGAATGAATTTCTTGGAAAATTTGTAATTCAAGGCTTGAAATTGGATAGAAGCAAACCTGAGGGTCCAGGATGATCCTTTGAGAAAAGAGAGGGCAAATTTTGGGGTACAACAATCTTCAATGTATATCTTTTTTCTAGTGTAGGTTTGAGCTCCTTATGTAACAAAAGTATTCAGGGATTTTCTCCATGGATATTTGATTTGATTCCGTCCAAAATAGTTGCACAATCAGTTGAATATGATTTATTCCATAAATCTCTCAAACAAAACGATATGATTTGATTTGTTTCAAATTCAAATTCAAATATCCATTTAAATATAGTTTCATCTTCATAGTTGTCCAACAAATTATATAATCATATTGTTAAATAAAAGAAATAAAATCTAATTGAATATTCAACATAAAATTCTTCTAAAATGTTGCATTCTCCCATGTTTTGCAAGGCTCGAATGTCGTACCCACATGTTCAGACATCGTGTCTAGCATGTGTCCCTTGTGCACCAGAAAACATCTTGAAGTAACTAAGAAATCTTGAACACTTCTTCATGTTGTTTTTTTTCTTCATAATTTAGCCAATCCAAAAAGGAACGACAATTCCTTTTTAAGATCTCGATGATTTGGAGGGGTGTCTAAGTTTTGATCCAGAACAGGTTCTTCATCCATGACTTGATTATGACTTTGACCATGTTTTATTTCTTACCTTGTTCTATTTCTTGATTATTTTCCTCCAGATTTGTCTTTTCCAAAATACCTGCACAATCAATCACTTTTAATTCTAATTGCATAGCATTTGATTTATCAAAAGTAACGTGAACTGATTCTTTTATGGTTATGATTCTATTTTTGAACACTCTAAAAGCTTTAATCGAAGTGGAATATCTATAAATAAGCCTTCATCAACTTTTGCATCAAATTTTCAAGGTTATCTTTCTTATTGTTAAGGATAAAGAATTTACATCCAAATACATGTAGATGAGAGATATTATATTTTCTTCCTTTATATAGTTCATAGGGTATCAACCCAAAAGTATTTAGAAATTTTTTTCTCATTGAGCACTGTCATTGAAAGCTCTTATAGAGAACTATTTTTCCTCTCTACTAACCCATTTTGTTAAAGAGTTCATGAGTGGAAAAGGTATCTATAATGCCGTTCTCTTTACACATTTTTTTGAATTATTCATTTTGGAATTCTCCGGTGTGCTCATTTCTAATGGATAAAATGATTACTCCTTTTTTGTTCTAGATAACCTTGGCTAGTTTTTGAAATATAATAATAATTTCCATGTATAGCAAGAATAGTCATCCATGATTACAAGGACATAGACGTTTCCACCAAGAATTATGGTTTTTGAATATGCCAAAGAGATCCATGTGAAGCAGTTGTAAGGGCCGGTCTATGGAAACAATAATTTTTGCATTAAAAGAGGCACTTACTTTCTTGACTTTTTAGCATGAATTGCATAATATGTTACTTTCAATGTGTAAGTCTTACAGGCCATCTACGATATCCTTGAAGTGGTCCATATGGATGTGAGTTATTCTCCCACGCCATAGCCACAATTAATTCTTGTTTCTTAGGAAACATAAATCACTTGAAGGAACATTATTTAAATTCATATGTAGGTATTTCCACTTCTTAAACTCGTAAACATAGTTTCATTTAATTTAGATTTTATAATCATGCAACCAGAAAAATTAAAAGTTACATTGTTACCTTTGTCACATAATTGACTTATGCTAAGTAAGTTATGTTTTATCTAACCAATAAAACTTCCCGGAATCGTTGGATTGAGGGACTTACCAACGGTGACAAAACCCAAAAATTTTCATTTATTATTATCTCCATAAAAGACTAAATCTCCTTTCCAGGGAAAGAAGGTGAAGAATAAGGTTTTGTCACATCTCATATGCTTTAAACAATCTTTATGAAGGTACCGTTTAGAGTTTGATACTGTAAAGCCCCTCGTGCAAAGTTTATGAAGGTACCGTTTAAAGTCTTCATAGTCGAGATTGACTTTTTTGTAGGAAGATCTTTTATTTCCCAATAGAAGATTCAATTTATCTCTTCCTTTGGTGAACCGTACGAGTTGTATTTTTAATATCACAAATTTAATTTTTCAACTTATCACATTCACTGCACATGTCAAATTTATCCTCTTCATTTGAAGTGGAAGAGTTTTGAACTGGATCATTTTGTCTTTCTCTAAGAATTTATATTTCTTTCTCTAGGTTTTATTTTTAGATTCAAGAGAATAAATAGTATCCTTGGATATAAAGACAATTTGTTCTAGATTTCTTGTTTCTTTTTTTTAGCTTCTTACAAATGCGAAAAAGATCATGATAAGAAAAATAAGAGGTTACCTTATCATCTTGATGATTTTCCATAAGACAAATGTTGGTTTCTTCTTCATCACTCGGGGTTTCCATATCTTTATTTTCCTATGTGATATAAGTTGTCTTTCCCTTTTTCTAAGGTTTCTTACATTTCTTTTGATTTTTATTTTTAGCTAAAGGACAATTTGGCATGATGTACTCCTTATTTCCTTACAGGTAACAAGTGGGGATAAATGAAGCTTTTTCCTCCTTTTTTTCTTGTTCCTCTTTTTGTTGTCTCTCATGCTTTAGGAATATTTTAAAGTTCTTTACTATAACAGACATGTCATCATCAAAGATAAAGTCTTCAGCTTTGAGGTCTAGAAATTTGATTTTCTCTTCCCCTTACTCATCTATGGAAAGCATCTTTAGTTCTATCTTGTGTTTCTGTAATTTCCTAAATAGTGTGTGTATGTGTGCGTGTGTGTCCATAGTTTCTAGATCCCTAGATTCAAAAATTGCAGTGACTTTAGGTTTCTAGCTATAGTTTAAGCATCTAAGAATTTTCACATCTACATCATTTGAAAATGTTTTCCTGAGTTCTCATATGACTCATGATGTGTGTAAATTGTGTTTGCATCTAATTTATGTTCTTTTCAGATTTCATCCTAAAAACTTCACACTCATGAGTGAATGTGCCCAACCTTGCTCTTTTTACCTCATTAGTTTGTTCATGGAAAATTTAGAGGATGTCTCACATGTCTTTGGCACTCTCATAGTGAGAAACTCAAAAAATTCACAAAGACTGAGAGCACTAGTGATGATAGTTTTTGCTTCCAAATTGTGCTACACATTTTCTTTATCATCTTTTGTCCAATCCTTTTCAGATTTGTTTACTACAACACCATCAATATTATGTTTAAGAATAAATGGACATTTCATCAGAGCCTTACAAATACCATGATCTATACCTTCTATATGTGAAACTTCATTTTCTCTTTCTATAAATATACCTTTCTCCATTGAAGGACGGGGGTTGGTTTATCCAATAACTTGAAAAAAAATTTCCTCCTAGGATGATTAGTCTTTAACAGGAGTTAGGCTATGATACCACTTGATGGAAAAGTAACTTCAAGCACAAGATGGGGGAGGGGGTGAATTGTGGTATTCAAAACTCACTATTAAATTTAAGTTTTTGTTACTTAAGAGAAAAATTATGTTAGTATTATGATCAAAATGAAAATCAGCTGAAAGTAAAGGCATTGAAATAAATGATAGAAAATAAAAGATAATGGTTATAGAGATGACACCAATGATTTATCCAAGTTCGAATGAATGTGGCATACTCTTATCTCCAAGAGATCTTCTTGAGATTTGACTATAATATTAAGATTTTACAGGTTATGACCACTCACCTTTGATAAAAGTGAATCACGAGATTTTACAATGGCTTATCCTCAACAAAAAGAAAGCTTTTCTATAAGCTAAGCTAACGAAGCGATTAGAGATTTTACAGGTTGATCTCAATAACCAAATAGAACTTTTCCAAACTAAGTTCTAGAACAAAAATATATATATATTTTAAGACTGGTTATTCTCTAGAACTAAACTCTATTCTTCAACAATATCACACCATTGGAGGTAACAACAATGGCACAACACTAATAGAACTCTTTAATCAAAAACAATTTTAACTCAAAAGGCACTAAGGCAACTTTAGTGAAAAGAAAATATTTATAGAGAAAGAGAGAAGAGATATAAATTGAAAAAAGTTATAGAAATCCCAAATTTTAGTGTGTGAAGAATTAAAGAGGCATCTCCTTTATATCAGAGAATAATTGATTCAAATAGAAGAGCTTTCACAATAAAACTCGGAGGCTTTTAAGTTCCTTCACCAAATACTTGGATCATATAAACACTTCAATGAAACCTTGAGTCTCCTACTTGATAAAGCTTGCATGTCTTCAAGTTAATCACCATAATCAAAGAGTTGGAAATATATTATCACCGACTTCGACAATCATTGGCGTTGTTGTCATCAAAATAATATGAAGGTTGTTATCAGCATGATCAACATCATACATACATGCAAACACGCCAACCAACAACCCTTGCTTTAAACATACGATTCTTTTCTTATATAGCCAAGCAAAATAGAGTCGTTAGATATTTGAAAAAGAGTCATTACAAATAGTACTACGACGTCCTTATCTCGACCACACTTCAAGTTAGGGGAGAGGTAGTGGCATAAAGCTTTTCATACTGTGTACTATTTTACTGTGTTACCATTATATTTTTTTCTTCTGCACTTCAGAGGCTTCTGAGAGCATGGGATTAGAAGCGAGAACATAACATAAGATCTTCAGAACTTCAAGTCTTCAGAACTGCATCTTCAGAGTCTTCATCACTTGGTCATGAGAATCCATTGTAGCGAACCTTTAGATCAGAAGAGCTTCAAGTCTTCATAGTCTAAAGAATTGTGTCTTTAGAGTCTTCAGCACTTGGTCTTCAAAACCTGTTTGTAGATAACCTTAGACCTTTAGAACTTCAAGTCTTTGGAATCTTCATACCTTCTGTCTTTTAGAATCTTTAGCACTTGGTTCTTTAAGAATCCTTAACTTCAGAACCTTGTTGTTAGAAACACAAAGTCTTCAGCATCTGGACTTCAATTAGAAACGTTGTCTTCAGATCTTTTTTATTTGTCTTCTTTGAAAAAAGTTATCTTTAAGAAACTAAGTTTTTAGCATCTGGACTTTAGTAGAAACTTCGTCTTCAGATCTTCTAACTTTTTTTCTTGAAACACATTATCTTTTATTTATTTATTAAAATCAACATGGAATTTTTTTTTAAAAGTGGCTTTCTGCAGCAACACTTTGCCACTAAGTCAATTGCTTCAGCTTGTCAAGCTTTCCCTCAATACTTATTATTTCAATATATATATATATATATATATATATATATATATATATATATATATATATATATATATATATATATATATATATATATATATATATATATATATATATATATATATATATATATATATATATATATATATATATATATATATATATATATATATATATATATATATATATAATTTCATAACCTATAGGTCCAAAACCTCTTGATTCCTCAACGTCTTCTTTGCCACTTTTTAATCTCTTGAGCCATCTTATTCCACATATCATTTACACATTTTTATGGTTGTCCAAACCCTCCCTCCAAGATCTTGTGTTGGAAAATTCCTTTTTTTTCACCCTTCAAATTCCTCCACTAGATCCTTGGTGATACCATATGACTTATTCTCTTTTCTTTGCCTTTAATTCTTACAACCATAACCAAAACTTTATGTTGGATAGTGAAGCTCTCTTCCAGAATAACTTTATATTCCAAGCAAATCTTTCTATCGAACATCCTGATAAGAAATAAATTTGTTTAAGTACATGTCACCCAATTTTAATATTATATAAGATGCTCATCTCTTTTCCTAAACCATATTTTCGCTATAGTAATATCTTAAGCCGAAGAAAACTCCAAGATAGATTTATCCTCCATATTCCCCTTCCTTATGCCAAAACTTTACCTTAACATGTTCTGCTAATACAATCTGAGGCGCGTAAGTACTAATAACATTAAAGGTGTCTTGTTAAACTATAAATTTGAAGACTATGATTTAACCCGGGTGGAGATACAGTGACCCTTGCTTTTTTGACATTGTACTTGAGCAATACATCATATTATTTATAGACAACGGGGAATTCCCCACCCCCCCCCCCCCCCCCCCCCACCCACCCTCTCGGGGACGGGGATGTGGAATAAAGTTTCCCTGAAGGCACTTTGGAAATGGAGATGACGAACATATCCCCCGCCTCGCACTAGAATACCATAATATGGTTAATTTAACATTTTTTTAAAGGCACTTTAGAAATGGAGATGACGAACATATCCCCCGCCTCGCACTAGAATACCATAATATGGTTAATTTAATATTTTTATGTAGGTTTATTGGTCATTTGAAATAACTTGTTTTATAAAATGTAAAACACATATGTAATGTTAGTAAAAAAGAGAGAGATATATTTTAAATTTTTTAAGTTTGAAAATTTGGTGTTCATGAATCTCAAGATTAATTATTGTTAAAACAATATATTTATCCTAGATAATTAATTTATTAATTTCTTGTGGTTAATTTTTAAATTTTTTCTATTAATTTAGTTAAATATAATAAATAAAAATTTTTATTTATAGATCTTCGCAGAAACCGTGGGGATCCGTGGAAACGAGGATAGGAGACAAAATCCCCCTGTGTCGGGGACCCGAGACGGGGATGGGGAGTAAATTCGAAGGTGGGGATGGGATGGAAATGTATCTCCCGCCCCCGCCCTGCCCCATATCGATTACAAGCATGGTCTAATTCATTATGTAGTATAAATATGGTAAGTTTTCAAATTCTCCACCACTAATCGATTAGAAACCCTCATAATTGATTAGGAAGCGTTAAAAAATAGATAATCAATTAACCCTCTTTGATAGAAGCCATCAACATAGATTGTTTGACTAGAGATCTTCAATGATTGCACTGAACACTACTTGATATTATGTGTTGTTATCATCAAAACCACCACGAATCATCGACTACTAAGATAATATGTAGATGATTGTACATGCAAACACATTACTTGACACTTGATTTAAGTTGGTAGGGTTTTTCTGGTTCACTAGTTGGTCTAACCTAACCTTTCTCTATCGTGTGAGCTATGCTTTGGACATGGATATTTAGCTCCATCCTATAGCCCGAACCATTCTTGGAATGTGTGCTTCTCATAGGATCATCAAATATATGACCGAAATACATCGGACATGTACTATATATATATATATATATATATATATATATATATATATATATATATATATATATATATATATATATATATATATATATATATATATATATATATATATATATATATATATATATATATATATATATATATATATATATATATATATATAATAAATGTTTAATCGTAAGAAATAACATGTTGATCTTGATAGTTCTAACAACTTATTAATAAAATCCATTGCAACGAAAATTACAAGACTAACTCACTGATATATAATGTCAAGAAAAAGACAAGAGAAACTACCGATATAACTTCTTAGGCCAAAAAGTAAGCTTCATCCTTGTTACCATGTATGAAATCGCTTTTGTAATATACATAAGCTTAAATATATTTTTTAAAAATGTAATCCTTATTATCATACTTATAATGTTAAAGAACATAATTCTTATAAAAGTGATTCAATTATTAAAAAGATTGTTTTGGTCCCTTTAACTTATTATTATGTGTCGTGTACGTCCTCACCGACTAATTTCTACAAGCGAAGTTTATTATGGTCTATATGGAATCTGATTTGGATGACCATCATTGTTTTCTTATTTTCCTCAAAAATATGACCCTTAATCAAATTAGGGCACATAATTACACCAACCTTTCCTTTATGTAATTGCAATAACCATAAATAGCAAAACACTTCACTTCATCTATTCATCTCACTTGGAGATACAAATAAGTTATGAGCATTTAATAAGTGTCAAATTATAGTGTTTTTGAATGTAAATAATTGGTATTTATTGACTTAATTCATTAGTTTTCTATCAATAACCTCAACTTTAGTGTGAATCAATAACTATTTAGTATTTTAGTATAGTGTTGTCGATTTGTGTAAATATCATTGAGTTTAATTATTTTTTATCTCATTTTTGTAAGTGTTCAAGCAATGACATTTATTCATTGTAATAAAGAGCATTAAATAAGCTTTCCAACACGTCAAACCGTGTGTAAATCAGAGTTACAGTTCTCAAATCATGGAGAAAACAAAAGTTGATTTTATCCGAGACAACTGGTTACACGCTATCCACCCTCTGTGGGGATAAGCGCGGTATGCGACTTTGAAACTTATATTTAGGGTTTCAAAACACATTTTTAGGGTATATTTTAGATAGTTTTTAATCTGAAACCATCATAGACCATTTTTTGGTAGAGAGAAGCTAGAAAACAACAATGGAGCTTGCATATTGATGATACGGAGTCAGATTTTTCATCAATCAGAGCTGACAACCCGAGAGAGTTTGGTTCTTCTTCATTCTACTCTATGAATTTCTCTATTTATTGGATTTTTTTTGTATGCTTATTTTAAACCTATGTATATTTGTTGATCATGGTGTAGTATAAAGCTTGCTTTACAAATTAATCTTGATGTCTTCCTGGATCTTTTTTCTTTATGTTTGGATTTGTGTTGTTATAGACATATACCTCACAAATTCTGATTAGGAATGAATATCTATTAGTTTCTAGATTCTAGGGATAGATTTAGAGCTAATTTTTAATGTGGGTATTTAAGCTTAATGCATCTGTGTTGTTTGAGTTGCGCGAGACATCGGCGACGAGAGTAATGCGATTGTTCTTGCAACTTTGTGTTAGACATAACTTTTATTGTGGTGCATCTCGTAGGTGTTTTAGAAATGGACATTGATGTGAAAGATACGTGATGATCTTGACGAGTATTGTAGGTTTAGTACAACTAATCGAGAGGTTTAAGTTTGCGATGAGTAGTTTAAATTCATGCCTAATAAGTTTCTCCTTTCTTAAGAATATATTTATTTTCTTGTTCATACATTTTACCTTAACTCCATTTTAACCAAGCTCAGAAACAAAAACTGTTGAACTACATTCTTTCCCTTACATTGATCCATCCAGAAAAATACTTCATTTCTTTTGCTCTTACTGCTATATTGCAGTTTGAACAAAATGGCGTCGTTGTTGGGGATTGGTGTTTTGATATTGATATGCATCGCAATAGGTTCTATGGTTTTGAGCTTTGTATATATCATATATAATGTATATTTTCACTTGTATATTGACTTGTCTATGTTTACTATAATTGTATATGTTTCCTATACATGTGTATAATGTATACTTGTTTGATTTATACTTGTTTTGTGTTTAAGTTCCATACTTGTGCATATGTGTTTTTCTTATTGTTCAAGCGTGTGTGTGTGTGTGTGTGTATGTGTTGTCCATCAATATGTTCAAGTGTTGTTGTAAAAAAATTTTCCGTAACGTTTGCTGAGTGTTTGGTTAGAACATTTGCTTTCAGTTGCACGTTGAAGAAAAGCATCAGGTGACTAGAGGAAGTTACTATTTAAGCACAATACAGGTGTCGAGCTAACGACATAAAACAAGCGCTTATTGGGAGGCCCCCAATATTTGTAAATTATGTACATTTTTTAGATTGAGTTAATGTAGGTGTTAGTGGATCTTTGCATGAGAAGTCGGATGTATTTCTTATTTTTCTTTGTTTTCCTGATCTCGTTAAACGCGGTCTGCACTCGCTTAGCACGCTCAACAGTTTTGTGTCAGTGAAGTTTTTGTTTCACTCGGCCTCCTTTTTTCCACTTCTACCAAGGATGTTTAGAGTAGTAAATAGTAGTATTTTCTAATGCTTTTGTTTGTTGTTTGCCATCCAATTTTGATCGTATAATTTGAAGACGCTGAGGTGATTTTCCAAGTTTAATTGTTTCAACTTATGAATGTATGGTAATGATATTTTTGAAGTTTTTTCATACAAGATATGTGAAGTCAAGCTTCTTCAACATTATATTTTGATGAAGATAACTACTATGTGTATTTATCAAAGGAAGAGAAGAAACATCATGAAGCAATATGGCTATGAATCAAGATTGCAACATTATGAAGACTTGCATTGATCTTAATTTATTGCGGTATAAAAATGAAGTATATATTGATAAAATAGTGCTAAACATAATCTCTAAAACTCACTATTTCTAGCTTTAAAAAAAATATTTTTATGATGCATTTGAAAATTTATTTTTCATGTTTGAACCATGTTAAATCACTTTCAAATATAATCTATTTACTTAGATAAATGAATAGATGTTGCAAAAGGTTGGTTCAAATGATTAGACAAATTTTTAATTTTTTCAATTTTTCAAACACTCTGTTTTGGGTAAATTATGGTCGTTTTACCGGTCGGAACAACACTAAAACCTCTCTAATTAACGTCGATCTGAAGTAGTATTTTATTTTTTAAATTCAAAAAAATGTTCTGCATTTGTTAAGTCAGGTATCCGTTAAAACTGACTTAACAAGTCTTGTGCGAATTTGAAAAAAACTTCAAAATTTTAACCCCTTTTTATGCAACTCTTCGTGAGTCATTTTCATTTTAGTATGAACAAGTAATTGTTTAGTATTTCATTATAGTTTTTTCAGTTCGTGTCAATATCATTGAGTTTAATTATTTTTTATCATATATTTGTAGGTGTGCAAGCAATGATATTTAGTCATTGTAATATATAGTATTGAATAATCTTTTCAATGCTTCAAATCGTGCGTAAATTGGAGTTATTATTCTCAAGTTATGGCGAAAACAAAAGCTGATTTTTTTTTCGAGACAACAGGTAAGCGCCCTCTGTGGAGTTAAGCGGGGTCTACGAATTTAAAACTTATATTTAGGGTTTCAAAACGCATTTTTAGGGTATGTTTGGCGTAGTTTTTAATCCCAAATCATCATTTTATCATTTTTTTGGTATAGAGAAGGTAAAAAACAATAATGGAGCTTACAGATGGATGATCTGAAGTCGGATATCTCATTAATCGAAGCTGACAACCTGGTAGATGTTTGGTTCTTCTTCATTCTTCTCTATGTATTTCTCTATTTATTGGATTTTATTTGTATCCTTACTCTGGACCTATGTATATATATTTGTTGATCATGGTGTTGTATAAAACTTACTTTACAAATCAATCTTGATGTTTTCCTTGATCTTTTTGCTTTATGTTTAGATTTGTGTTGTTATAGACATATACCTCATAAATTATGATTAAGAATGAATATCTACTAGTTTCTATATTCTAGAGATATATTTAGAGTTCATATTCACTGTGGGTATCTAAGTTTAATGCCTCTGTGTTGTTTGAGTTACACGAGACATCACCAATGATAGTAATATGGTTGTTCTCCCAACTTTGCGTTAGACATAACCTTTGTTGTAGTGCATCTTATAGGTCTTTCAAAAATAGACACTGATGTGGGAGATATGTGATAATTTTGATGAGTATTGTAGGTTGAGTACAACTTATCGACATGTTTAAGTTTATGACAAGTAGTTTTAATTCATGACTGATAATTTCTCATACCTTTTATCTTAAACCCATTTTAACCCAAGCTTAGAAACGCGGAAATTGTTGAATGTCATTCTCTCCCTTACACTGATCCCTGTAGAGACGATAAATTTCCTAGAAAAATACTTTTTTTTTGCTCTTACCGCTATGCTGCAGTTTGAACAACATTGTTCTTTTGTTGTGAAGGATAATGGTAAACATGAAGGCAAGATTTTTGAGAGTTCTAATTTGAAGATGTATTCAAGCTTGAAATTATGTGGAGACCCATTTAATGTGGAGATATTTTTATTAATCAAAGGGAAACATAAATTACCAACTACTTAAATTAATTTTAGGGATGTCCACACTTTAGGATAAGCATTCTAAAAAATCTTCATAATTCTAAAAGTATCTAAAACATAGCTTGTTTTGTAACATTAGCAGTGTGGTTTCTGAATTCATATAATGTTTTACTCAATTTGGATTTGGTTTCTTTAATTACTTCTATGAGGATGTGGAAGAAGAGAATGATACTTTTCTCATTAAGCAAAAAAGTAAGTGAAAATTTTAACTAAATCAAATGAATATCACATGCAAAATTGTGAAACACAAAGAGCCACAAACGAGGCACAAAAGAAACAAATTGCATAACTTTAAGTGGATCGGAAGAATACTATTAAGTGGAAGAGAATTTGAAAGACTTTAAATTTTTTTGTTTTGATTATTTTAATGTACAAGTTATTCGAAGCATCATTGCACCTCATCGCTCTCTTTATGGTTTCTCTGGATCTGAATCACTTTTGTTTCAAGACTAAACATGAATCACTTTTATCCCAATTATATTTTCTAATTTCATTTCCACATCTCTACTATGTGATCAATACATGGTCATTAAACTTGAATTTGACTAACAAAGCTATTTGAAAAGATAAACGTGACACAATTCGAAGAAATTAGAGACTAAACAATTTTTTTCAAAAATTAAGAGATCAAACTAACTCCCCAGTCAAGGGAAGAAAAGGAAATTAAACCATAGTAAAAATAAGTGTTAAATTTTGAAGATCAAATTTTGAAGATCAATGAAAGAATAAATAAAATGAATATATAATTTCACTTTTGAATGAAGGGAAAAATAAAATGAAGAGAAAATTTCTATTATTTTGGGTTAAATATGTTTAAAGTCTCTTCAAATTTAGATAATTTTACTTTTCGTCCCTCTAAAACATTTCTTTTAAAGAATAATTCTCATAAATATATTTAATCATATTTTTGGTCTCTTCTATAAATTAGTGACGTTTTTTATAATTTAACGATTGAATAAGTGATGATTTTAACAATAATTTACTATTTAAAAATGGAATTGGTGACAGATTTAGTGACGATTTTAAAAAAAAATGATTATTTAACAAAATTTTCAGAGTAGCGAAAAGTAAAAATACTTAAGTTTAGAAAAACTTTAAAATATTTAACTCTAAATTCTTAGACCAAAAATTAAAATTAAGTTCCATCCTTGTTACCAAGTATGAAATCGCTTTTGAATATCCCTAAGCTTAAATATATATAATTTCTAAACGTAATCTTTATTATCATAATTATAATGTCAAAGACTATAATTCTTATAAAAGTGATTCAATTATTAAAATTATTAAATATAAATTATATTTATAAATTGACTTTTAAAAACGAATTAGAAAATATACCAAATAATTCTTTGAATTAACAAATATATGTGATTGTCGTATGGAAAAGTTCTTATCATTATCATTATTTGACAATTATATATCTTACAAAAAAATATACAAATTTCCTAATTTCTACATAAATTGTACCTTCTATTAAAAAAAAACTACAAGTTTATAATCAAATACATAAATTTAAGAGATTAACTTCTTTAATACGTGGTTATTTTTAATTTTTATTCAAATTAAAAGAGTATTTCATCAAAATTTAGAGTGTAGGGATATAGAATGATAAACTTTCACTCATATATTTGTCTACTTGGATGCTACATTTTAGATCTTAAAATATGAAGATTACACATGTTGAAATATGACTAAGGATTCATTGTTTGTCTTTAGAATATTAGGAATCAACTATACTATATTACTTATCACAACGCTTATCGTGAATAATCGTTGTGATATATATTTAGGTTTATGAGTTGGAAACCCTGTAATTAAACCATTCTTTAAAAAAATATCTTAAACAAACTATTATTTTTTGAATTGCATACATGTCATACTCATATCTTTCTCTTTAATATATAGAATGTGATTCAATGACCTAAATTCTTCATGACATCAATTCTTTTTCTTATAGTTTATTTTGAATACACTATTAGAAAAATAGTTTTAGCGTCGGCTGTTAGCAGACACTAATGATTAAAAAACTAACGCTAATATGTGTTTAGTGTCGGTGTCGGGCGTCTGTAGAATTCCAAAACATTTGAGACATCGCAATTAATATTGTTCTAAATTATTATTTATTTTGTAACAATAAATAATAAAATTACTGAAATTTGGTTAGACAGAATCATATAATAGTTGAAAATGTCAACTGTATTCTTTGTTGTACATTTACTATGCCTCTAGGAACTAGTTAAGTTTAGCTATGAAAGTAGTATATCTAATTCTTCTAAAATGGAAGTGCATATTGATTATCTATATTTTGGTAACAGTGGATGTGCGGGCGTGAAGGACCTAGAAAATGTATTGGTCTACATCCAGAAAACAAATTCAAGAAACTTGAGGACTCTACAATGCTAGAAATTAAGCTTTACAACCTTGCTGATGTCATTTTGCAGCTTAAGGCTTTGAGTGTTGACGACATATTAGGATTTCATTTCATTGAGAAACCTTCAAGATGGCCACATATTAGGCTCTATGGTTGCTTATTTTTAAGGCTAAATTACTATGTAAACTAGATTGTTAAAGTTTCACTATGCTTTTATATATAGCTTCCCACACTATTTCCTACAGTCTCTATGTTTCTAAATTTTTTGGAATAAGTGTCAGCACAATTTTCTTGAATTAATCACCACAATTTACATGTTTTTTTTAGTGCATCCTATAGGACATTGGAATTCTGACCTATCAAAATTTCAATTGTTATCAGAGTAGGTATCTTGTTTATTTCTGAATGAGATTGGTGGGAGATACTTTCTGGTTTATGTGCAAGGTAGAAGGTTCTTCTGAAAAGTTGTTTGAACTTGGATAGTTCATATTATTTTAGATTGGTCCCTTGAAGTGAAGGATGGACTATTCGTGACATAATATGCATTGGACCTATCTATTGTTATCACGCGAGCAACTTTGACGGTGAGCTGTTGTGATAAGTTTGATTTATTTTCAAACCTAGGATTTTTTTTTATTGTACCTGGAGTGTTGTGATTGTGTATCTTGTGCGTGAAGACTATTGAGGAATTTTGTGTTGTTGTGTATTCCGCTGCATGGTATCTATTGTAACTGTCATACTCCAAATTTGTTCGTCCTTTGTGCTACCGTAAAATTTATTTTTGAACTTGAGTTTTAAAATTCCTTTCGTTTACACTACAAGTAAATGCTTACCCAGCCACGTGAATTTGCCACGTGATTTTCATGTGGCTAAATAAAGCCAGTTGCGACGTGAAAATCACGTGACAACGTGTTTTAATAATATAATAAAGAAGCATTAAGTGTGTCAGTTTTTTTTTTGTGTTAAAAAAAGTTGCGACGTGGGATTCACGTCGCTAATTAAAATATCATAAAAATTAAATTAATCACGACTTTTAACACTGACGTGTTCAGGTTTTGAAGGAAGAGAAAAGAGTTGTATGATTGTTGCGACGTGAAAATCACGTGGCAACGTTGCGGTGTGATTTTCACGTCGCTACTTGCTTTATCTGATTTATCAAAACGTTCCACAACACACAGTAGCGTTTCACTTTGTTATACTTCTTCAACCTTCCCTATTCCTCCATACCCATTTTCTTCTCCAAAATTTTTTCTTCTCCACACTTAAATTCCTACCATCTCCATACATTGGTTGTAAGGTAATTTCAATTCAATGTTATTTATACTTTGTTAACAACTTTTGATGTGTTATTTGAGTATAATTTTTTTTCAATTTTTCTTTGAATAGAGAAGGAGAATATTGATAGAAGTATAGATTGCAAAAAGGGACACGAAGATTGAAGGAGTTACAAGATAAAAGGTATGTCTTGAATTTTTTTTTTTGAAATTAATATATTTTCTGAATTTGATTAATTTTTAGGTTATATATATTTTCTGAATTTCATGAATTTGCATTGGGTTAAAATTGTTGAATTTGGGTTATATATATTTTCTGTATTTGAGTTAAATGTTAGGTTTAATTATTTAATTTATAATAATTATTAATTATTAATTTGTGATGAATGAGTTTAATTATTTTAGGAGTTTAAGTTTTTATATTTTTAGGAGTTTATAAATTTTTAGTGTTTAAATTAAATTTTTAGGAGTTTAATAAGTTTTTAAATTTTTAGGAGTTTATAAAATTTAGGTGTTTAAATTAAATTTTAAGTCTTTAAAAATAAATAAATATTTTTAGGAGTTTATAAATTTTAAGTGTTTAAATTAAATTTTTAGGAGTTTAAGTTTTTAAATTTTTAGGAGTTTATAAAATTTAGGTGTTTAAATTAAATTTTAAGTGTTTAAAAATAACTAAATATTTTTAGGAGTTTATAAATTTTAAGTGTTTAAATTAAATTTTTAGGAGTTTAATAAGTTTTTAAATTTTTAGGAGTTTATAAAATTTAGGTGTTTAAATTAAATTTTAATTGTTTAAAAATAAATAAATATTTTTAGGAGTTTATAAATATTTTTGAAAGCATATATTTATCTTTAATTGTATATGTTTAGGATTATTATTAAGTTGATTAATTAATATTTCTAATTAAATAGGTTTTGATTATATAAATTTGCAGTAAATAGAATATTATATGTATTATCGTAGTTGGATGTACGATAGACTATATCCAAGAAGACGCGCACTTAAACCCAATTTTATAGACGAAGTTAATGGTTTTATCGCGTGGATGTTTGCCCAGGAACGTTGTCGAAGTGAAGGAGGAGTTAGGTGTCCTTGTCTTAAATGTGGATGTAGATATATAATTAGTGACCCAGAGGAAATAACACGTCATTTGCATAGGAAAGGTTTCATTGAAAATTATTGAGTTTGGACGTATCATGGTGAAACACTGCCGAGTAATGTATCAGAGACTAGCAACACAGATGCTTCAAGTAGTCAACCGGTTATGCAACCACCTATGGAATTTGAAGAAAACTTTAATCTGATAGGTGACATGGTTGGTGATGCTTTTGGTGTTCACGTGACCTATGATCAACCTGGAGACTTTGACGGGGAAGAGTTGTCGAATAAGGAAGCGCAGAGATTTTATCAGTTGTTGAATGAGATGAATACGCCGTTGTTTGAGAGGTCGTCAGACTCAAAGCTATCAATGTGTGTTAGATTATTGGCCGCCAAGTCAAATTGTAATGTTCCTGATCAGTGTTTGGAGCACTTCGCAAAAATGATGTTGGACTCAACTGCAACGAAAGACAACTTGCCTGCGAGTTTCTATGATGCAAAGAAGTTGGTGTCGAAGTTGGGTTTAAGAGTAAGAAAGATTGATTGTTGCATTAATGGTTGTATGTTGTTTTATGACAACGAGTTTGGTACTCAAGATGGATCGTCAGAGGAATGTAAGTTTTGTCATAGTCCAAGATATAAAGTTCGCAATAGAGCCATTAACAGTAACAAAAAACGGGTAGCAGTAAAGTCCATGTTTTATCTTCCGATAATACCAAGGTTAAAAAGAATGTTTTCTTCAATGCACAGTGCAAGTCAAATGACATGGCATCATACAAACAAAACAAGCCCAGGAAATATGCGACACCCGTCTGACGACCATGCATGGAAGCACTTTGATGAGGTACATCCTGATTTTTCCGCTGAACCTAGAAATGTCAGGCTTGGATTATGCTCTGATGGTTTTGCTCCATATGTCCAAGTGTCCGGAAGTGCGTATTCTTGTTGGACAATTATTGTAACCCCTTACAATCTCCCTCCTGATTCCTACAATCAAATCATCCCTTTAGAAAAAACAAGACAAATTTCAAAAAGGACGAACGGGTAACAGATCTGCCTCTGCCTCGATTGGCACCAGTTGCTATATGGAACCAAGTTTGTGAACTTCCAAAGTTTACAGATACTGGCGAAGCATGTAGAATTGAAGGATATGGGGTCACACATAATTGGACAAAAAGAAGTATATTTTGGGACCTCCCGTATTCGAAAGATAATTTGTTGCGCCATAATCTTGATGTTATGCATATTGAGAAGAATTTTTTTGATAACGTATTTAACACAGTGATGGATGTTAAAGACATAACAAAAGATAATGTGAAGGCTATACAAGATATGGAAATTTGGTGTAATCGTAAAGAGTTGGAATTGAAGCCTCAACCAAATGGAAAATTATTTAAACCCAAAGCTTGTTTCAGTCTGACCCCCCAAGAAGCTAAAGCGGTTTGTGGATGGCTAAAAGGTTTGAGAATGCCCGACGGGTATTCTTCAAATTTAGCAAGGTGTGCTGATGCTAACACTGGGAAGTTGCATGGTATGAAAAGTCATGATTGCCATGTTTTTATGGAACAATTGCTACCAATTGCGTTCAGTTCTCTACCCAAACATGTGCTTAATCCACTCACTGAAATTAGTCAATTTTTTAGAGATATTTGTGCGTCAGCTTTAAGAGTGGATGACATCATTAAGTTGGACCAAAATATTCCAGTCATTCTCTGTAAGTTGGAACAAGTATTTCCTCCTGGTTTTTTTGACTCCATGGAACATCTACCTGTGCATCTTGCATATGAGGCTTATCTAGGAGGACCTGTTCAATATAGGTGGATGTATCCGTTTGAAAGTTTCATGGGTGATTCAAAGCGATCAGTGAAAAATAAAGATAGAGTTGAAGGATCAATATGTGCACATTACTTGCATCGAGAAACTTCACATTTTTGCAGTCACTATTTCAAGCACTTGATGTTAACTCCAAGAATCATAAGGAATCCTGTAAATGTTATCGAAAGAAGTCAGTACACCTTATCAGTCTTCGGGCTTCCAGGTCGTCCCTCTGGAGAGAAGGGTGAGCATTGGTTGACCCAACAAGAAATGCAATCTGCACATGTTCATGTCTTGATCAACTGCATTGAAGTTAAACCATATCTTGAGTAAGTATAATCCAACTTCTTAATTTTCTTTACAGTGTGAATATAAAATTGATTACCTTGAAACTTATAGTGTGTTTCTTTTTAGGGAATTTAACAACGCCTATTTTGATAGTACCGGTGTACAATCAACATCTGGTGTCATTCATGCCCAATTTCCAACATGGTTCAAGGAGAAATTGTATAGGGTTGTTGCACCGACTCCAGAAATACTCCATTTGAGAAACTTGTCTAATGGCCTCGTCAAAGTGCAAACAAATGGCACACATACTTCGTGAACGGATATAAATTTCACACTCATGAATGGACTGAAGGGAAAAAAACCATAAACAGTGGCGTATTTGTGAAAGGAGTTACAGATGGTGGTGAAGATGACTTCTATGGTTTTGTTAAACATATCTACGAGTTAGTATACAATTACTTGGACTCGGAAAATAAAGTTATCTTGTTTTATTGTGAATGGTATGATCCAACTAGAGGCACAAAAATAGATAAGACATATGGTACTGTTGAGATTCAAATGGACCGGAGGTACAAAGAGTACGACCCTTTCATAATGTCAAATATTGTTAGGAAAGTTTATTATGTTCCTTATCCTTCATTTGTGCCATGTAAACGACGGTGTTGTGTTGTAATAGAAACAAAACCATTGGGTCATATTGAAACTGACGATCTAGTGGAGGATGTTGCTTACCAAGTTGATGAAATTGAAGTTAATGATGTGATTCCAGATGAACACACTACAAGTTTGTCTGATACAATGGTTGAGGGGAATCAAGTTGATGAGGATGAAGATCATGAAGATTCTGGATCTGAGGATAGTATCACATCAGATGACGATGATGAAATGGATGACAAGCATGACGATTTAGAATAGTGAACCTATATTCATGAGAATTGTGTCTTGTAATTTTACTTAACAAACCATTTATTGAATGATTTAATGAATATGTATTCATGAGAATTGTGTCTTGTAATTTTACTCAACGAACCATTTATTGAATGATTTAATGAATATGTATTCATGAGAATATGTATATGTTAACTTGTATTTTCTTTAATTAGGTAAAAATGCCACCCAAAGATAATAAAGGTAAAGGTCCTAGTGATAGTGGTAGGAAGCCCAGGCGTCCAAGGGTAGTAGTATGCCAGTCACCTCACTCAGCCACGTGTCCTCCCCCGCAGAGTCAGGTTCATCATATGTCCATGGACAATACTATGCCATTTACTCCATTACTATCATCTCAGAGTCCTCTTCAGTTCCCATCTGGGAGTACATGTTTTATTAGTCCATCTGGGACCCCACCTGGTTTACCATTCCAGCAGACACAGGTGCCCCCATCCTTCCAGCAGACACAGGTGCCATCCTTCCAGCAGACACAGGTGCCCTCATCCTTCTAGCACAGTTTTCCATTTCCCACACAGATGCCCTCATTCGTGCAGCAGCCTGGAGGATCCAGCACCCCACTTCCTACACAGATGCCCCCATCCGTCCAGCAGCCTGGAGGATCCACCTCTTCACGACCCACACAGACTGGTCGCACCCCCACATCCCACACAGAGTCGGATGATGACGATCTTGGTGTGGATGATGATCAGATAGATGGGAGAGATCTTCGAGGGGATGATGATCCGAGTGAGATTCATACCATTGATGGGAGATTTTGGATATGGCCTGAAGGGAACTCGTAAGTTTCTTATTTATTGATTTTTATTTATAAGTACACATTTCCCTTTTTAATATAACTTTATATAATTAATTATGCTAATTCAATTATTGTTGTTTTAGTTTCGGGCCGAGTCGGACTGCTGCTAAGGTTATCAATTATATAATTCAGCAGAATTATACAAATTTTTTGAAGAGTTTTAGAGAAGTTTCCGATAAAGAAGAATGGTTCAAGCAATTTCAGGTATAATTAATTTATTTCTTAAGTTATTTTTATTTAAATGACCTTTTCATTATTGTTAGAATTTATCTAACTATTTATTTTAATGTCATACAACATTGTAGGCGAAATGTGTTTGGGATCCCCTGAACCATAACAAAGTAAAAAAAAATATTTTGGGAGGAGTTCAAGACGGCTTTCTGACATGCTACGACGTGTTAGAGATAATTGGCACCTTTTTGGCATTCGTCCCAAATGGATAGGAAAAGAAGTTTTTGAATAACTTCTTAAGTATTGGGAATCAGATGAGTTTAAGGCTAAATCTGAAACTGCAAAGAAGATGAGGGCATCGGAAAAAGGGGGTTGCCTTAATGCTGTTTGAAGTATTAGTACTGCTGAGCATGCTCGACGCGTGGTAATTATTACCACTTTTTAAGGTCATATTTGAATTTATAACATATTATTAATTTAAGTTAATTTTTTTATTTAGGCTAAGCGTTTGGGGAGACAACCATTGATGACTGAGCTGGTTAAGGAAACTCGGACAAAGAAATCGGGAGGATTTATTGACGAGCGCACAAAAAAAGCCCTGGTAAGTAAATTTATGTTTATATTTTTTTAAGCAATTTTGTGACGTGATTTTCATGTAGCAAGTGACATTTGTGGCGTGAAAATTGAGTGGCAACTGATAAGTTGTGGCGTTACAATCACGTGGCTATTTGTTTTTTATTATTTTTTTTTATTTCATTTAATTTCATTAATGTTACTTATAAATTTAACTTGATTTTTTTATTGTATGTGTAGGAGGATTATCAGGCGTTGCTTGTAGAATTTCTGACCCATAATCCTCAGTATACGCCTCCTCCAGAAAAACCGGTTCATCCAGATGTGGATTTCTATATTTGGAGTCAAGTTGTTGGGGGAAAGGGGCCTAACGGGTGTTTTTTTGGTGGTGGAAATTTGGCGGGCACCTTGAGGAGTGGGGATAGAAATCTGTATCAGAGAGCTGCAAACGGTGAAGGAGGGTCACGTCAAACAAATTTGACACCAGATCAGTTAGAACTGGTAAGACAATTGGCTAGACGCGAGTCCGAAGATCGTGAGGCGGCATTGAAGGCCCAAATGGATGCCCAAATGGAGGCAATGAGGGGTGAACATAATAGACAAATTGAGGCAATGGCGAAGAGGCAAGCTGATATGGAGGAGCAAATGCGACAATTTATGCAAGCATTTGGTAGAAATCCCAACAGTGGTGGCCAAAATAATAACCACCAAAATAATGATGACTTTCTTCCCGACTTTTCCGACGACTCTAATGATTCTGCTTAGTTTTATTTTTATTTTGTATTTAGTTTTTTATTTGTGTAATATAAATTTATAACCATATTGTATATTTAAAAATATTATAAATTTAAATTTGAGTTTATTAAATTTATAATATTAAGTATATTTATTTATACATTTAGATATATTTAGTTTTGTTTTTGATAATTTGATTTATAATATTGTATTTAATAAATAAATTATAACATTTAATTTATAAATTTAATAAAACAAAAAATAATATTAATTATTAAAACAGAATTAATATATTTAAAATACAAAATATTTTTTTTTTAAAACAAGTTGCGGCGTGTTTTTCATGTCACTAATTAGTGACGTGAAAAACACGCCGCAACAGCAAACGTAAATATAAATGTGAACTGCTCTGCTCTGCTCTGCTCTACTCTGCACACTTTCATCCTATACAGTCTGTTGCAGCGTGAATTTCACGTGGCAACTTTGTGACATGCTTTTCACGCCGCAACAAGATTGCCACGCGCTATATAGCGACGTGTTTCTTAAGGTGGCAAAATTTGAATAGTGGCGTGATTTGGGTGTTAGCGACGTGGCTTTCACGTGGCAAAACACAAGTTATTTTGTAGTGTTAATTACATTAACATTTTGGGATTTTTAAAATATTCGCTTTCAAATCTATTTAAAAATATAATGATTTATTTCAAATCATTTATATTTTTGAATAATTAAACATTTGCTTGACCTTCGTATATTTTTAATTGCATTTCTCTTTCGAATAAATAAGATAGCACAATTGATAAAGAATGAAGCTTCCAAATATGAGGTCATGGTTTCAAATTTTACTTGGTGCACTTTGAATATTTTTTGTTTATTTGTTATGAACTATTTATATTTTTAATCATAAAAAGTCATTTTTATTAATTAAATATTATTTTGGTATTTATAATTAAGGCATTTTTAATACTAATTATTTATTTGATTTTATGCACTTTTTACCAAAATTGAGTGCAATAATTATAATAAATATAAAAAATAAGTTGTGGACGATATAACCGGCGTCATCAATGAATTTGAGGCTTATTTCTTCATGTTGATAGTCATGATAGAAGATGACACAACCGACACCATCAATGAATTTGGGGTTTATTTCTTCATGTTGATAGTCATGGTTGAGCATGTTAGAATTAATTTAGATTTAATTAGATATTAATTTATATTTAGGAATATCTTTTAAATTGTTTATATCTTTGTTAGAAGATATAAATCTTAGATCTTCTTATATCTTTGTAGAATATATATTTTAGATTTAATTTGTATGTATAAATAGCCTAGTGGAGTAGGTTATTATAATTCATTGTAAATTCTTTTTTTTAAGCTATCAGTAAATATTCCTTTTGCCTTTTATCTTCCTTGTGCTCCAACAATTGGTATCTAGAGCTCATGGTTAGAAACTTTGAAATTTGGGAAACATTGTTTTTTCATTGAGTTTCTACGTAAATTGCACAAGGTAGAAGATGAACGGAAACGACGATATTCATTCCAAGCTTCCAGTATTTGATGGCAAAAATTGGAATCGTTGGAAGATCCAGATGCACGTGTTATTTGGTTCTCAAGATGTGTTAGATCTTGTCACTGATGACTATAATCTGTTAGAAGCAGACGCAACAGAGGCCCAGAAGATAGCACAGAAGACGCTGAGGAAGAAAGATCAGAAAGCGTTGTTCTACATCCATCAATGTGTGGATGTGAATGTGTTTGAGAAGATTGCTGGTTCTGAAACAGCAAAGGCTGCGTGGGACACACTGGTCAGATGTTACGGTGGTGACGCATCAGTGAAGAAGGTGAAGCTTCAGTCTCTCAGAAAGCAATATGAGAATCTCAACATGAAGGACAATGAGAAGGTTTCTGAATAGATCTCTAGAGTGATTTTGATCACTAATGAGATGAAAGCTTGTGGAGAAACTCTTTCTGAACAAGTAATTATTGAGAAGATCTTGAGATCTTTAACTTCTCAGTTTGATTACATTGTTGTATCAATTGAACATTCCAAAGATCTGAGCACCATGAGAGTTGAAGAGTTGCAAAGTAGTCTAGAGGCGTATGAGTTGTGTATGACTGCAAGAACTTCTGAGAGGGAAGTAGAGTAGTAGGCTTTGAAAGTAACTTCTGGTAAGAAGCATCAGAAGCAGACCTGGTCAGAAGCCAGGAAGAGAACTAATGGTGGTCAAAAGTCAGAAGCTTTAAACTCTGATAGGCAGAAGAATGTCCAGAAGGGAAAGGAGAAGTCTGACAAGAAGAATGTTCAGTGTTACTATTGTAAGAACTTTGGTCACTATGCCAGAGATTGTTGGTCCAATAAAGAAAGGAAGTCAGAAGAAGCAAATATAACAAGAGGAGACTCTAATGATGAACCTGTGCTATTGTTGGCTTCTGAACCTGATGATCTGAATTCATCAGAATGGTGGTATATAGACACAGGGTGTTCAAACCATCTTACTGGAAACAAGAAGTGCTTGGTTGACTTTGACTCTGGGAAGAGTAAAAAGATCAGATGTGCTGATGACAAATACCTCAATGCAAAAGGTATGGGAAATATCATAATCATTCTAAAAAATGGGAAAGCAGCTGTGATCCAGAATGTTTGGTATGTACCTGGCAAGAAAAGCAATATGATGAGTGTGGGACAACTGGTTGAGAAAGGATTTTCAGTTACCATGAAGGACAATCTTCTGAAGCTGTATGACTGTAATCAGAAGCTGATTATGGAGTCAGAACAGGGAAGGAACAAAACATTCAAGGTGAATGTTAGAACTGCAGACTCTGAATGTCTTAGTGCAACAAGTGTTGTCAAGGAGAGTGAGTTGTGGCACAGAAGATTTGGTCATCTGAATTTCAGAAGTTTAGGGCATCTGAAATCAAAGAATCTGGTACATGGAATTCCTACAATCAAGAAGCCTGAAAAGTCATGCAAGGTGTGCATGGAAGGGAAGCAACCAAGATTATCCTTTGCATCAGAAGTAGCTCCAAGAGCAAAACATGCCTTGGGAGTAGTACATTATGATGTGTGTGGTCTGTTTCTAGTAGCATCAACTGGAGGGAATAAATATTTTGTGTCATTTGTTGATGAGTTCACCAGAATGACATGGGTATCTCTCATAAAGTTCAAACACGAGGTGTTTGTTGAATTCAAAAAGTTCAAACTGAAGGCTAAGAATCAGAGTGGCCAGACTCTAAAAATTCTTAGAACTGATGGTGGTGGTGAGTATAACTCCACAGAATTCAGAAGTTTATGTGAGGAGAATGGAATTGAGCATGAGGTTACTGCTCCATATAGTCCTCAACATAATGGTCTTGCTGAAATAAGAAATCGTACTTTGCTAGATATGGTGAGAAGCATGCTGAAAGAGAAGAAGCTTCCTCATACTCTGGGGAGAAGCTGTTGCAACTGCATGTTATGTGCTCAATAGATGTCCAACAAAAAAATTAAAGGAAATAGTTCTTATTCAGAAGTGGACTGGAGATAAGAAAAGTGTTAGTCATCTGAAGGTATTTGGTTCTGTATGTTACAAACATGTCCCAGAAGTCATAAGAAAGAAGCTGGATGATAGAAGTAAAGTGATGTTGCTGGTGGGGTATCACAGTACATGTTCGTACACACTTTATTGTCCAGAAACTAACAAAGTTGAGTTCAGCAGAGACATTATTGTAGAGGAATCTGAAGTTTTGAATTGGGAAAAGTCTCGTCCTGACTCTGATGACAGAACTTCTGAAGAAAGGTTGAAATATATGTTTCTGAAGCTAGTAAAGACTCTGACTCTGAAAAAGATACAGAAGGAGAAGATGATTTTGACTATGACTCCGATGGTGATCCAGACTCTAAAGACATTCAAGGTTATGGAGAAAGTCCAATTTCTGAAGCAAGTGCTTCTGAAGGGGAAAGTTATGGTGTCCAAAGTTCTGAAGGTCTAGTTCAGAGGCAACAAAGAGTCAGAAGCATCCCAAGAAGATTTGTAGAGTTTGACATGTTGCTAGACATTGAAGTAAACTCTGAAGGAGAAGTTATTCAGTGTGCAATGTTAGTAGACTCTGAACCCGTGAGTACGGAAGAGGCTCTTAAGCAGCAAGTTTGGTTACAGGCCATGAAAGAAGAACTTGATGCTATAGAGAGAAACAAGACTTGGATGCTGGCAGAACTTCCAAAAGGCAAGAAAGCCATCAACGTCAGATGGGTTTTCAAGCAGAAACTAAAGCCAGATGGATCAATTGGAAAACACAAAACGAGATTAGTAGCAAGAGGCTTCCTACAGAAGCCTGGGCTGGATTAGTTTGAAGTGTTTGTACCTGTAGAGAGATATGAAACAATCAGACTAGTGATTGCAATAGCTGCTAACAAGAATTGGCCTCTGATGCATTTAGATGTAAAATCTGGATTTCTGAATGGTCCACTACAAGAAGAGGTGTACGTTTCACAACCTCCTGGATTTGAGAAAAATAATCAGGAAGGTATGGTGTTCAAATTACACAAAGCATTGTATGGATTGAAGCAAGCGCCCAGAGCTTGGAACTTGAAAATTGATTCATTTTTCAAGGAACAACGGTTTCAGAAGTGTGAGATGGAGTATGGTGTTTATGTTCAACACACTTCAGAAGGTAATATGATTCTGGTCTATTTGTATGTTGATGACATATTACTCACATGAAGTTTGAACAAGAGATAGCTGAGTTCAAGAAAGTTCTGATGAATGCGTTTGAGATGACAGATCTTGGAAAATGAGTTTCTTTCTAGTGATGGAATTTATATACTCTGAGAAAGGAATCATTTTACATCAGATGAAGTATGAACTAGAGCTTCTGAAGAGATTTGAGCTAGAAAATTTCAAGGTTGCTATCACACCTGCTGATACGAATCAGAAGTTGGATTCTGATTCTGATGGAGAGGATGTGGATGCTACAACCTTCAAATAGATGATTGGTTCTCTAAGATATTTGTGTAATACCAGACATGATATTTTCTATCCAGTTGGAATGGTTAGCAGATTTATGAGCAAACCAACCTGTTCCCATTAGCATGCTGCAGTCAGGATTCTGAGGTATGTGAAGGGAACTCTGAAATATGGAGTGTTATTTTCGTCTGGAAAAAAGATCGAATCAGAACTTCTGAGTTATTCTGATTCTGATTGGTGCGAAGATAGAGTTGACAGAAGAAGTACTTCTGGATACTTATTCAAATTTCTGGGAGGTCCTATTTCTTGGTGTTCCAAGAAGCAACCTGTTGTTGCTCTGTCAACCTGTGAAGCTGAATACATTGCAGGTGCTCTGACTGCATGTCAAGCTGTGTGGATTCTGAACTTGCTGAAAGATCTGAAGATTGAGGTGGATTAACCTCTGAAGCTGATGATTGATAACAAGTCTGCAATCAATATTTCCAAGAATCCTGTGTTGCATGGGAGAAGAAAGTATATTGAAACCAAGTATCATTTTCTGAGGAATCAAGTTCATAATGGAATAATAGAGGTTGTGCACTGTAGCACTCAGAAGCAGCTGGCAGATGTTCTGAAAAAGGCTATCGAAACTGATCAATTTATTGGTTTAAGGGATGGAATTGGTGTTGTCAGTTTTGGGTAAATATAAATTAAGGGATGGTGTTAGAATTAATTTATATTTAATTAGATATTAATTTATATTTAGGAATATCTTTTAAATTGTTTATATCTTTGTTAGAAGATATAAATCTTAGATCTTCTTATATCTTTATAGAAGATATATTTTAGATTTAATTTGTGTGTATAAATAGCCTAGTGGAGTAGGTTATTGTAATTCATTGTAAATTCTTTTTTTAAGCTATCAGTAAATATTCCTTTTGCCTTTTATCTTCCTTGTGCTCCAACAGAGCACGACACAAGTGACATCATCAATGAATTTGGGGTTTATTTCTTCATGTTGATAGTCATGGTTAAAGACAACACAATCAATATCATCAATGAATTTGGGGTTTATTTTCTTCATGTTGATAGTCATGGTTGAAGACGACACAACCGACATCATCAATAAATTTGAGGTTTATTTTCCTCATGTTAATAGTCATGGATAAGGACGACACAACTGACATCATCGATGAATTTGGGGTTCATAGCTTCGAACTTAGCATATTTCGTTTGGTTATCGGTTCATGGTTGAAGTCTGACATAACCGACATCATCTTTCCAAGTTCTAAATATCTGGTTTCAAGCTCATTATGTATCCTCTGAAGATGTGGTAGGTATACAAAAATCTTTGGCTCATTGCCTTAGTCTCGAAGCAGAAATAAGTTATCTTTCCTGGCGACATAATTCATTGTGTTAGTCTCCATACGACAATGTATTATCAAGCACTATGTTAATCATCCCCTAGGTTGCGATGAATATACAAAAATCTGCGTCATAAATTTACTATATTAGTCTCCAAGCATTAGTAAGTCAACTTTTCAAAATTATAATACCTCCTAGGTTATGGTAAATATGCAAGAATCTACGATCTCTTTTTAGGTAATGACGAGTTATCCATGTCGTCATATCTAAATTAAATCAAACATTGGTTCAAACGCTGGTAAGATGATACATCATCATCTATGCCTACCCTTCATATTCATGTCTTCCAATATCTAATAAACTTTCGATCAGAACGTGCGAGAATTATGTATCCTCGCACCATTCGATCGAAAGGTAATTAAATAGGGGAAACTGTCATACCCCAAATTTGCCTGCCCTTAGTGCTACCGTCAAATTTATTTTCGAACTTGGGATTTAAAATTCCTTTGGTTTAATTATATTAATATTTTGGGGTTTTTAAATATTCGTTTCCAAACCTATTTAAAAATATAATGATTTATTTCAGATCATTTGTATTTTTGAATAATTAAGCATTTGCTTGACTTTCGTATTCTTTTAATTGCACTTTTATTTCGAATAAACAAGATAACACAATTGGTAAAGAATGAAGCTTGCAAGTATGAGGTCATGGGTTTGAATCTCACTTGGTGCACTTTGGATTTTTTTTATTATTTATTTATTACTAACTATTTATATTTTTAACCATAAAAAGTCATTTTTTAATTAAATATTGTTTTCGTTTTTATAATTAAGGCATTTTTAAAAATAATTATTTATTTGATTTTATGCACTTTTTACCAAAATTTAGTGCAATAATTATAATAAATATAAAAAATATTACATTTTCTAATCAATTGGTTCTTATTGATCAAATGATGTCATTTTATATCATACTCAATCTCTAATTGGTTAGCTTATTGACCAAGAAAATTTTGATTGGCCAATCAATTTTATTTCCTAATTTGTTGACCTAATTATCACTATAAATAGGCCACTTTTTCTCACTATTAGGACATGAACAAATTCTCAAAATTACACTTCTATCAATAATTTTTTTCATTTTTATCTTTGTACACTTTCTTTTCAATTTTCCTCTTCAAAAAATTTTGGTGTTATTATTTTATTATTGGCCGATGATTTTATATGAGGTCTCTATTTCATTTCTAAATTTTTTCTGTTGTAATTTTTAATTTATTTGGTGTTTAATTATATTTTTATGAAAATTATCATTAGATTCTTGCTTCTTACTCCTAATATATTACATCAGGGTTTCTGAACAGAAACTCTAAGAAACGGATCAAACCAACGGAGGTGAATTTTTCATTGACGAAAACCTACAACTCCTGAAAACACCGGATCCACTACAACTACACCGCAAATCCAAGAACCAAAATCATCCTTCATTTCTCGTACCGAAACATTACGCTCCCTTTTTGCTTTTTCTAATTTGTTTTCTATTTATGGGGTGAGTCGTTTCATATTTGAATGAGATAAATATTGGAGTGAATTTTCTTTTTGTTGGAATGAGAAAGTATGAACCTTAAAAGGAAAAGAAGAAGATAATAAGAAAATTTGTAGATTCATTATCTTTCATGACTCTCATTTATTATATATTTATTATTATTCTTTTTTTTTAATGTTAAAATAAAACTAACACATGGCATGATTTGTTGGCTCGGATTAAAATTCAAGTAAAGCTTTATTATTATTTTTCTTTCCATTTTATGATTATATTTTAACATAAAAGAAATACGAAAGAAAGTGCAAGAATAGGAGTCGTTACCACATTGTGACTTGTTCTTTTTTTATTTATTATTATTCTTTTACTAGTTGTTTACTCTTTTATTTATTATTATTATGCTTTATTCATAATTTATGGTTATATCTTTTAGGATTTTGTTTGGTATGGTTTTGGGCCCTTACTACATATACACTCCTGTTTTTTGAGCCTGAATTCAATATCTGAATTCAGGGCCCATGCTGTTAACACCCCTTATTTTACTACCTTAATATAATTTACACCCCATGTATTTTTAGTTTATTTCTTTTATTACTTTTATTATTTCTATACTTTCTATTTTAATATATTTTAATATATTTTAATTATTATTATTATTATTATTATTATTATTATAAATCAAATATTATTTTTCAACTCATTCAAATATATTTTATTTATAGCATTAAATTATTTTTTAATCATGCATTTAAATAAGATATTTTCTGTGATTAACACCTTAAAAAATATTCAACCAACAAGAAACTATTTTTTTCATAAATCAAACTGACTCAATAATTAATTTTTGAAAAAGATTACGAAAATATTTTAATTAACTGAGTGCTTTGTAAAAAATCTCCGTTATTCACACTCGGACTAAGTACAAGGAGAATTAAAATATTTTCGTAATACATAAAAACACAAACTCCTACGAATTGGGACTTTGATTCCTCATAAGAGGATACGTTGGCATACGATTAAAAATTTTGGCGAGTTCCCCTAACTACAAAATTATAACCCTATTCCTAAACCTTAAACCTAAACCCTAGTATCCTTGTGAACAAGTTAGATGAAGGTTGCCTAACACCTTCCCTTCGTCTAAAGTGACTCAAGAACCTAGAATATATGTGTCATCAATTAGGGTTGTTTCATAATATTCCCATCTTAGGATAAAAACTAATGGTGGCGACTCTCATTTTAAAACTGGTTACAACAATAACATTGGTTGTTCCTTGGTGTGTAATGTTGTAGTGTGTGCGAGAAATCCTCAACTAACTCTGAGAAGTTTCTAATGAAACTTGAGTTATATCTCTCAAGTATACTCATAAAGGAGCTTTTTATGAGTCCGTTGACAAAGTTTTAGAGCAATTTATTTTTGCTTCTAGTAGAGTATTCTTAATACTTGACCTAATTAGCAAAGTGACTCTAAGTCTTGTTGATGTTTGGTATTGCTGGAGCTTAGAATATTTTTGATGACCTTGAAGGTGATCAAAGGTTATCTGTTCTCTAGAAGCAGTGTCATGCTTTAGAACCAAGATCTGTTTTGTAAGTTCCAAAAGTAGGGAACTAATGTTCTACAAGATGTTAGGACATTGTGTCAGCAGACGTCCGGAGTCCTGTTGCAAAACAGATGCTATGGGTGTTAGACAAATGTGTGTTGATCATATATGTTTGGAACTTACTCCTGACTTGGAAGAGGAGGCATCTGTGGTGGTATCTAAGATGTTTTATCCAGAAACATATCTTGGATTGAATTGGTTGAGAGATGATCAACCAATGGTTTTGTTCTTGGGTTAGGTTATTTCTGATTCAAATTAGTAGAAGTGCAGAGGCTGAGCTTAAATGTCCTGAAGAAATTTATTATCTCAGCCAGTTGTTTTCATATATGAAGGTCAAGTTCATATGTGAAGGTAATTATCTCTGAATTCTAAAAAATCCTTTTGATCAAAGGAGCCAGATCTATTTTGGAATCTTGTTTGTGGCCAAGAAACATATTATGTTTGTATTAAAAGATGCTTGTGGATATGCACTAACCACATGTTGTACTGCTGCGTATGATTCTCAAGGTGTTCATAGCAGTTGATGAAGAAGAATCCAAAATCTGGAGTTGAATAATCTTGAAGAAATGTCAGATATAATGTCTTGACATTCTTGGTTGGAGAATTTATGTTTCTCAACGAGTTTGACCAATGTTTCTCTCAAATAGGATGTGGGTTTTATACCCAAACTTGATATCTCTTATCAAGTCTATTAGAACATTGAACTCTTGTTCTGCCAAAGTGAAATAGACAATCTAGGGGTTGTGTGCAATGAAGATGCATCAACCTGAGGTAAGTTAATATTATGGAAGATTAACTTACAGTCCTGCTGAGTTGTTTAGAAGAATGAGAGAAACAGACTCTTCTAGACAGTCTGTTCAAGGTATGATGATCAATAAATACCATGATTGTTATACTCATAATTTTAGAGGGAATCTTCTCTTTATGAGTATAATTATGGAACATTATAGGAGGCCTGATTATTGTGCTTTTAAATAAGCCTCCTAAGGTGTGGTATCAGCTAATGATTAGAATTTGTATATACGATCAACTGCTGAAGTATGGTTCTCTTGTGTTCTCCCTCAAGAGTGTTTGTGTGGATTACTATTGTGTTGTATATAGAACCATAGTTTAGGTAAAATCCATGTGAATGAGATTGATTTTTTATCTGATGTTGGGACATCATCTCGGGTGTGTGTTGCTTCAGAAAGAAGCTTGTTTTCAAGATCATGGGGGTGATTATTGATGATCACCATTTGATTCCTAATTTGGAATGAATGACCATGATGGAGTATGAAGTCCAGTCTCTGACCAAGTCTGAAATGTTGTTAAGGATTCCCTTGTGCTAATAGCTGAAGAAGAAAGATGTCAAATCAAATGTTCTAACATTTGTTGAAAGGGAGTTTCATCTGCAGCTGAGTATGCGGGGAAGCTTTTCCTCTGATAACAAATACCTTGTCGGGAGATGGGTATAAGTACGATCTTGTGAAGATATGCATGTTACTGATTATCAAGACCTTGTCGGGAGCTGCGTACTTATTTGAGGTGCGAATGCAAATCTACTATCTAAATTTTTGGTACAGATATTGTTGAGAGTTTATTTCTCTCTATGGTGTTCAGGTGCTTGTATTAACCTGAATGCATTGTAGAAGGTGTCATCTTTTGAGATATTCTTGTGTTTTTAAGGAGCTTCTTAAAGGACTTCTCTACATAATAAAGTCCTTTGAATTGTGTGTTCAAGAACCATGGTATTTGGGTTCTGTGTTATGAAGCTAATGTTCTAAATGATATTGTAACATCATGTTGGGTATCTTTTAGAAGATGCTTAGATTTGAGCATATAGAGTTATATGATCAAGCATGGTTGTCATAAGTGGTAATTATGACTATGAGGATTAGAATGTGAAGATATTGATCTTTTGTATAGTAGTATGTTCTGGTAATACATGACTACTATCTTTTTGAAGTCTTCACTAGTATCAGCAATTGCTAGTGAATGAAAGGGAAGAAGAAGGCAATAAGATACTGAGGTCTGATCAGGATGGTTGTTAAAGAGGTCGTTTCTTCTACTACAAGTGATAGCGTGTGTCAATCTGGATCTTGTATAGCAAGTAAATTAAGGACACTTGTTCTGGAATATATGAGAATTGTAAGGACAAGGTACATCTAATCTTGTTTTAATGATGTTAAAATATTCTTCGCGTCTTACATTTGTACTCCTAATATTGGTTGATTCTTTGGTGAATTTTCATTTGGGAATGGATGACATGAAACTCCTTGAATTAAAGCATTTTTAGCCACTTCAACTGCTTGCATCTACTTAAAAAATTGGTGGGTTGACTCATGGTTTGATCAAGGTCAATGCACCTTGCTCTGGACTGCTCGCGTCGACCCTTCTGGTAAACTCATACTGGGATTGAAAATATTTCAGGTTGCATCGATGCATGGCCTAGTGCAGTCGATGCATCTCTTATTGGTGGATCATCTCATCAAGCTCGAGATCGCTCAGGTCGCCCCCCCCCCCCCCCCCCAAACTGTATAAGTCGATGCAACACTAAAATTCAACTGTTTGTGCTCTGTTTTCTAGTCTTGTTGAAAGTGAAACATTATATATATATATATATATATATATATATATATATATATATATATATATATATATATATATATATATATATATATATATATATATATATATATATATATATATATATATATATATATATATATTGGTTTGTGTTCATCATTTGGGTTAACAAGAAAAAGTAATAGATATACACACAACTTCTCATCTTCTTCATCCTCTCCTTGCATTCATCAATAATTACAGATAACAATTTTTATTGATCAAAGTGCAGAGTTGTGGTGATAACGTTTAAATTGAAGATTGGAATTCATATTTGGGTTGAGAATTGAGTGGGTTTTCTTTAATAAAACTGTTAGGGTTTTGTCCTCTAAGATCCATGTTGGTGCGGGGGTTTTTGCACAAGTATTACCTTCTTTAAATTCAGCCGAGTGAAAGGGTTGAGAAACTATGGGTTTGCTCAATCAAGTAATGGTAACCGGAGGATTGTGAAGAAAGATTTGGGGTCAAATGTCTTGTGATCGAAATCATCTGAGTGAAAGATTTGTACAATGAAGAGTTTGTGGAATCAAGTAGCGGTAACCAGAAGTTTGTTCGAAGAGTTTGGCATACTTGGTTTGGTTTGAACCAAGGGGAGAGAAGGAAATAGTTTCATCATCAACAATTGGTTTGTATGTGTAATAACTGGAAAAAAATATGACGAGTCGCCACCATTAATTTTTATCCTAAGGAAGAGAATATAATAGATAATGCTAATTTGATCAGAGATTCTAAATTCGCGAGTTTGGTTAGACGAAGGGAATGTGTTAGGCACCCTTCATCTCCCTTGTTCTCAAGGGGCTCCATTTTTAGGTCTAGGGTAAATCAGGAATTTGATAGTTAAGGTTTCTAAATATTGCATATTTTGAAAAAGGGTTTTTTAAGGGGACTCACCATAATTTTTAAGTCGTATGCCTACGTATCCTTTATGAGGAATCAGAGTCGCAATTCATAGTTTGAAATGTTTGGTTAGTTTTTTTATAAACTGTGGAAATATTTTGAATTAATCCTTGAACCAAGTCTGGGTTGAAAATAGTGAAATTATAGACGCAATTCACAATTAATATAAAATATTTCCATAATCCTTTTTGAAAACATCTTGATTTAATTATGTTAGTAGAAAAATTGTTAGTATTTGGTTGGTTAGCTATTTTAGAGTATGTTATGCAATATGTAAAAAAATAAATTTAAATGAGAAAAATATTTAATACAATTAAGAAATAGGGTTAGTGTTTTAGAAAATATTTAATTAATAAATAACTATTTTTTTTCCTAATTATTAAATATATATTAAGTATTTTTAATAAAATATCCAATAATTAGTTATTAATAAGCAAAATTGTAATTTAATGCAAATTTCTAAAAATATGATATATATTAATAAAACGAAGAAAATAGAATAAGTTAATTAATAAATTAAATTAATTAATTAAAGGAGAGGTGTAAAAGTTAAATCTGGTGTGTATTTTGTTATTCAAAAGAAGCTAAAGTCATATTTTAGATTTTTGTATTTTTTTTTTGTATTTTTAATAATGAATAAAAATTAAGATAAAAAAAGTTCTTTCTATAATACTAATAATAAGAAGAAAAGTTAAAGTTAGAAAAAAAAATTTAGGTTTAGAAAGAAAAGTGTTTTTCTTTTATAATAATAATAAAAAAATTTAATGTTAAAAAAATGTGTTTTTAGGATTAGAGAAAATATTTTTTTATATAAAAAAGGTGAAAATAAAAATAATAAAAAAACATGAATATCATAAACCATAAACAAAACAAATAACAATCAAACAGTCAAACCAAAACTCAAACAAGAATAAATTATAATCTATATCAAATACAATAGTCATACACATGCTTAAAGATATAAAAAAATACCAACCTGAAATGTCGTGATCAAATTAAGCTGCTTTCTCCATCCTTCTTTTCCTTTTCTTTGTGCTTTTCTCCTTCCTCCTTCGGTGCAAGATTCCCCTTTTTTTCTTTGGTACAAGATCCCTCTTTTTTCATATTGATGATGGAACAGAGACCTTAGGGTTTAGTTGTTGTTGTTCTTCGATGTGAAGACCAACAACTTTTAGGAGAACTCTAGTGAGTTGTTGATGAAAAATAGTGTGAAAGAGTGACCTATTTATAGTGATTATTAGGTCAACAAATTAGGAAATAAAGTAAATTGACAAATCAAATTTTCCTTGGTCACCAAGCTAACCAATCATAAGATGAGTGTGATACAAAATGACACTGATTGACTAATAAAAAACAATTAAACATAAAAGGAAATAGTTTTGATATTTATCATAATTTTGCACTCAATTTTGGTAAAAAGTGCATAAAATCAAATAAATAATTTTTTTAAAAATGCATTAATTAATAGTACGAAAATAATATTTAAATATTAAAAAAATGGATTTTTGTGATTTTTTTAAAATATAAATGGAAATAAAATTAGTAACATATAGATAGAAAAATATTTAAAGAGCACACCAAGTGAGATATGTATCCATGACCTTATGTTTGCAAGCTTTATTCCTTACCAATTGTGTTATATTGCTTATTTGAAAAGAAAAAAATAACAATTGAAAGTTTTTGAAGACAAGCAATTATTTGTTATTTTAAAAAATACAAATAAATTATTATCTATATTTCAAAATAAGCAAAATAAATTAAAAATGAATATTTATAAAAACCAAAGAATGTTAGTGTAAACGAACCAAAAGAATTTTAAAACCTAATTTTGAAAATAATTTTGACTAGCTCTGAGGCGGGAAAATTTGGGGTATGACAGTTGCCCCTATTTAATTACTTTGCAATTGAAGCTTACGAGTAGGCACAGTTCTCGCACGTTCGGATTAGAGGCTTGTATATTTATCACGACCTAGAGGATAAATAACACAAACTTGGTAATTCATTATTGCTTAGAGACTGACACAATGAACTATAGATTTTTGCATACCTACCATAATTAAGGGGGTAGATAACACGAGTATAGGCTTGTGTATTTATCACGACCTAGAGGATAAATAAAAAAAACCTGATAATTCATTATCTCTTAGAGACTGACTCAATGAACTATATATTTTCACATACCTACCACAACCTAGTTGGTAGATAACATGAGTATAGGCTTGTGTGTATTTATCATGACCTAGAGGATAAATAACAAAAACATGAAAATTCATTATCACTTAGAGACCGATACAATGAACTATAGATTTTCACATACCTACCATAACCTAGGGGGTAGATAACACGATGTCATACCCCAAATTTTCCCTACTGATTCCTGATCTTTTTTCTAGAATTATCATTTGCTTTATAATATATTCATATATATATATATACATATATATATATATATATATATATATATATATATATATATATATATATATATATATATATATATATATATATATATATATATATATATATATATATATATATATATATATATATATATATATATATATATATATATATATATATATATATATATATATATATATTCAGGGGGTTTATGTTTATAAAAGGGGGTTTTATCCTATTAGAGAAATAATGGGGTTTTCTAAATCAGGAAAGCCCATAAAAAATTGATGGTCCATTAGGTTTTTTAGAGAGGAGGTGTATGAACTTCTTAGCTCATTTTGATCTTGTTAAGCCCATTACGTTTCAATTAATACTTTTTATTCACTTTCAGCCCATTTTAATTTTTGAAGAGTTTACATTATTAAGAATTTATGGACCTTTCTAAATCAGAAACGCCTATGTAGAATCAAGGGCCCATTTCGTTTGGTTTTTTTGGTTTCAGCCCTTTTCAAATATGGAAGGATGGTTTACATTATGGAGAATTCTTGGACCTTTTTAAATCAGAATGACCCATTTAGGTTTTAAATTAGGTGAAAAGGTGTATTAAAGAGGCCCATAAGCAGTTCATTTTTTTTTTGTTTTTTTAAAGGGGCCAGTAATTAAACAGTTTGGCCCATTTTAGGTTTTTTTTTTTGTTAAGAAATTATTTTATTTTTACAGTAACATTATTAAAATTATTGTTATTAACATCACTATTAGATGCTTAATTAAGATTATGATTTGTTTTATTATTGAAAAAAATTGACTAAAAAGTCAAAGTTGAAATCGAAAAGGTCTTTAAGTGGCTTGGTCAGTAGGTGTGCTTTTCCTTAACAGGCCCAATCCAAATTAAGAAAAAACACTTTATTGCAAAGCTAAAACGCTTACTGTTCAAATTAAGAAAGGAAAACGCTTGTTTTAAAGCCAAAAAGAAGTATTTTTCAGATTAAAGCAGAAACAAATCTTTTTTATTGTATCGTCCTTGACTTTACAGCATGATAAAATCAAATCTTGCATCTTTGGAATGTTCGAAAGTTTACAGTTGTAATCAGATCAAAACTTATCAAAACAGAATTGAACCAAATCGTGATTAAATCAAACTCATTATACACAATTCGTATCAAATCAAAAACAAATTATACTCTATCCTAATATTCTATCAATCATCAAATTCTAACGCCAAATTACACAATAATTCCTAATTCCTTCTAACTCTAAAACCTATATAAACCCTAAAAAATTTATAAGAAAGGAAAAAGAGATCTTGACAAAAAGAAGGAACGAAAAATTACAAACAAGAAGGAGTAGATGAAGGATATTGAAGAACGAGCCGACGGAGCTTCAAAACAGGGTTCCTTTTTGTTTAGATCTAAGGTTTCCAAATTGGAAATCCTAGACTCTTCAAACCACCGCCGCAACTCTTTGCCAACACTGTCCAGTACCTGCAAAGCAACAAATGAGATCAGTGAAAGGGCTCGCTCAGTAAAACAAAAACAATCACGACCGGAGGTAACAACTTAGCTCTTGTTTTTTATTTCTATTTTTTTCACAGTTTGGGTTGTGGGATAAGGTTAGATCTGTGGATAAGAGACGATCGCCGCCGATTAGGGCTGTGACGATGATGATTAGGGTTTCTGCGTTGTTGGTTGAGAAGAGAGAGAAGGATAAATCAGAGAGAGAGAATGAAAAGTGTTGATACAATTTGTAATACGAAATATAATGCCTTTAGCGATCCAGTATACGTAAGCCTATGTTTATTATCATGCACCCACAGTCATGACTTCGTGATCCACATCAAGCGTCCCTAATTCGCATGCCCACTGTAATTCCATACACCCTCCCACACCCCGTTTAAACGGACCACAAAGCATTTTGGGCCTAAGAAAAAGATATTCGTACCTCCCCTCTGTTTTGTTTTGCTAACCACGCGCAAACCTGCACCCCCATCAGCCTAATGGGCCAAGTCCAACATCTGGATTTGGGCCCTTTCTCTCTACACGCCCCTGATTTACTTTCATGTTTGGGTTCAAACCTCCCCCTGCGTTTGGGCCTGAATTCAACATCTGAATTTAGGGCCCTACTACCTATACCCTCTATTTTGCTAGCCCAACATAATTTTTGCCCCCTGCGTTTTTAATTTAATTCTTTTTATTATTTTTATTATAATATATTTTAATATATTTATAATTTTAATATTATATTATTATTATTAAATCAAATATATATTTCTAAACTCATCCAAATACTTATTTTATTGCATTAAATTTATTTTAATCATGCATTAATAAGATGTTTTTTTAATAATTAATACATTAAAAAATATTTAACCAAAACTAAACTCTTTGTCATAATAAATTAACTCAACAATAAATTTTCAAAAAGGATTACGAATATATTTTAATCGAATGCGCACTTCGTCTAACAACTCCGCTATTCATTCACCCAGACTCAGTACAAGGGAAATTCAAACATCTTCATAATCCATAAAAAACACCAACCAACCGTAAACTACGAATTGGGAATCAGATTCCTCATAAGAGGATACATAGGCATACGACTAAAATTGTTGCGAGTTCCCCTAATAAAAATTAAAAACCTATTTCCTAATCCGTAATTCTAAACCCTAGTATCCTTGTGAACAAGGTAGATGAGGGGTGCCTAACACCTCCCCTTCGTCTAAGAACGAGTCTAAGAACTTAGAATCCCTTACCATATTAGGGTTATCCTTTATATCCCCTTCTTAAAGATAAAAATTAAAGATGGTGACTCTAAATTTAAAACCGATTACAACACATGAGTATATATTTATGTATTTATCATGACCTAGAGGAAAATAACACAAACCAGATAATTCATTATCGCTTAGAGACTGACACAATGAACTATAAATTTTTGCATACCTACCATAACCTAGGGGATAGATGACACGAGTATAGGCTTGTATATTTAACATGACCTAGAGGATAAAAACACAAACCTAATAATTCATTATCGCTTAGAGATTGACACAATGAATTATAGATTTTTGCATATCTACCACAACCTAGGGTATAGATAATACGAGTTAGATAACTTATCACTGCTTCGAGACTAATACAATAAGTTATATCACAAATTTTGCATATTTATCACAACCTAGGGGATAAATGATGTGAGTTTGAAATTTGAAAATTGTTTTGATAATCGAATCTTAGATAACTAAACCAGAGATAAGATCAAAGTTTACCGGTTGTGTATGTTCTCAACCAAGGTGTTTTTTTGTTTTGCATAGATAAGATAATTCAACAATAGGCTCCAAGAAAATTCGTAGTATTCTTAACCAAAGTAGATTTGAAAATTCAATGCACGATGTATATGCACGATGCCCTAAATCGATAAGAAACCCAAATGTATATGTATATGCACCAAATGATTCGTATGTTCATGCACTAAAGGTATTGTAAATACTTTTGATCTTTTTCTTCTTTTAAACCATTGGTTTTTCATCTATGTTCTCACCGACTCCCCAACGTTGCATGTTATTTTGTCGTGATATCTCCAAGTTGATTTGAGCAAGGCAAATAATGTTAGCAATATTTTGATAATTGTATCGCAGACACAGGCGTAGGCATGGACGTAGATGTGGATGTAAGCGTGGATGTGGACGTAGACGTGGATTTTCTTTCGATGTATTTCTAACCAAAATTATCTTTGATGTTTTATCAAATACTTTTTTGATGTTTCTATATGTCAGATGTACCAAATGTTATGAATTATCATGATACTTTGATATGGTTATGTGCATGTTATGCATGACGTGAGGTTCTTAATGAGAAATCTACTGTCGAGATTTCCAAGGAATCTACTACCGAGATTCAATTAAGGACTACCAACTGCCGAGATCTTTTGGAAAATCATCTTCCAAAATCAACCTGGGGGATCTACTGTTGAGATTATATTAATAACTACCTTCTATCGAGGTCTTCTAGAAAATCAACTACCGAGATTAACCAGGGGAATTTGTTGCCAAGATTGTGTTAAGAAACTACCTTCTACCGAGGTCTTTTGGAAAATCATCTACCGAGATTAACCAGGGGAAACTGGTACCAAGGTTCTGTTAAGAAACTACCCTTTGTCGAGGTCTTCTGGAAAATCATTTGCCGAGATTACCAGGAGGATCTACTGCCGAGATTCTGCGTAGAATATATAAGCTTATTGACAATGATGATTGTCTTCACATGAAACATGGTTTTATGTTATGCGTGTAAATTTTGATTGATGCATGAAATGTAATGATTGATTGATGCATGTAATGACTGACTTGGATGCGTATCAAATGGATGTTGGATTTAGAAATGCCAATGAGTAATTGGGCTTTTTGAGATATGCTCGATCCATGCTATCGAAATTCGTCATATGGATGAGATGATAAGTATAGCTTGATTCTTGATCGAAGATCCCTAATAAATGATTTATGCAGACTCATATGCTTTTGACGGATGCCCTTGTGAGGGATTGTAGATGGTTAAGACGTAGAGAGGTTGTCTATGTAACAAGGCTTCTTGTCACATTGTGTTAGAGTGTTGTGCTTGCATGATTTCCTGATACTCGTTTCGAACTCGAAGATTGCTGATGTAGGAGGAGAGTTTGCCCCTTCGTGGTATGTCTTGCCCCAATTTGTTGGTAGGGTCTTAGAGAGACTCTTTTTGACATTATTTCAGAATTAGTTTGATCATGAATAACCCTACTACATTGAATTATGCCCCTGATTAACGGATTCTTAAAGACAAACGTTTTTGATCAACTCTCTTGATCGAGCCTCGCAATGGTTTACCCCTATATTTGAGTTCCTTGAAAGGTATGCCCCTCAATCTATAAACTTTGGACAAGGTACTCTTGGATATCCATGATATAGGTTTGATATGAATTACCCTAAGTATTCGAATCTTGCGAAGTTTGTGTCTAAAGTCTCTTGAAGGGGAACTTGAACCCTATATTATGTAAGATGAAATTGATATGCACTCCCCCAACATTTGAGTCTTGGAGGACCTTAACAAGTTTGTTGAAAAGATGAAACTGAGCCATACCATGTTGTGATATAACTTTATTAAGGAATTATCCTTTGAAAGATATGCCCCTAATTGGTGCTTTGAAATGTGATCCAAGTTGATTGAATCTCAGAATGATCACGCCTAGTCAATATGATCTTCATGTGATAAGCCCCTATGATCAATAGTCTTTCTTATGATTATAGGGGTTCTTTTTTGGATTCTTTTCCCCTAGTTAGGAGCTTCCTGGAAATGATCGATTTTGATTAAACCAAATTTGAGATCTCCTTTGATGCTAAGTGTCTATTCGTAGATAAAATTGTACATTTTGAAAAGTAATTTTGTTTTATGTACATGCAAGTTTTTAAAAATAAGTTTGTTATAGAATAGAAATGGATGATTAGAGATGGAGATTCGAAGAAAAGAATTTGTAATCAATAGTTTTAACAAACATATGAGTTAATTTAACACAATTTTTGCCGAGTATGCTTTCATAGTTAACCTTGCTTCAATTAGGACTTTTGAAGGTTGTAACATGACCTAGGTTCGTGGTTTAAGAAACAAAGGATATAAGGTTCAAAATTTATTTAGCCCGTCACATTCTCCTTGATGTTCTCTAATCCTAAGTTCAATTAATCCAACGGATGCCTTCAGTCTGTAAAAGACTTTTTGTAGTCGTAGTGATGGTGATAAGCATTGGTAAAGATCGTAGCACAAATGAATTGATAAGATCCAAGCAGTGATGAGAAGCATTGATGATTATTGAGGTGGCAGTCACAAGATTGTTCTTCAATTTATTTGTTTTCAATCCTTTATTTTTGCATGGACCGATTGTTTTTAATTTTGGTCTATCGGGATACCCTAACTTTTGCCTAAGTCAATTTTTTTATTTCCTTTAACTTAGCGGTCTTTCTCCTTTTGAATTTCTTTTTGCCTTTATTTATTTATTTGTGACTTCCATGTTACCTTTGTAAGATTTTCTTCATTGTTTCCTCGATCTTGAATGATGTATTGAGGAGGAAGACGTCGTAGACTTTATCTTTGTTGATTCTCCAATCTTGGATAATACACCGAGGAAAAAGATGTCGTGGACTTTATTTTCATTGATTCCTCAATCTTGGATGATGAATGCGAGGAAAAGGATGTGCTTGAACCTCTTGTTTAGACGAACCAATTCTCCTAATATTTGAATGCACCATTGAATTAATTAAAATCTAACATGCCATTGGTTAAAATTAAGGGCTTTTAGAAAACAAAAATCTAACTCCTGGCTTAGGGATTGATACAATGCTTTACATCGTCAGCTCGGTCTTATATTGAAAGCATACGTCAGCCAAATTTAGTTATTTAGTTTGCATCATTCTCCCTTAAAGTTTGTTAAAGTTGTGAAATGTAGATGGAAAAGAAGAGTGAAATTGGAGAAGCGTTGATTATTTAGGAATGTGATAGAAGAGTGAATACAAATAGATCGATTTCAAAAACGTGCATGATTATTTATTTGAATCACTAGTTAAAAGATACAAATTTACACCAAATACAACTTAGCAACGTAGAAATTATAATTTGGAATTTATAAGTCTAATAATCCTATGAAAGAGCTTCTTCGTTTGATTCACTTGACTTTAGGAGATGCTTCTTAGTTATTGGACTTGTTAGAGCATTGGGGTAACCCTGGATTTCTCTTGGGCATACCAACTCTACCGATATGACAATTGCTGTTTATGAGGATGGATCACCCATGATGGTGGCATTTGAGGCATTGTGTAGGCCTTTTACTTGTATGATGAAGGGCTTCCTTCTCTCCATAATTAGATTTTTAGGACCAAACTCCACTAAATCCCCAATGTTTGACCTCTCCTTCACCAATCTAGGACCTTCATAACTTTCTTGAAGCATGCTTGGAATTTGTTCTTTGAATTTCGGGCAATCTTACTAGCTGGATTGATAGCGACCAAGGGAGAAGGTGGAAATTCATGAAATGAAAATGTATGAATGTACGAAAATGCATGGGTATGAATTTTTTTTTTCTTTTGAGGGTATGCAAAAATATTTTCATGGATACATAATGCAATGCAAGGTTAGAAAAAAGAAAAACCTTAGAACACCCTACACGAGTTTTAGGGATATATATACAATGTGAAACCCCTACAAGCTAGGGATTATTATACACCAAAGGAACCCCTACAAGCTCAGGATTAAGAAAGACAAAAAATAACCCTACATGCTAGGGATTATGACTTACAAAAGAAAATCCCTACAGGCTAGGGATTATAACAAACTTAAGGGAATCCATATGGACCTAAGGGTTATAATTGAAAAAATAAAACCCTTGTGGGTTTATGGTAGTGAATACCCTATACGGGTTTAGGGTATGTGAATACCCTATACGGGTTTTGGGATAGATATAGAGATGAGGATATCCTTACGGGTTAAGAGGATAGGATGTTGATAGAATAACCAATAGGAGAGCTCCTATAAAGTTTTTAAGTTTATCTACCCTTCCCCATAAGGTAGCTTCCTTAAGTATATCATGGATTGCACTAGAGGGAAAGGCAAAAGGGCCTCCCTTAAATGGATCCTCATTGTAGACCGAAACTTTCGTCTCTAAGGTCGTACAAGGTCAGACCATGAGATTTTGGTTTAAGGTTATACAAAAAGTCATAGTTTTTATTCCAAATTCTTATCCCCCAAGAGGATACCTCTTGAGACATATTCCATTTTTAGAACTCCACCGACTCTCGATGAAATAGTAAAAAAACTCGCAGGAATGATATATCCCCTTGGCCAATAGATGGACCTTCTTTCTAAAGTTTTGAATAATTTTGAATTTTAAATCCCACCAACAATAAAATAAAATTATAATAAAGATAATGTAAACAAATAATATAAATAAATAAATAAATCAAAAATGACAAATATAGAAACGATAGCATACCAAAAATAGAAAAGAAACCTTAGAAAAACCCTAGACCTAAAAAGAGGGAAAGACTATAAAACCCTAGGGTTATGTTTCCTTGGCAGAGTCGCCATCTATAATAACTAGAAAAAATATGAAGAGTCGCCACCATTAATTTTTATCCTAAGAAAGATAATATAATGGATAACCATAATTTTATCAATGATTATAAATTTGCGAGTTTGGTTAGACGAAGGGAAGGTGTTAGGCACCCTTCATCTCCCTTGTTCTCAAGGGGATCCATTTTTAGGTCTAGGGTAAATCCGGAATTTGGTAGTTAAGGTTTATAAATATTGTATATTTTGGAAAATGGTTTTAATTTTTAATTAGGGAGACTCACCACGACTTTAAAGTCGTATGCCTACGTATCCTCTTATGGAGAATCAAAGTCCCAATTCATAGTTCAAAATATTTGGTTAGTTTTTTTTAAGGATTGTGGAAATATTTTGAATTAATCCTTGAACCAAGTATGGGTTTAAAATAGATGAATCATAGATGCAGTTTGCAATTAATATAAAAGATTTCCACAATCCTTTTTGAAAACATCTTGATTTAATTATGTTTGTAGAAAAAAGGGGTAGTATTTGGTTGGTTAGCTATTTTAGAGTATAATATGTAAAAAATATAAAATTGAATGAGAAAAAAATTTAATGCAACTAAGAAATAGGGTTAGTGTTTTTGAAAATATTTAATTAATAAATAACTATTTTTTCCTAATTATTAAAAATATATTAAGTATTTTTAATAAAATATCCAATAATTATTTATTAATATGAAAAATTATAATTTTATGCAAATTGCTAAAAATATGATATATGCTAATTAAATGAAGAAAAAATAATAAGTTAATAAAAAAATTAAATTAATACGTTAATTAATTAAAGGAGGGATGTAAAAGTTAAATCTGGAGTGTATTTTGTTATTCAAAAGAAACTAAAGTCGTTTTTTAGATTTTTGTATTTTTCTATTGTTTTTTTTTGTATTTTTAATAATGAATAAAAGTTAAAATAAAAAAAGTTCTTTTTTTTAATACTAATAATAAGAAGGAAAGTTAAAGTTAGAAAAAAAAGTTTTTAGGTTTAGAAACAAAGGGTTTTTCTATAATAATAATAATAAAAAAAGAAGCTTAAGGGTTAAAAAATGTCTTGGTTAGAGAAAATATTTTTGTATAAAAATATGTGATAATAATAATAATAATAATTAAAAAACACGAATATCATAAATCATAAACAAAACAAATAATAATCAAACAATCAAACCAAAACTCAAACAAGAATAAATTCTAATCTACATGAAATACAATATTCATACACAGGCTTAAAGATAGAAAAAAAATCAACCTGGAATGTCGGGACAAAATTAAGTTGCTTCCTCCATCTTTCTTTTCCTTGTCTGTGTTTTTCTCCTTTCTCCGTCGGTGTAAGATTCCCTTTTTTCCTTCAGTACAAGATTCCTCTTTTTATATATTGATGATGGAATGAAGACCTTAGGGTTTTGTTATTGTTGATGTTGTTGTTCCTCGATATGAAGAGCAATAAATTTTAGGAGAACTCTAGTGAGTTGTTGATGAAAAATAGTATGAAAGAGTGACCTATTTATAGTGATAATTAGGTCAACAAATTAGGAAATAAATTTAATTTACAAATCAAATTTTCTTTGGTCACCAAGCTAACCAATCATAAGATTAGTGTGACATAAATTGACATTGATTGACCAGTAAAAAACAATTAAACATAAAAATAAATATTTTTGGTATTTATTATAATTTTTGCGCTCATTTTTGTTAAAAAGTGCATAAAATCAAATAAATATTTTTTTATAAAAATAAATAAATTAAAAGTACGAAAATAATATTTAAATAATAAAAAATGACTTTTGGTGATTTTTTTAATGTAAATGGAAATAAAATTAGTACCATATAGACAAAAAAAATATTTAAACTGCAGAAAGTGAGATTCGAACCCATGACTTTATGTTTGCAATGCTTCTTTGGATCTTTCATCCTTAAAGGATGCAGCTTTTCCTTTAGGCTCGATGCTTCAAATCTCTTTCATCCTTTTGGGATCTTTCATCCTTAGAGGATTTAGCTTTTCCTTTAGGCTCAATGCTTCTTTTGTTGAGACCTTTTTTATTTCTCCTATTCAAATACTTGTGATACCTTTTTACAAATAAACTCATCTCTTCGTCTTCTGAATTATAGTTGTTGTTAACATCTCTATCATAATAACAGTTCTCGTCCCTTGAGGACTTTTAACTTGAAGACATTAGAGATTTAGACTTCAATAATTCCTCCTTGTTATTGTATTTTTATTTATTCTTCTTTATTCTTAAGCTTCTTTTCATATTTGTCCAAGATATTGAGTTCTTGCTCGTGTTCTTCTAACTTTTCAAACAAGGCGGTGAGATCGAGTGTTGCAAGATTGTTGGTGTCATACGGCGGGAGAACTGACTCGGTTGTTTTGCGTTTGATTGCAATTGTTGCGGATAGCAAGAGTCGCCACCGAATTTTCTTTTATCCAATAAAGGAAAGGGTGAAAAGAACAAGAAAGGCCTTTTAAGATATTTTATTGAGTTCCGGGGGTAGGTTATGAAAAGGGAAGGTATCAGTACCCTTTTCATCCGTAGTTATCTACGGGCTCTTAGTTGCTTGCTAGATCACTTTGAAAAATACTTTGCTTGAAATGTGCTTGTGGTGGGTTTTTGAAAGTATTTTGAAAACGCCTTTATTTCGAAAAACTTTGTAATGACCCACGTCTCTATAAGAATGTATACAAAGTGTTGGATTTTGAAAATAGTTCAAAGAGATGTTTTTAAAGTGTGAGTGTTAAAATGGTTTTGATTTGTGAGCAAGAAACTACGAGTGTCCTACCTACTCAAAAGGTCTTTGTTCTTTTCCTCCTCCTTTAGATGTTGTTATATTACAATGGATTGGTAAGAGGCCTCATCATTGGATGTGAAGGGACGGGCATGGGTCGAATGTATAGTCATAGAAGGTAACTTATGAGACGTTTTAGCAATTTTCGTAAGGGACTAGATCGTTTACCGAAGGCAACATTGAGGGACATCGAGGGACTATGATATTTTTGTCGAGGGTCTTTGCTAAAATTCCCATATTCGAGGGACATAACAATTTTCTGAGGCAACAATGCGAGGTTAACCTAGAAGTGCACGTGTGAATAGTGTGTTTGATTGCATGCATTTTTATCTTTGAGATTAGGGTTTTCTAGCGGTTGATTTTATCTTACCATACACACCATAATTAGTAACAATTTATTAAAGCGGTAAGTTGCAGAAGTTAAAATCCTAAACTATTACATCATTAGGGGAGTGGGGGTACAATTTACAAATGGGGATGAAGTAGGAGCTTAAATATTACAACCATATTGAATAATAGAAAAGACAATGTGAAAATAGTGCAAAATAAAGGAAAATTTGCATTTTGAACTATTATGTGTCGACACATGCTGCTATGCATTGACACATAACTTTCCTTGCTCCTGCAAAACCAAAGCAACTCAGTATGAGTCGATGCTTACTGGGATGTGTCGACTCATGTACCTGTTTGTATCGACACATACGCGTTTTGTGTCGACTCATGCACCTTTCATCTTTCTGTTTTGGTGTCTGGATAACAATATGATTCAATGCATAAGGTTATGTATAGACTCATACCCTGTTTTTTTCACTAGAATGAGTCAACACATATGGGTATGTGTCGACTCATGTTGCAGTTTTTTGCCTTAAACATTTATTTATTGTCTGTGTAGGTCAGTTTACAGCATATGGTTGATAAACATAAACAACAAGAAAATGGTTAGCTCAAAGGGGAAACATTACTACATTTTATCTTCAAAAATAAATCATTAATGATGTATGAAAAAAATACAAGTTCAAGAAGACTTACCTTGGGATTGCACTTGGTGTTTTAAGTTTGAATACTTTTCAGCTGCTGTGATGGCTCCAATGAATCTCCAGGAAGCTGTCCCAAACTGTTGAATCACACTAACTCAATTAAGTTGTACAATATTGTTTTTGTATTTGGAGAGTGAGGATAATGGCACTACAGAAAATGTTCTTGTGTTTAAACAATCTCTATGTGATAAGGTGTTTGGTTTATGGGAGAGTTTGTAAGATGGAATAATGGGCTGAGGGTTTCTGTTTTAAATGAAAGTAGAGCTGATTTTTTGAATGAACAATGTTACAAAAGACTGCTATTTTTATACTCAAAAACTCTATATTCTCTCTGAAAAATCCCCCCCTTGTGTGTTGTAAGAGCAGTCTATTTATAGATGAATTTTGTTGGGATTTTGGGAGGGAAACAAATAACAATTTGAACTATTTGGGTATGCTGTCTTCATAGCTTGTTTTTTTATGCATCTCTTATATGCTAATTTGGTGCAAATATGGGGTTGAGATAATGCAGGCTTGGACTAGGTTTGAAGCAGCAAAGCAGGGCTATTTTACAGCAGTTTTGGAGTGTTGTGGCAGCTTGATGCAGGGCTCTTTTACAGCAGTATAACAGACTGTCTTTTGACATGGTTTTGGGTTGTTATGTGGGCAATACAACAGGCTTGGATAATATTGTTTGTAGCATGATACAAAATATGGTTTGTGGAGCAATTTATGTAGATTGTAACAAAGACAAAGCATGTTTGTGGGCAACATAGTGGCAAGGTTTGAGTCAAAGAGAAAAGTTCAAAAAAGACTAAAACTTAGGATTTATAATCTTGCAAAAATGCCACTTTGTAATAAATTGAATTATTTGTGACTTCTTGAATTATTTTGAATTGTAGTGAAAAGATATCATGAAGTAATGAAATTAACAAGTATAGAAAATACTTAGAAAAATTTCCAAGTCTTGCAAAAGTTGAATTTTTGACTCTCTTGATTTTTGGTGATCAAATTTCATACTTTGGGTGTCTTGATGAAAATGTGATTTTTGGGACTCAATTTTGGTCAAAAAGTCAAAGTTTGACTTTTTTAGCGTACAATTGACTTTTTCCACCAGTTGATTGAATTTTGTCTATGAATTTACTAATCTCAGGAGATGAATTGAAATATGCGATTAGGTCAAAATAACACGCTCGGATCCTTGAGATCATGCTTCCAACCAATAAGTCATGTATCATGTCAAAAATCAAAGTTCGTTCATTTTCAGTCAAAACCCTAATTTTCCCTATTTTGCCCTTTTGATAATATGAATGACTTTCTTGGAAAATTGTGATCCAAGACTTGAAACTTGATAGAATTAATCTTGAGGGTCCATAACGATCCATGAAAGTCATATGAACATTTGAAATCCAACTGCCTTTGTACAAACTCAAACCTTAATTTGAGGCATCGGTGTTGAGGAGATTATTTGACCTAGTCGATGCTTGCATAAAATTGAGTCATTAAAGATTTTTGTAGGAAATATCTTGAGAAATGAGAGGGAAAATTTTGGGGTACAACAGTTGCCCCTGTTCAATCTTCTTAAACCCGAAGATTTATATTGGCGGGTCCGCCATTCGTAACTTGAAGGTGGAAGATGATTGAACACTAGAGTGCCCATAAATTTGCACTCGATGATGTTGGTTGATTGCATCGAGAATGGGCTTATAGATGCCATTTAGAGAAGATGACGGAGGGTCCTAGGATATGGGTTTATAGATGTCATATAAAATAGATATTGACTTCATAAGAGGTCTCTTTGTGGGGATTCCTATTCCTGTTGTTTGAGGAGGACTCCGTTGGGGAATGTTTGTTTCTGTTTTGGGAATAAAGTCTAAGAGCTTTAGTTGTCCACTACTATCCTGGGGGAGTTATATCTTAACTGGAGAGATGAAAGTTAGTTGTTATCTGGTCGAAATCCAGGCTTCACAGTAACTTACTAGGGAATATGAAATTAACTATTATCTGGTCGATTTCCAGGCTTTGCGATAACTCAAACTATTATCTGGTCGAAATCCAAGCTTCAGTGATTTGTAGATTATACAGTCATCTGGTCAGGTCAAGGCTTCAGTGACTTGAATTGTTCTCTGGTCGGGTCCAGGCTTCACTAATTTGAAGAAATTAAGCTGTTATTTGGTCTGGTACAGGCTTCAACTTGAATTTGAAGTTAACTGTTATCTGGTAAGGTCCGGGCTTCAATGATTTGTAGATTATACTGTCCTCTAGTCGGGTCTAGGCTTTAGTGACTTAAACTATTATCTGGTTGGGTCCAAGCTTCAGTGATTTGAAGAAATTAATCTATTATCTGGCCGGGTCCAAGCTTCAACTTAAATTTGAAGTTAACTGTTATCTAGTCGGGTCCAGGCTTTAGTGACTTGAATTGTAGATTGACTATTATCTGGTCAGATTCCGGGCTTCAACAATGATGTTAACTGCTATCTGGTCGGGTCCTGGCTTCACATTGTTGTAAATTGTTATCTGGCTGGATTCCAGGCTTCATAGTGTTATAAACTGTTAATTGGTCATATTCCAGGCTTCACTGTGTTGTAAACTGCTATCTGGTCGGATTCCAGGCTTCACAGTATTGTAAATTGCTATCTGGTTGGATTCTAGGCTTCACATTGTTATAAACTGCTATTTGTTTGGATTACAGGCTTCATAGTGTTGTAAACTGCTATCTGGTTGGATTTCAGGCTTCACAACAACTTATACTGTTATCTGGTCGGATTCCAGGCTTCACGTTGATTGATGAGTTGTTACTTCAGATAGTTACCCTGTCTTGTTTCAGGAATTAATTTGGAACTTGTTGAAAGTTGATGATGACATTTGTCTGTTTGTAAACTTTCCTTGAAAAGGTAAAGAATTAGTTATATGCAATGTCATGATGTATGACACACATTGTGTAATGATGTTCTCAAAATAAATGAGATTGTGCTATATGTATTTGGTATGCAAACGCAATGATGTTTATATGAATGCAATATATGAACTGATCAGTCGTTCTTTGTAGTGTCGTTGAATTGAGGGATAATAAATCCCTGACTACTGCTGGGGATGAAGAATGTGATTCTTTGTTATTTGTTGAAATTGAATTGCTGGGAGATGAATTTCTGGGGATAGAGAAATAAACTCTACTGGGGAAAGAAAACTCCGTAAACTGCTTGGGGATTTTTTATGAAGCTTTGTTGGGGAATTCTTCAAGATGTTGGGGAGATGATTGGAGACTCTTAATCTGTAGGGGATGTTGGAACCTCTGTCATCAATAGGCTGTATGTTGAGGATATGGTAGTGACTTCACAGGAGGACGTCTCTGTCTCTGTATCTATTGTGAGATGTATCTGCGGGGATTTGCAGATGGCTTTTTAGACATTGTCCTGTTTTTTAAAGCCATTAGTAATTGTCTTTCTATTTTCATGCGTGTATTTGTAAACGATGATTATATTCAAATGCATAAGTTAAAAATAATTACTAGACGTTCTTGCAAAACAAGACAGAAAAATAAAAGTGTATGCACTTTCAAAGAGATAACTTTTGTATTAATCTGAAAAAGTTTTCCTATAACAAGCGTTTTTTGTACACGGAGACAGACATCCTAATAAGAGAATGTTGTCGTAAGAATGAAAACTATACAAATCAGTATACAAAGAAAAACAACTATGTGAAATGATCCCATTGGGTTCCTATTCTTCTATTTTCTTTATATCTTTGGGCGTCTCATCACTTTGCTCCTTGACCGAAGCTGTCTGGATTGATTAGTACCATTTGAATTTGACACTTGATATTGAAGTCTATCTGTGAGGTGATCCAAAGGTACATAGTTGTACGCTTTTATTCCCTAACTTTTTCCTAGACCGCCCTTTCGGGTTTTAAGTCCACCAGGATAACCTTTTTTTCCCAAGCCGCCTTTTCAGGTTTTTGACTTGCCGGATGCTGTTATTTTTTCCTAGGTCAGTCAACCTAGCGGGTCTCTATTTATGTGTAGTATCTTTTAACTATATACGCGTTTACAAGATGCGGTAGGTCGTCATCATCCATAGTGGTTAATATCATGGCTTCACCAGAAAATATGTTCTTCTTGATCACAAATGGTCCTTCATATGTGGGAGTCCATTTGCCCCTGGGATCACCTTGTGGCAGGATAATGCGCTTGATAACTAGGTTGCCAACTTTATATTCCTGACGTCTTACCTTTTTGTTAAAAGCTTTGATCATACATTTATGGTATATCTAACCATGACAAACATCCACGAGCCTTTTCTCGCCAGTCAGGTTCAATTGGTCAAGTCGAGTCTGAACTCATTCGTCTTCATTCAAACCCGCATCTTTCATGATTCTCAAGGAAGGGATCTGGACTTCGATGGGTAGGACAACTTCCATACCATATACCAGAGAAAAAGGAGTTTCCCTTGTTGATGTGTGTACTGAGGTATGGTAACCATGAAGAGAGAATGGTAACATCTCGTGCCAGTATTTGTATGTCACCGTCATCTTCTGTATGATCTTCTTGATGTTTTTATTGGTGGCCTCCACTGTGCCGTTCATCTTCGGTTGGTAAGAAGAAGAGTTATGATGCTGAATCTTGAATTGTGTGTAGAGCTAGGTGATCATCATATTTTTGAGATTGATACCATTATCTGTGATGATTCTTTCTGGAATACCATACCGATAGATAAGGTTATGCCTGATGAACCGGGCCACAGCGTTCTTGGTAACAGAAGCAAAAGAAGTTGCCTCGACCCACTTTGTAAAGTAATCAGTGGCAACCAGGATGAAGCGGTGCCCATTAGAAGCGGTAGGTCTAATCTCTCTGATCACATCCATGCCCTATATTGTGAAAGGCCAGCGAGCAGTCAAGACGTTCAATGGAACCAGAGGCACACATACTTTATCAGCATAGATCTGGCACTTGTGACAAGTTCGAGAATGCTGATAACAGTCTGTTTCCATAGTGGACCAGTAGTACCCTTCCCTCATAATCTTATTAGCTATTGTATGCCCACTAGAATGGGTGTCGAAGGCACCTTCGTGCAAATCTGCCATAATCTTCTCTGCTTCACTTTTGACTACACACCGAAGCAAAGTAGAATCGTGGTTGCGCTTGTAGAGGATTCCATTATTGAGGAAAAAATTTGTAGAGAACCTTCTTAAGAACTTCTTATCATTAATGGGATCTCCCTCAGGATACTCCTTGGCTTCGAGGTATCTTTTCCCTTCATGGAACCAATATTTGTCCACTACTTCTTCAGTATCAACCTCATAATAGTATGCTGATTCATCCAGTCTCTCAATAGTGATCTGAGGAGCTTCATTATCCCATCTGACATTAAACATGAATGACATAGTAGCTAGCGTGTCCGCTAACTGATTTTCCTCTCGGGGAAAATGCTCGAAGGTAAGTTCTTCAAAGTGTGGGATTAGTGTCAACACATGCTCTCGGTAAGGGGTGATATTAGGATGCTTCTTGTCCCATTCTCCTCTGATTTGACTGACTACCAGGGCCGAATCTCCAAATACACTAATGAATTTGATTCTTAAGTCGATAACAGCTTTGAGACCTATAATGCATGCTTCATATTCAACCATATTATTGGTACAACTGAAACATAGCCTGGAAGTGAAAGGAGTATGACAACCTTCAGGAGATATGATCACAACACCGATGCCATTTCCAAGTGTGTTGGAAGCTCCATCAAAAACCATAGTCCATCAGGATCCTTGTTTAGGTCCTTCATACGGTCAAAGTTTTGCACAGTCATTCGCTAACATGATATTCTCCTCCGGGAAGTCAAAGTTCATAGATTGATAATCATCAACAACTTGATGGGCCAAATGATCCGCCAATACACTCCCTTTGATGGATTTCTGTGTTGTATATTGAATATCATATTCCTTTAGAATCATTTTCCATCTAGCTATCCATCTAGAGAGAGCGGGCTTCTTGAAGATGTACTCGATAGGGTCCATATTAGAAATCAATAAAGTGGTGTGAGTCAACATATACTATCTTAGTCGGCGAGTAGCCCATGCCAAAGTGCAACAAGTTTTCTCGAGAAGTGAGTATCTTTTTTCACAGTCGGTAAACTTTTTTCTAAGGTAGTATATTGCATGCTCTTTTCGACCAGACTCGTCATGCTGCCCCAACACACACCCCATTGAATTTTCTAATACAATTAAGTACATGATCAGAGGTCTTCCTTCAATCGGCCACATCAAAATTGGAGGTTCTTGAAGATACTCCTTAGTTCTGTCAAAGGCAGTCTGGCAGTTGTCATTCCACTTCACTACTTGATATTTCTTTAGTAATTTGAAGATTGGCTCACAAGTAGCGGTTTGGTGGGAAATGAATCTGGAAATGTAGTTTAGACGTCCCAAGAATCCCCTAAACTCTTTTTTGGTGCAGGGAGTTGGCATCTCTTGATTAGCTTTAACCTTCGCAGGATTTACTTCGATACCTTTTCCGCTGACAACAAAACCTAGGAGCTTACCATATCTTACTCCAAAGGTGCACTTGTTCGGATTAAGTCTTAACTTGTACTTCCTAAGTCTTTCAAACAGTTTCTGCAAGTGATCCAAGTGCTCTTCTTAAGTCTGAGACCTAGCTATCATATCATCGACGTAGACCTCTATCTCGTGATGGATCACATCATGGAACAAAGCTACCATAGCACGCTGATAGGTTTCCCCAGTGTTCTTCAACCCAAATAGCATGACTTTGTAGTAGAAGGTGCCCCACTGCGTGACGAAAGTCATTTTCTCCATATCTTCAGGTGCAATTTTAATCTGATTTATACCCAGAAAAACCGTCAATGAAGGAGAATATCTTATGTTGTGCAGTGTTATCAACCAGAACATTAATATGGGGAAGCAGAAAGACATCCTTGGGGCTCGCTCTATTCAAATCTCTGTAATCCACACACATACGCACCTTGCTGTTCTTTTTAGGTACTGATACGACATTTCAACCCATCGTGGATAAGAAGTAACAACTAATAATTCGGTGTTAAACTGTTTCATAACTTCAGCCTTGATCTTTTCTGACATCTCAGGACGCATATGACGAACCTTTTTCTTCATTGGAGGATAGTCCTCTTTCGTTGGTAGACGATGAACCACAATATCAGTGTCCAACCTCGACATGTCTTCGTATGACTGGAAAAGATCTCAACATAGTCACGTAAAATCTGATTAACCTCTTATTGACACTATGCTCTAAGTTGGAACCTATCTTGACTTCCTTTTTATCCTCTTCAGTACCCAAGTTCACCGTCTCGACTGCCTCTTCATGAGGCTATATTGCTCTTTCCTCCTATTGTAACAATCTAGCAAGTTCTCCTGGAACTTCACAATCTTCCTCACCTTCGTACTCAGCTTGGTAGATTGGATTTTAAAAGCCATAACTGGAAATAACATAACCGTTATCAATGGGATCCAGAGTGGATGTGGATCTGCAGTTTGATATATGGGTGTGTGTAATTGAGCATATCTATTTTGATAAAGTAAAAGCAAAAAATAAAGAAAAAGAGAGAAAAATTTGTATTCAAAACATCCAATGATTTATTTATGACATATGAAAGTGAAATGATAACCCTCATAAATAAACTATTGTGCCTCTAACACACAAGGCTTTAAAGTTTAAATTGTTCAAATATTACATATCCCAAAAAACAAAAAGACAATTACTCTTGGATGAAAGTAATAGCAACAAAGTCTCTAGCCTTCCAATTGTTGAGTCCACTGTTGGTAGCAGGGAAGATCCCATTGTCCAGATCACAATCACTGTCAGTGTCTTCTACAACATTGACTCCACAGTTGCTGATGCGTAGTGGTGGTCCTCCGGCGCGAGCACGACGAACGGCTTTTTGAGCTCCTGAAGTGAAACCCAAACCAAAATTGTCAGACTTATAGGGGATGTCAGGTAGTTGGCCCCAAATAGTGCACCCACCTTCTTCAATTACAGCCCTAACATCTTTTAGAGAAGACATCTTCAGTGGAGGTCTAGTAATAACTAAAACAACGGTAGCAACTTTGTTAACAACAATTGTTTGAGGAACGTCTTCAAAATTCTGGCAGGGGGTCTCGATGAACTCGCTATCCATTTCGACATATTAGAAAGAGTTCAGATGGCCCACCATATACTCTTCTTTGTCATGGACTATAACAATCTTTCCATTAACCGGATACTTTAACATCTGATGCAAGGTGGAAGTGACAGCGACAGCCCCATGAATCCAAGCGCATCCCAACAAACAAGAGTAAGACAGTTGAATTTCCATCACATAGAAGGTGGAGCCAAAAGTTTGGGAGCCAACTTTAATAGGAAGGTCCACCTCCCTTCGTACCATTCTCTTGGAACCATCAAAAGCCCTTACCACAATATTACTAGGCTTCAAAGTCAGTCCTTCACAGTCCAATCTGTCTAGAGAACCCTTGGGTAGAACATTTAGTGACAAACGTGTATCAACTTGAACATGAGCCAGGGTAGTGGCCCTACACTCAATAGAGACATGCATGGCATCACTATGCTTTATTCCTTTAGATGTCAAATTAGCATCAAAGAAACCAAGTCCATTGTCAGCAGTCAGACTTGCAACATAATTCTTGAACTGGTCGACATAAGTCTCTTGCGGCACATGAGCCGACTTCAAGAACTTCACCAAGGCCTTAGCACGGGCTTCAGAGCATAATAACAAGGCCATCATTGGAATTTTTTAGGGTGACTTCCCCAATTGTTCCACAACATTGTAGTCACTCTTCCATATGATTTTCAAAATTTCCTCCATTTTTCGTTTGGAGGCTTCAGGAATGGTTTCTTTGGGTGCCTCCGTCTGGGCAGGCTCAACCAATACTTCTTTTCCCTAAGTCTAAACTGAATCAGTAGCAGGAATAACAACAGGAGCAACAGGTGTTTTAGCAGGAATAACCAAAGGAGTGGCAACAGTCTTCAGAGAGATTTCAGGAGAGAAAATCCTTTCGCTAATGGTAATTTTACTGGTCCGAACATTGCTGTCGATGTTAGGATCAATATATTTAGTAACTTCATTCTTAATGGCCATGAGGTTCTTCTTGACACCATGATAATGAACGTCAGATCCATAATTCCAAGGAACAACTTTGTTAGAGGAATATGGTATGGGCCCTGGAAAAGTGATAATTAAAGGAGCAACCTTAGAAGTGGATGTAATCCTGACATGTATTTTGGAGGAGACCCTGGGAGGATTGTCGGAAATGGTAATAATTGACACATCTTCACATCTTTCATCTTCACATAGACCTTTTATATAGGGAATCTTCTCAAACAGAATTTCCTTGTTGTTCATCAAGCGTTGGACACCTATCTTCAACAACAAACAACCATTGGGAAGAGACGCACACAAGTGGCAACCTTCACCGCACCCTGAAAATAAACCGGCTTGTAGGAGATTCTTCTTAACAGTTGGCAGAGGGGTAGTCAAATCATCCACAGAAGAAACGAATAGAGCATCATCAACAACATTAATACCCTGGCCATGTTTGGGCATTGGTGCAGTTTTCACATTAGGGGTATCAGGAGGGTCAAATTCAATCTCCTTTGCCTCAATAAGATCCTGAACTTTACTCTTCAGAGCCCAACAATCATTTGTATCATACCCTGGATAGTTAGAGTGGTAGGCACACCGAGCATTTGGATTATAACGGGGAGATGTAGTGTTTGGATTTTGAGGAGGCTCCCTCAGAGTGACCAAGCTAGCTTTCATTAGATGTTGCAATACTTGAGATAAAGGCATGTTGAGTCTGATGAATTGTCTTCCAGGCGTGTCCTGCCTATGCTGATTATTTTATCGTTAAGCCGATACAGGGTTAGAGATCATTACAACTCCTACCGTTGGACGACGTTCAACTTTACCTTGATTTCTCTGGCCATAGGCAGAACTAACTTCCTTCTTACCACTGAAAGGCTTCTTTACAGCATTCGAAGATGCAACCCATTGAATTTTTCCATTTCTGATGCCAGCTTCTACTCTCGAGAGAGACCTTCGTGGGAAGTAGGAATTTAGAATGACACATATGACTCTTTGTACGGCCTTTAAACCAAAATCTCATGATGAGACCTTACATGACCTAGAGACGAAAATTTCATTCTGTAAAGAGACTCCACTTAAGGGAGGCCCTTGTGCCTTTCCCTCTAGTGTTATTCATGACACCCTTAAGAAAACCACCTTATGGGAGGGTAGAATATCGGTAGTCCAAGACTAGGAACCTACCTTATAAGTACACCTTTCACAAAACCCACTACACTCTTTAAACCCGCAAGGGTTATCTTTCCATCCACTACTATCTTTAGCCCACAGGGCTTCTGCCTATGTCATAATCCCTATCCTATACGGACTTCTCGTCATCTTTTATTAGCCTTAATCCTTAAGGAATCCCTTCCTGTCTCAACTTCTGAGTCAGAGTAGGATATCATCATCAACCCTGTATAGGGTACCCCCACGTCTACCATCATACTCGTCTACATCGCATAGCATATTCATGAAACGTTTTTGCATACCTAAAAGAAAAAATGGTTTTGCATACCCAAGCATCTTCATACATTTTCGTTTTAATCCATTTGCACAAAGTTCGTATCATTTAGACTTCTACCCTTATCTAAATGTGATCCAGCTAGCAAGATTCTCGATACTCACAAATGAAATCAAAGCATGTCTCAAGAATCCATGGAGGAACTCAAAAGAGATCAAGAGTTGTTGAAGGATGAGGTCCACTAGTTGAAGACTCAAATGAACTTGATCATGCAATTATTACTGAAAAGTGAAGGTAACCCTTCTTCATCTCAGCCACATGCCTATTCAACTTCACAGATGCCACCACAGTGGGAAATTCCCCCGCCTCAACAGCGAGTATAACAAACCTTATCAACATAAGGAATATGCCAAACAAAGGAAAAGACAAAAGCTATCACCTAGGAGATTTGATCCACTTCCCATACCACATAGTCAACTGCTACAACATTTACTCAATGCATCATTGGTAGAACAGAAGTCACTGAATCCTCCGAGTGGGGTACTCCCGCCTAGGTTTGATGCAAATGCCAGATGCCAGTATCATGCCAATTCCCTAGGGCATACTATAGAAAATGTTGGCCTTTTAGACATAAAGTCCAAGACTCGATCGAAAATAAGCAATTGAATTTTGAAGAAGGGGTCTCATTGGCGAATGGTCTCCCTTGCTTTGACAAATCCAAAGACTAAGAAGGATCCCCTAAAGTCAGTTGATCAATAAGAGGGCTTATCTCTAGATCATAAGGCCTTTATCATTTCAAATTGTAATTTATTTCTTGCTAAGTGTCATTTGTTATAAACTTTATACTCTTTGGTCAAGTAATTCTAATAAAGTAAGCATGCATGTTTTTGAAATCGATCCATTCCATAAATAATCAATGAATTTCTATTCTTCTTTTATATCTTCCATTGCATAACTTTAACAAACTTTGATGGAGAATAATGAAAATACAAAATAATTGAATTTTGTCAAAAGCAAAAAAAAAAATTAAAAAAAAAAAGAAGGAGAAATCCTGCTAAGTCAAAGGAAATCAAAACTTGTCTTAGGAAAAATTTAGGGCATCCCGATGGACGGAAAATTCAAAAGAATTGGTCCATGCAAAAATAAGGGATTAAAAACAAATAAATTGGAGAACAATCTTGTAACTGCCACCTCAATAATCATCAAGGCTTCTCATCAACACTTGGATCTTATCAATGTTTTTCATCGGCGCTTAGATCCTTATCTACGCTTCTCATCATCTACACGACTATGAAATTTCTCTTGGGGATTAAATGTATCTGTTGCATTAATTGAAATTAGGACTGTAGAATATCAAGATGAATAGGGGTGGGGTAAATAAAATTTTGAGCCTTATATATTTTGTTTCTTAAACCACGAACCAAGGCCACATTATAACCTTTAAAAGTCATAAATAAAGCTAGGTTCACTATGAAAGCATACCCAACAAGATTTGTGTTAAACTGAATCCTAATGTTTGTTAAAATTATTGATTACTTCGCTTCTTCGGATCTCCATCTCTAATCATCCATTTCTAATTTCATAATCAAAATTCAATTTCAAAACTTGCATGTGCATCAAACATAATTACTTTTTCAAAATGTACAATTTTATCTACGAATCAATACTTAGCATTAAGGAGATTTCAAAAGAAGGTCTGATCAAAGGCAGCATTTCCAAGAAGCTTCTAACTAGGGGAAAAGCATCTAACATGACCCCATTAAACAGGGGAAATATTAATGATTGTAGGGGTATAACACATGAATATACTATTGACAAAGGGTGATCATTTTGAGATTCAATCAACTTGGATCAAGTTTCAAAGAACTGTTCAATTAGGGGCATACCTTTTGAAGGATCATTCCTTAATCAAGTCATATCACAATGGGATATGACTCAGTTTCCTTGATTTAAAAAACCTCCAAGGCCTTGGTAATCAGGGGAAACCTACCAAGATTCAAATGTTAGGTCAGTACGTACCAAGTTCATCCTACTGCACGTAGGGTCCAAATTCCCCTTAAAGCAACTTCGAGTATAAACTTTTCAAGCTTCGAAAACTTGGGGAAATCTATGTCAAGTTCCTGGTGAAGTCTAAAATTCTTTTTGAGGGTACTTCCTCCAGATCCTGGAGATTGAGGGGCACATCTTTCAAAATTTGAATGTTGAGGTAAACCACTGCAAGACTCGGTCAAGAGGAGTTGATTCAAATCAGCCCATCAAAAGCCAAACATTTTCAAGAGTCTTTTAATCAGGGGCATAATTTAAAATAGTAGGGCCATTCATGATATGATCAAACTATTTCCAAGTTCATATCATTGAGAATATCCTCCAAGACCCTACCAACAAATTAGGGAAAGACAATCCATATAAGAGTAGGCTCTCCACTCACTTTCATAACCTCCAATGGGTCTTTCTCCTACAATGGAAATCTTCAAGTTCAAATCGAGTATCGGGAAATCATGATAGCATAAAATTCAACCATCATATGATAAGAAACCTCATCGCATAGGAAAACCTCTACGCTTTAATAACCCACGACCTATCATAGAGGCACCATTATAAAAAGCATTCAAGTCATAATCATAAGGAATAAGGCTGCATAAATCATGCATTAGGGCTCCGCGATCCAGAATCAAGCTATACTTATCATCTCATCTATCTGATGAAGTCCGACAGCATGGGTCAAGCATATCTTCAAAAAGCCTAACTACGCATTCGCATTTCAACGTCTAATATCCATTGACACATATCTAAACTAATCATTACATTTCATTCGTCAATCAATCATTATATTTCATGCATCAATCAAATTTGAACGGATAGCATAAAACCTTGTTTTATGTAAGGACATTCATCATTGGTAATCAAAATATCAATTCTACATCAAATCTCAGTAGTAGATTCCCTTGGTTGATCACGACAGTTGATTTTCCAAAAGACCTCGGCATAAGGTATATTTCAATTAAATCTAGGCAATAGATTATCCTGGTTGATCACGACAGTTGATTATCCAGAAAACCTCGGCAGAAGTTATCACTATTGAATCTAGGAAGTAGATTCCCCTGGTTGATCATGATAGTTGATTATCTAGAAGAATTTTGCAGAAGGTAACTCACAATTGAATCTCGGCAGTAGATTCCCATGGTTTATCATGGTAGTTGATTATCCAGAAGACCTTGGCAGAAGTTATATTTCAATTGAATCTCGTCAGTAGATTCCCTGGTTGATCACGATAGTTGATTTTCCAGAAGACCCCGACAGAAGGTATATTTCAATTAAATCTCGGAAGTATATTCCCCTGGTTGATCACAGTAGTTGATTATCCGAAGACCTCGGCAGAAAGTAGCTCACAAATGAATCTCGACAGTAGATTTCCTTGGTTAATCACAACAGTTGATTATCCGGAAGGCCTCAGCAGAAGGTATTTCTTAATTGAATCTCGATAGAAGATTCCCCTACTTGATCTCGGTAGATGATTTTCTAGAAGACCGCGGCAGAAGATAATTCCCAATCGAATCTCAGCAGTAGATTCCTTGGAAATCTCGGCAATAGATTTCCTGTCGAAAAGCTTCACATCAAGAATGACGTACACATAACCGTATCAAAATCTCAATGTCATTCACAACATTTGGTGCACCTAACATACAGAAACACCAAAGAGCATCTCATAAAGCATCAAAGTTTATTCTGGTTAGGAAAACATTAGAAGAAAATCCATGCTTGCATCCACATATATGCCTATTTCCATACTAATATCGGCATCTATGTCCACACCTACGATCGCAGCTACGATATAGACATCAAGGTCTTGCTGACACTTTTCAATTTCAAATCAACTTGGAGATACAATAATTGGAAACAAACAACGTTGGGAAGTAGGTGACTATAAGAACCCGATGGTTTAACGAAGGAGAATTGTCAAAAACATTTCCAAAATACTTAGGGCATACACACTCAGTGCATATACACTCTGGGTTCCATATTGATTTAAGACTTTATACACATACGTTACACATGGCATTTTCCAAAACACACTTGGGAGAAACCAATATCTTTGGGCCCTCCATCAAATTATTACATTGGTTAGAAACAAATAACTAGTAAAATTCGTTCTCACCTCTGATTTAATTATCTAAGATGTGGATCATTCAAAAAAACTTCCTATATATTCTACCCATTGTGTCAGTCTCTATGCTACAATGTATGGAATTTTCTATATTAAACTTATTGTGTAAGTCTCCATGCAGTAATATGTTCTTTCTTTGGGATCTAGCTCATTGTGTCAGACCCTAGGCATCAATGTTGCGAAGTCAGCAATTCCACCCATTGTGCTAGTCTCTATGCAACAATGTGTGAAATTTTCTATATTTAACTTATTGTGTCACTCTCCATGCAACAATATATTATTTCTTTGTGATCTAGCTCATTGTGTCAGACCCCAGGCTACAATGTTACAAAATCAACAATTCCACCTATTGTGTCAGTCTCTATGCGATAATGTGTGAAATTTTCTATATTGTGCTTGTATCAACGCATCAATATGTTCTTTCTTTGTGATTTAGCTCATTATGTCTGACTCTAGGCAACAATGTCACAAAATCAGTGATTCCACTCATGTGTCAGTCTCTATGTGACAATGTGTGAAATTTTCTATATTTAACTTATTGTGTCTGTCTCCATGCAACAATATGTCATTCCTTTTCGATCTAGCTTGTTGTGTCAGACCCTAGGCAACAATGTTATGAAATCAGTAACTCCACCCATTAAGTCAATGTGACAATGTACAAAATCTGCAATTTAATCCATTGCATCAGTCTCCATGCAACAATGTTATTATCAAACTTTTTCCATTGCATCAGTCTCCATGCAGCAATGTTATTATCAAACTCTTTCCATTGCATCAATCTCCATGCAACAATGTTATTTACAAGCTTTTTCCGCAATATAGACCATTGCATCAGTCTCCATGCAACAATGTTATTTTCAATATTTTTTCTGCGATATAAACCATTGTGTTAGTCTTCATATAAGGATGTGGGAAGTCCGTGATATAACTCATTGCGTCAGGCTCCATACAGTGATGTAGTTATCGAGTTTTTTTCAATTATCTATCCCTTAGGTTGTGATAAATATGTGAATAAGTCTGCGTAATCCCTTGTGTCAGTCTTTAGGCAACAATGTATTATCAAACTTTATTTTATTCATCCCCTAGGTGGCGATGAATAAACAAAATCAAATCAAACCACAATCTTACTATATTAGTCTCCAAGCATTAGAAAGTCAACCTTTTAAAACTTGTATCATTTACCTCCTAGATTATGGTAAAAATACAAACAATCTCTCCTTAGATACTGACGGGTTATCCACGTCGTCATGTCTAAATACTATCAATCAAATTTGGTTCAAACGCCAGTAGGATGATATATCATCACATGTACATATTCTTCGCACCCATGGGAACGCTACACAGTGTATCCTTGTAAGTCTTTCGGGCCAACTTTTGGGGTCTTCCAATATTTAATAAACTTCCAATTAAAACGTGCAAGACCTGCGTATTCTTGCATTGTTCAATCAAAAGATGATTAAATAGAAGTATCTGTCATACCCTAAATTTGCCCTACCCTTATATTAAATTTGGGATTCCTTTTAAGTAAATTGTATAATTTAATTTTTGTTTCTATGGGGGTAAAATATGAAAGAGAAGTGTGCTGATCTAAAATGAACCATCAATATCTGATGGCCCATTAGATTTTCAGAGATCCATTTCTAGTTAAGTGAGGTGTATTATTGTAAGGGAAGTGTGAACATATATTTTTTATGTGAGTCCTATTTAGGTTTTTCGATGAGGTTGAATGTATATGTTAAGTAATATGTTTTTTGTTTAAAGGCCCAATAAAGGAGTTTGGAAGTCCATCTATAAGGGCATAAGGGGATGTGTTTTCCTTTTTTGAATTCATCTAGCCCATTATATTTGATCTTTAAAGGCAAATTTCAAAATTGATCAAAAGTCAACTTCTTTTTGGATATATAATTATGGTTATTATTATAGCATTATTAATATTGTAAATATTTTTATTATTGATAGTTTTATTATTATTAACATTATTATTATTAACATTATTATTATTAACATTATTATTATAAAATTATTTTCGTTATTGTTATCAAAATGTTAGTTTTTATTCTTGTAATTATTATTATGGTTATTTTTTATTACACTAATATTGACTTTAATTAAAACATTATAAACTTAATTAAAAATTTATTTTTGTTTTACTGATTCAAAGAGAAGTTGATCAAAATTTTTTCTTCTTTTTAAAGCTCAGTTCGGTTATGACTTTTGTGGCAAATCAACAAATAAGCCCATTACAAGTTTTTCTTTGGATCTGTTTTAAAGAGTATTTTGTTTTTATTATATTATTAAAATTATTATTTTAATTTAATTATATCAGTCTTGATTAAGAAAAAAACAATGTTAACAAAAGTTTTTTTTACGAGTCATCTCCCAGCCCAGAAGGCCCAAGCCTGTATTGAAAGAAAAATGTGTGCTTCCAAAAAAAAAACAGAAACTGTGCGATTCATGAAGGGAATAAGCGCATGTTTAAATTGTACGAATAATTACTGGAAATCAAGCAATACGTTTTCATTCCTTTCACAGAAACAGAAACTAATCAAACATAAATCAGAATCTTATTGCAAATCAAATTCATAAACGACTATGAATCAAACCCTAATCAATTCCTAATTCAAAATTACAGACACCTTAAATCATTTCCTAATCTATCTTATCTAAACATTATAAAACATAAAATAATTGCAGTAGAAAGGGCATCGTGACACAGGCGGAGGAGGAGGAAATATACTGTAATAGAAAGAAAAAACAGAGAAACACCAAAAATTAACCGAAAAAAATTTCATCACACCCTCCGCATCCCTTATCATCTACACAGCTCCAACTATCCTTACCGGGGATTCCGACGCTCCAAGGCAATTCCATACACCAACCACGATCAGCCCCAAACCCACCGCCGGATTCGCATTCCCCCGAGCTCACATGTCTCCGTCGTTGTTCGCACCGAGATCAGACTGCCGCCAGTGAAGAGGAGGCAAGGGTTTGATGTTAGAGAAAAGAGAGAGGAATGTGACAAGAGTGAGAAGGTGACGCTGCCGTGGTACGTTTCGAGCTAGGGTTTTTGTGGTTTGAAGAGAGAAGAGGAACGTTTAGAGAGAAGAGAGATGAATAATGTGGAGAGAGAGAAGGTAATAATAAAAATGAATAATGTTTTGTTAAAATAGAAATATAACGTTTAATGATCCAGTACACATGCATCCTTAAGAAAACAATGCTCCCCTCAATCTCAGCCCTACGATCATCATCATACGTCTCTCATATGCACGTCCATCGTAGCTTCCATACGCGCACCCATACGGTCCAACCAGACTCTTCCTTAATCCATCTTGGGCCATGCCCAATCATTACACGCACCCTCCCCTTTTTTATTATTCTTCTAATCGCGTTTAAAATATACCCCCTGGCCAAATAGGCCAAGTCTAATATCTGGACTTGGACTAATACTCTTACGCCCCCCCCCCCCCCCATTTTGCTAGTACATTCAAATCTGTACCTCCTTGTGTTTCTGGGCCAAATCCAAAATCTACATTTTGGCCCATGCTATTTACACCCTCCTCTCTTGCTGGCTTAACATAATTTACACCTTACATTTTATTTATTTATTTCCTTTATTATATTATTTTATTATTTATATTTTCTACTTTATATATTCATGATTTTAATATTTATTATTATAAATCAAATTAATTCTTTCAACTCATAAAAAATATATTTATTTATTGCTTTATATTATATCCTTAATCATGCACTGTTAAATAAATAATTTTTTATAATTAATATACTTAAAAAATACTCAAACGAAACATTAAATTATTTTTCATAATAAATTAATGGAACATTAATTTTCAAAAAAAGAAGATTACGATAATATTTAAATCGACTGCCCACTTTGTCCAAAAATATCTACCATTCACACACCTAGGCTAAGCGCGCGCGAAATTCGAATATTTATCGTAATCCATAAAAAACACAAACAAAACCGCGAACTTCGAAATGGGACTCTGATTCCTTCTAAGAGGATACATAGACATACTATTAAAATCATGGTGAGTTCCCCTAATTAAAATTAAAACCCTTTTCTCCTAAAAAGTATTAAAACCTCTTTTTCCTAAAAAACGTGCTTCTAACCCTAGTATCCTTATGAACAAGGTAGATGAGGGGGTGCCTAACACCTTCCCTTTGTCTAGAACCAAGTCTAAAAAATCTAGAATCTCTGAACTTTTTAGGGTTATTCCTTTATACTCCCTTCCTTAGGATAAAAATTAAGGGTGGCGACTCTGATTTAAAAACTAGTTGCAACAATCACCAATAAGATTGTTGGCTGAGAAGGCGAGTTTCACATGCTTGTCTTTGTAGAATTAATACTCTTGGTAGAGGTCCAAAATTATCTTATGATTATTAGTTTATGCTTTGGCAATCTTTGCATATTTCTCTCCCCAATATAATTTTTCAGCCCTCATCTTTGTATAGAGTTTCTATTGTATTAGGAAATTCTTTCGGAGGTCTTTCAACTCAAGACTTACTCGCTTGTATTCATCAGTCTTTTGGGCGAGCAATCTTTCTACCATCATCCTCTTGAGACGTTCCCATAATTCTGATTCTTGGCTATCTCAGAGCCCTGTATTAAGATACTCCATTTACTCTTCTTGATCTAGAGAAGCTTGTGCCAAACTTTGAATTTGAGCCCTCAAATCTTTTTCCATCTCCTTTTTGTCTTGCATTGCCTTTTCGTACCACCTACTTAGTTTCCTGATTTCACTAGCAACATCTTCCAAGCACTTGTTATGGGAATCCAAATTAAAGGTATCACTCAATAACCCTTCAGTCAAACACTTCCGCTAACGACTCTCCTTTTCAAATGCTTGGCGATATTTCTGAATCCAATGATCTTTACACTCATGCTGACATTGCATTTGTCTTTTCTCCTTATCTAAGGTGTGAAGGCTAAGCTCCAGTTCTTCTTTATCCTTTTGAGCTTGATTCAAAGCTTCCTTCAAGTTGTCTATTTCTTCTAAGGACATAGGTAGAGGATCTGGAACATCTGACTTGTACTTGGGATCAATGTCAAATGGTAGCTTAATAACATGCACCTTAACCAAAACCAATTGAGTGTAAGATTCTTTCGCCACGACATTCTTCCTTTCAGCTTTTCTCTTGTTAATCTTATTCCAAGTTCAGATGATATTGTTGAGCAATTCTTGGTTTTTTTCCCATGTCATGAATGATTAATTGTTGAAGTTGTTCATCGAAGGGTTTATCCTCCAAAATGTATCCTAGTTATCGCAAAGCCAAAGTAAGGTTATAGTTAATGCAAACACGTGATCCATTTAACAGAACATTCAAAAAATCTCCGCAACTGTAAATGATATATCTAATGTCTAGCTTCCTCACATACCACACCATAGAATTATCAGTAAGAGACTTTAATTTTTGAGGCCATTCGTATCTTCTCAGGTTTGGGGCCATGTAGTCTTCTTTATGGAGGTGAGTCATAAACCAAGAAAATAAGAGCAGAATACAAAAATTTAGCGTACCCCTCCCTATTTCATAATGAGTGTGAAGTGCATAAGAAATATCAGCAACTAAAGTAGGAGTTGGGTCCGCATTCAAAGATTTCACACCCCAAAGTACACTAATAACTGCAGGGTCAATATAGTCCAAAGTCCACGGAAACAAGATTACACCAAATGCAAGTTTCCCTAAATAATCAACACAAGACTCCTATTCTTTGTTATCGACAAAATAAAGGGATTTAGCCTCCAATTAATATTTCTTAATCCCTTGTACATCACCTTCTTTTTTGTAATTAAGTGAAAATTCAAGATATGGGATCCCTAAACCATTTTCTAAGTCTTTAATGTCAATAGTTTGTCCAATTCCCACATAAGCTTTTCCCTTAGAGATATTCAAGAGTCTATCAAATTCTTCCAGAGTCGGTGCTAGCTGAAAGTCTTGGAAGGAAAAGCATCTCAATGGAGGGTCATAGAACTGAACCAAAGCGGAAATAACATATAATTGTACATCCAGTTTTGTCAACTCAAGGTATCCCCATAACAGCGAGTAAACATATTCAAAGCTCTTTCAGAAAGTTTCCCCTTAATGGTCTTGATCTTTATCATATTTGGCTTGACGACATTAATATGAACAAGTTTTTTCCCTTTGACATTCATTTTTAAGACACTTCACCAAAAACCTTTGATTATTTTTTTTATCCTGTGAATAAGACATACAAAAAGATGTACAATGATGAATATGTGAAATGCAAGATGTATGAATGCATGATTGTGTGGCATAGTGTAGTGGTAGAAATGTTTAAGACTAAGCCATTGGATTGACTAAACTTGTACAAATCATAATAAAAATCACCACCAACTTTATTGTTTCCAAAGGAATGGGAAAAGAGCGAATAACCCAAAAAGAGGGGGAAAGATTCAAGGTAAGGGGGTTGGTTATGCAAAGGGAAGGTATTAGCACCCTAAACATCCACGATACTCCGCATGAACCTCTTTGTAAAATCTGTATATTTTGGCTATAAAATGTTGTATAAAAAATAGATCGTGGAAGTGAGAAAAGAAATATTTTTTTATGATTTTTGCACCCGCCGCGGTTGCGAACATTTAGTGCCTACATACCATATTTCGTGCAATAGGGGATCAGGGTACACGTAGTTCCTCTTTAAAATTTTTAAACGAGTGTGTTGGTTAATTTTATGAGATAAGACATCATCGTCATTGTTTGTGTGGAAAACATACTTACTATTCACAATTATGTGAAAGGAGAATTTGCATCATCTCAAAGTGGAGGATATAACTTGGATTTTAAAATCAACAATGCCTCACTTAACACCCAAGTGGAAAATATCTCACTTCACTACATATTGTAGGTATAGTTGTTTGCATCACTAAAAGGATTGACAAGAGTCTAATCTTTTGAGAAAAGTTTAAAGATAAGAGCCAAAATGGCAAAATGGTTTGAATGAGATTGATTTTCTTTTAGTCTTCTCACAAAAATGTCAAGGTATTGTTAATTTGATTGAAGTTTATTTAAGAAAATGTTTTGAAAATGCATGGACTTAAATCCAAGTTTATTATGAAAGTGGTTCAAGTTTATAAACAAGAAGAGGTTTCAAAAGGAGGGAAAAGATTTTTGAAATTAAAGAAGATTGGAGGAGATGAAGAGACTATCCTAAAGCATAAGGTAAAATCTAGGGAGAAGAACCATCTAACCAGCAAAAAGCCAACACTTGACATTATGAGTCAAGATAGAATTCCCATTTTTTGGATTGAAACCAAGCAAGCAAAGATACTAAACCTCTTGAGAAAACCATGCTTTAATTGCATTAAGTCTTCACAAAAATTGGGCAGAGTAACAGCTGTATACATATGAATTCCAGATTATAGACAAAGTGTGTAATCACAATAACCTGCACACAAAACAAACAAACAACCCAATGTCTAGGGGTAAACCCCAAGAACTCCAGACAAAATATCAATTAAGGTCACAAGGTCTCCAACATATGATCAAGGTCTCTAATCCTAAGTCCAAGAAGTCCAATACTCCATAATGCTAAGGATAGTAACCAAATAGTCCAAGTATCATTAATGTTTTTTTATGGTTCATGTTGATTATTAAGTATCTTAAAAAAGAAAAGAAAAGCTCAAGTGAGAAAAATAAAAATGACATAAAAGTAAATACTCAAGTTAGCAAAGATGAAAAATAGCATGAAATGTCAATTGTTAGAAGTTAATGATTAGTTGGATGACCATATTGAAACTTGCATTTGGAACTCATTAGAGGATTGGTAGAACAAAAGCCTCTCAAAAACAAGTTTCATTTTATTTTTGTCAAGTATATCTTCCATTTAAGAATCCTCAAGGTATTATTTAATGATCAATGATGTTTAAGTGATCCACGTTGATCAAAATTGATAAAGATCCATTGGAGGATTGGTAGAACCAAAGCCTCCTAACAATGAATCTCAAGGTTATTGGATCAAATGGTTCAAATTAACATACTTGGGCTTGCAAACATAGGTTTAGGCTACGAATGATCATTTTCTCGAATCTGGACAAAATTTAGTACTATGTTAAGAAATCGTAAGTGGACTTATGTAGAAGTCGCACCTATTTTGAGGCCGGTCTATAGCAATCTATGTACTTCATGTTTGGATAAATGATATAGTGATCATCATCCCATAACATGTAGCACAAATAAAAAAACAAGGGATAAGATGAAGAGGGAGGGGAATGATAAGCCAATTTGGATTACTACCTTAAATTTCTTTCATCTTTAAATTCAATCACCCATCTCAATGGATTAAAGTACTAAACATATCATTAATCCAAAGCACCAAAAATGAATTAAATAATTCACTCTTTGGTAGATTTGTATTAATGAACATTTATCCAACTTCTTCTACACCCAAAGTACATTGAATTTAAAGAGAAATTGGACATTTAAAATTGCAATCCAAATCAACAATCAAAAGGAGTGAGTAGAAAAAGATAGATGGATCAAAACAGCCCCAAAACAAGGCAGAAAAAGCATTTTGTCACTGTTACAATCGATTGCATTCGTGCAACAATCGATTGCACCAGTGCTTTTTAAATGAAAAAACATAAAATCATTCTATGACAATCGATTGCGCTGTGAGTGCAATCGATTTCACCCTGTGAAAAACAGAAAATCAGTATTTTAAAAGGCCAAATTCTTGTTCAAACTTTCCATCAAATACCTTATGATCATGGATTTAATTGAGCACAAAAATTTCATCAAATTATGAGAAAATAGAACCAATGGATTCACAAAACAATGCTCAATCAATCAAACCCAAAGATCAACAAGAGATCACATTGTGAAAGACGAAAAATCCAACTTACTGAAGGTAGATCTAGAGAATTATCAAAACAAATTCAAGAATTTGCTTCAATTCAGCCCCAATAATCAATTTCCCAAGCTTATATGTAGAGAATTGATAAAGAAAAAGTATTTGGATGAAGGTTTAGCTCAAATATTAGTAAGCTTCAATGCAAATCTTACTAACTTTTTTTTTGAAAATGGAGCTTTGAGAGAATTTGGTAGATGGAGGGAAATGAGAGATTTTTTAGCAAAGTGAATTTGGCTATCAAAAGCTTGAGATTTGAATGAAATGAAGACTCTATTTGTAGAGTTTAGGCTTCGGAGCAATCCATTACATCATTGTTTTTTTCAAATATTGTGCAAAATGCACTATGTGAAATCGATTGCACTCTAAGAGCAATCGATTGTACAGTGAAAAAAATGAAAATTTTTAATTATTTTTTCTTTGAAAATAGAGATTTTAGGGAAATAATACCGGAAAACCTTATTTGTCAAATGCTCTGACTCAGTACCTACAAAACACAAATATTTAAAGACAAATATTTTTTGTATTTTTGATTAAAAGTTAATCAACAACACATATACAAAATATACCACTAAGGTGCTTGGAGATCCCTCAAGAGAAAACTTAAAGATAGGATGCAATAGGAGAAAAACCTCAAACCTTAGTTTGTGATCTGGTTGCATTGGGATGTGTGATACGGTGGGAGAACTGACTATGGTTTTGCGTTTGTTTTCGCAAATGTTTCGGTTGAGCAAGAGTCGCCACCGACTTTTTATTTTATCCTAAGGAAAGGTTTAAAAAGCACAACAAAAACCTTTGAGATTTTTCTTGGGTTCGGGGAGTAGATTATAGAAAGGGAAGGTATTAGCACCCTTTCTATCCATGGTTATCCATGTGCTCTTAGGTACTTGCTTAGATCAACTTGCCTTGGTTTTCAATTGTTTGAAGTGGTGCTTTGTGTGTGGTTTTGAAAGTGTTTTGAAAAAGATGCCTTGTATAGGCTACCCTTGTAACAATTCTTTACTCGAATGTTTTACAAAAGGTGTTTGTCTTTTTGAAAAGATGTTTCAAGGTTTTTGAAAGTTTGTTTTGAAAGTGTTTGTGAAGTGTGGTTTGAAAATAGGCAAGTGTTTTCTTTTGCAAGTTGACAAGTACTTAAGAGCTATCTACCCTAAAGTTCTCAAAGATTTTTGTTATGCTTTAACCCTTTTAACAATTTTGTTCCACCATTGTATTTGGTGGACAATCTTGTGTTAGGAGGTGAAAGGGACGGGCGCGGGTCATCGTTTAGACCATAATTGCAATAGTGCTAAGTATCTTTGGGCAATTTTCTTTTAAGGGACTTTGATCATTTTTTAGGCAACTTTCGAAAGCGTCATCGAGGGACTATGATCAATTGATTTGTATTTGTTTTGCCCAAAGAGACCTAACATACAATATGACCCATTTATTGAAGGCAACAAGTGGAATACCCTAGGGGTGCAAGTGTGATAGGTGTTGTCCATTTTCATGCTTGATTATCTTGAAATTAGGTTAAACTATTTTGTTCGTTTTATTTGCATACAAACCCTAATTCTAGCATGGTATATTTAGAAAGCGTTAAAGTGCGAAAAGTAAAATTCCTACACTATTACAACACAATAATATGGGAAGGGGGGTACAAATGTTCAAATGGGGGGATATTTAGACAAGGAATTTAAACCTAACTATTACATCAATTTTGGAATATTTACAAAATAATTAATTGCATAAATTAAATGGAAAATAAAATAAAGATGCAAAAATGCAAAAAGGGTTTTTATATGTATGGAAAAAGGATATTTTTTATGTCCAATAAATAAAATGAATAAAATAAAAAAAAGTAATATTTTTGGAGTTTTTGTATTTTAAGGGTAAACCCTAATTTCATTAAATAAATATATTAACTATTTAATATGTATAATATTTAATAATTATATACAAAAAATGAAATAAAATGGAATATATTCATAAAAAGTATTTTTCATGTCAAATATTAATAAAATAAAAAATGTATGTATTTTTTTGTATTATTGCCCTAAATATATTAATATATATAAATATCTTTACTATTTACTAAATAAGTATTATATATACAAAAATAATAATATTTAATATTTATAAAAAAAAGTAAATTTTGTATAAAATATTTTCAAAAGAAAAAAATGAAATAAAAATCAGAAATAAATTATATTTGCATTATTTTTTCTAGTTTTTTTTCTAAATAATAGTATATGTATATTATTTATGTACAAATGATTCCTATAAACAAATAAATGCCTAAAAATAGAAAAATGGTGTAAAAAATGTTTTTTTATGTTTTTAATATCATTAGGAAAAATAAATAACCCAGAATGAAAAAAGAAAAATAAAAAAATCAATAAAACACACAAAATGGGCTCAGGGGGTGTGAAATCAGAAATATGGTGTGAAAAGAAAAGACAAAGCAGGCCCAGCCCATGTGGCTTCTTCTTCAACCTTCATACAAAAAAGATGTCAAAAACGCGCGCCTGTTACTCAAGTTCAAACATCTGGATTCTTTGATCTTTTGCACAAACTCACAACATAAGAAATGTTAAGCATTGAATCACGATTCTAAATATATAAAGAACTCATCCTAACTCTCAGAAATGAGAGAGAATTTTAACATTCCCAAATCTTAACCTAACTTTTCTTCCATATTCAGACCTTAAATTCTCATAGCTCAGGCAAAATAAATGAAAAGTAAAAGCATGTACAGATTCAGGGGCATGAGTAGAACACTTCTTATTCACAAACTTAGAGCTAATGATGCCTACACTAAGAGTTAGAAGTTCAAGAAGATACATGTTCAGTTGAAGTTCTATCTGGCAATGGGGGAGCTTTCAGGGCAAGATGATGATCTGTACAGCTTGCCTGAAGTGTGGTGATGCTATTCCAATGCTTACTTTGCTTTGAAACACCTTGAATCGAGCTATGGACCTTCAACTGCAAAACAAGAAAGTGAAAATGGTGGAACTAGTTAGAGGAGTTACAGGTCGTGTTTTATGCTTTGGTCAGCTTCAAGTGATGCTAGGGAATGTGTTTGATGAGCCTTGAGCAAGAAAGCATGAAAGGGATGAGTTGTGGGATTCAATCTGCAGACCCTGCCCTGTTTTTGCAGTTTGAGAGTGATTCTGAGAATGGAAGTGTTTGGGACCTTGTTTGCTCGTGTTCTAGCTTGTGTTTGATGTTTAGGATATGTTTGATAACTTTGCTTGGGCTTGCTTGTGCTGAGATCAAAGTTATGTTGTGTTAAGCTAAGTTTCTTAACACTTAAGCAAGCAAAGGCCACTTGAGTTTCTAGGCTGATAGAGGACCCCTAAACATGCTGCAAAGCTTCTCCTTGATCAGTGTGATTAACTCATAAACTTGTGCCAATTAGATTTGATCTGTACTTGTTGATTTGCATTATGACATAAAGCTTGCTTTTGCAAAAATGGCTATTTCACTTTTTCCATTTATGGATTAATTCAACATGTAATGCTTAAACTCATGAAACAAGGCCTTAGCAAAATGAATATGCATTAAATTATTGAGTGAAAATGGGATAAGAGGCCTGTAATGTAGCATAAACCAAGCTGACTTGAAAATGCATAAGTTATGAACATGGAAATTGGCCAATTCAAAAGTGAGTTTTTGCCATATTGCAAAATTCGATTCTCTCAAGTCATGAGGTTGTTTGATGAGTTCTTGGACATTTTGGAAAGCTTGGAATGTGTACTACAATCCATCTTTGAAATGCAAATTGAAATTCCAAGTGGAAGTGTATGGAAAATGGTCTTGAAGTTAGGTAGAAAACCTTGCCAAAATAGGTCAAATTTTTACTAAGTTAAGAATGGTTTAGTACCCTTATTCCAAAAATTGTAACTTGAGATACAAGCCTCTTTTTGGGAAACTTTGTGAATCAAAGTTGTAGATTATGCAACAAGCTACAACTTTCATGTTTTGACTTTTGCTTGAATCCAAATGAATTTTGGTGAGAAAGTGAGGCAAAGTTGGGAAAAATTAGGGTTTTTCATAACTTAGAAAAATTCTAAGTTATGAAAAATTCTCATTTCAAACCCTAATTTGCAATTTTTGATTTCTTGGTGAACAAGTTTCATGATTTGGCATGTTTTGATGAAAAATGAATCTTGACTCTTGATTTTGACCAAAAATTCAAAGTTTGACTTTTCAGTATACAGTCATAATTGATCAATTGACTGGGAAATTCAACTGTCAATCTTGTGCATTTGGGATCTTTTGAACTTGTTGAGCATGTCAAGATATTTCCATGGGATCCTTGAATCCATATGTGAGCTTGGTTTGCCATTGGCTAGGTCAAACAGTCAAAAATTGCCTTTGTGCAGTCAAAACCCTAAAAATGACCATTTTGCCCTTTTGATGATCTGATCAAATTTCTTGTGGAATTGTGATCCAAACTTGATCAAATGGTCCATGTGAGTTCATAATGCTGATGTGGGTCAATTTTCATGAGATTTGACTGTCAATTGGCCACAGTTGACTTTTTCCCCAATACAGCTGATTTCTAGGTCAACTGTCCAATTGACTGGGCAAAACTTGGAATCAAGGCTTGAAACTTGGTATGGATAAACTTGGGAGTCCCATATGAAGCAAGAAAGTCATCTTAGGCATTTTATGTCAAAACATCTTTGTGCAAACACAAACCCTAATTTGGGTCAACAGTGCAAGGAGAAGTGTTGAGCAGATGAAACCCTAACTGGATCTTGATCTCCAAGGGCTTTGTGATGAGAAATTAATGAGAAATGGGAGGGCAAATTTTGGGGTACAACAGTTGCCCCTGTTCAACCTTCTTGAACCTGAAGAGTTAGATTGGCAAGTTTGCCTTTCGCGACTCGAGGGTAAAAGGAGATTGGACACTAGAGTGCCCTTAAATTTGCACTCGTCAAAGCAATGGATGCAGGAATGGGCTTAGAGATGCCATTTGGAGATGGGCTTAATGATGCCATCGGGAGAAGTGAAAGAAACTTGTCGGGGATGGGCTTAAAGATGCCATCTGGAATGAGTATCAGGAAGGTGTCCATGCTTTGGACCATCTCTGAACTAGGGTCTGAATAAGCAATAGATTGACATCCGTTGTTGGGAGGAATCCGTAAACTGTTTTCAAAAATTGCATCTGAACAAGTTGATAGATTAACGTCCGTTGTTGGGAAGAATCCATAAACTGTTTTCAGAAGTCTTGAGAAGAAAATGAACAAGCGATAGGTTAACATCCGTTACTTGGAGAACCCGTAAACTGTTTTCAGAAGTTGAGAAGAGTCTGAACAAGCGATAGATTAACATCCGTTGTTGGGAAGAATCCATAAACTATTTTCAGAAGTCTGGAGAAGAATCTGAACAAGCGATAGGTTAACATCCGTTACTTGGAGAACCCGTGAGCTGTTTTCAGAAATCTTGAAGTTGAATAAGCAATAGAGCAGCATTCGTTGTTGGGAAGCGTCCGTAAATTGTTTTCAAAGGTTGCATCTGAACAAGTGATAGATTGACATCCGTTGTTGGGAAGAATCCATAAACTGTTTTCAGAAGTCTTGAGAAGAAACTGAACAAGTGATAGGTTAACATCCGTTACTTGGAGAAACCGTGAACTGTTTTCAGAAATCTTGAAGTTGAATAAGCAATAGAGCAGCATCCGTTGTTGGGAAGCGTCCGTAAACTGTTTTCAAAGGTTTCATCTGAACAAGTGATAGATTGACATCCGTTGTTGGGAAGAATCCATAAACTGTTTTCAGAAGTCTTGGATTTGGAGGAAGAACCGGTGTAGGGTTCCCTGATGATGGGCTCGTGTAAAACTGCATTCTGGATAAATCTGGAATAAGCATTAGAATGTTGCCGTGTCTGGGTCACATCCGAACTATTCCTGGAAAGAAATCTCGGAAGATAATGATTTTAGTCTTTCGACTGATCTTACCTGAAAAGGTAAAGAGTTAGTTATATGCAATGTCATGATGCATGATACAATGTATGTTATATGATATGAATGTAAATGGATGCGCATGTAAGCTGGAGAGCTGTCTTGCAAAGGATAGATGAATCCGAGATGGCTGAAGATAAAAGTCTCTTGACTACTGCTGGGAAGAATGATTCCTGGTTGTTGCTGGAGAATAAAGAGCCTGGGTTGCATACCAATCTTTGGGGGAATTCCTGATGACGTCTACTGGGGAGTTCCAATCTAATAGACTCATGCTGGGGAGGTAAGACTGAGAATCTTCAGTTTGGTGGGAAGTATTTCTGGCGACTTCATTGGGGAACTCAAGATTTGCTCTCCCGAAATTCTGTGGGGAGAAGGTTCACTAGTCTGGCTCCGCTGGGGATACTGAAACTTAAATTTTGAGGGGAATTGAGTTCTGGAGGATTCTCTGGCTGGAGATAACAAAGATAGGCTCCTCTGGGGATTGTATTGATAAGTTAAGCTGGGGAACTTTGATGAACTCCGCTGGGGATAAGAAGAATTTTGGCGAGTGCGATCTTCCGTGGCAATAAGCTGAGGATAACCCAGTTATAAGCCCTTGTAAGGAATAACTTTGAATAAAGCTCGGGAGAGACGTCCGTACTCTGCAGGGGATAAGCTTCCAGAATCTACTGGGGATAAGCCTCAAGACTTGCTGGGGGATATGGATTCCAAATCTCCTGGGGGTTTCCTTTGAAAGGGTATCAAGATATCCAACTGCACCTTTGACCTATCAGTAATCCTTTTTCTCGATTTATAAGGAAATGATTATGTTCAAATGCATATGCCTATTTAACAAAACATTGGACGTTTCTCACAATAAAACAAATAGTGCAAGAGAAAAAGAAAAAGGAAATGACACAAATTTCTGGGAAAAGTATTTGTATTAACTTTCTATGAGTATATTTGTACAAAGGAGAAAATCATCCTAGTAAGAGGACTTTGTCGTAAATATTTGAAAGATTTACAAAATAAAGATGGCTATGTGAAATAATTCCATGGGATTCCATTCGGCTATAGCCTTCACAACTCTGAATATCTGTCCATTCAATGTTTCGTTTGCCGATGACTGGATTGATCAGAAGCCTGGAACTGGTTGATGAAGAGATTGTCTTTGAAGTGATCCGACGAGACATAGTCATACGCTTTAATTCCCTAACTTTTGCCTGAATCGCCCTTTCGGGTTTTCGATCCACCGGGAAACCCCTTTTTGCCCAAGCCGCCCTTTCGGGTTTTCAACTTGCCGGGTGTACAAATTTTTTTATTTTTATCCCTAACTTTTGCCTGAACCGCCCTTTCGGGTTTTCGGTTCACCGGGATGCCCATTTTTGCCCAAGCCGCCCTTTCGGGTTTTCGACTTGTCGGGTTATTTTATGCGTAGTATCTTTTGACTATGTCTGCGTTCGTAGGGTGCGGCAAATCGTCGCCGTCCATGGTGGTCAGAATCATTGCACCACCAGAAAATATGCTCTTGATCACAAATGGTCCTTCATATGTAGGAGTCCATTTTCCCCTGGGATCACTTTGCGGAAAGATGATCCGCTTGATTACGAGATCTCCGACTTGATACACTTGACGTCTGACTTTCTTATTGAAGGCCTTGATCATCCATTTTTGATACGTCTGACCATGGCATATAGCAGCGAGTCGCTTCTCGTCGATCAAATTGAGTTGATCAAGTCGGGTCTGCATCCAATCATCTTCATTCAAACCTGCGTCCTTCATAATCCTTAGAGAAGGAATCTGGACTTCCATAGGCAAGACAGCTTCCATGCCGTATACCAAAGAAAATGGGGTTGCCCCGGTTGAAGTACGTGCCGTCGTACGGTATCCATGGAGAGCAAACGGTAACATCTCATGCCAGTCTTTGTAAGTGACTGTCATTTTCTGAATGATCTTCTTAATGTTTTTGTTCGCAGCTTCAACAGCACCGTTCATCTTTGGCCGATAGGGAGATGAATTGTGATGATAGATCTTGAACTGTTCGCACAAAGCGGTGATCATTGTGTTATTCAGATTTGTACCGTTGTCTGTGATGATCCTGTCTGGAACACCATACCGGCAGATGAGATTTTGCTTGATAAAGCGGGCAACCACATTTTTAGTAACAGAGGCGAAGGAAGCTGCTTCGACCCACTTGGTGAAGTAGTCAATGACAACCAGGATGAAACAATGTCCGTTGGAAGCCGTGGGCTTTATCTCTCCAATCATGTCAATGCCCCACATTGCAAATGGCCAAGGAGCAGTCAGAACGTTGAGAGGGACCGGAGGGATATGAACTTTGTCAGTGTAGACTTGACATTTGTAGCAAGTACGGGAATATTGATGGAAGTCAGCTTCCATGGTAGACCAATAATAGCCTGCCCTTAGGATCTTCTTAGCCATTGTATGCCCGCTCAAGTGGGTGCCAAATGTGCCGCTGTGTATATCAGTCATGATCAACTCTGCTTCAGCTTTGTCTACACATCGGAGTAATACACAATCATGGCTTCGTTTGTAAAGGATGCCGTTGCTCAGGAAGAACTTAGCAGCAAATTTCCTTAAGAACCTCTTGTCATTTACGGAAGCTCCTTCGGGATAATCTCTAGTCTCGAGATACCTTTTGATTTCATGGAACCAGGGTTGTTCCACTATTTCTTCGGTATTAATCTCGTGACAATGCGCAGGTTCATCCATTCGCTCGATGGTGATTTGGGGAGCCTCGTTATCCCAGTTGAGTTTAAACATGGAAGACATTGTAGCTAGAGCATCTGCTAGCTGATTCTCTTCTCGCGGGAAATGCTCGAAGGTAATTTGCTCGAAATGAGGCAACAATGTCAGGACATGTTCTTTGTATGGGATAAGATTAGGATGTTTGGTATCCCACTCTCCTTTGATTTGACTGATAACCAAAGCCGAGTCCCCAAATACGATCAAAGATTTGATTCCCAAGTCTATAGCAGCCTTGAGACCAAAGATGCAGGCTTCATACTCAGCCATGTTGTTTGTGCAGCTGAAGCAAAGTCGGGTCGTGAAAGGTGTGTGACAGCCTTCTGGAGAAATGAGTACTGCGCCGATACCGTTTCCAGGTGCATTTGAAGCACCATCAAAGTACAGAGTCCATCGGGATCCCTTTTCAGGTCCGTCATACGGTCCTTTACCTTCAATGTTGTCCAAATTCATGATGTCCTCGTCTGGGAAGTCAAATCTCATGGGTTGATAGTCTTCGATAGCTTGATGAGCCAGATGGTCAGCTAATACACTCCCTTTTATAGCTTTTTGGGTGGTGTACTGGATGTCATACTCAGTTAGAATCATCTGCCATCTGGCTATTCTTCCAGATAAGGCGAGCTTTTCGAAGATATACTTGATATGATCCATTTTGGAAATAAACAAGGTAGTATGAGTCAACATATACTACCTTAGTCGACGAGCAGCCCATACCAAAGCGCAGCAAGTTTTCTTGAGCAGTGAGTAGCGAGTCTCACAGTCGGTAAACTTTTTGCTAAGGTAATAAATAGCATGCTCTTTTCAACCAGACTCGTCATGCTGGCCCAAAACACACCCCATTGAGTTATCCAAGACGGTCAAATACATGATCAATGGTCTTCCTTCGACGGGTGGCATCAGAATAGGAGGTTCTAGCAAATACTCCTTGATTTTATCAAAAGCAGCTTGGCAATCGTCGTTCCATTCGACTACCTGATCCTTCTTCAAGAGTTTGAAAATTGGCTCACAGGTAGAAGTCAGATGAGAGATGAATCTGGAAATATAGTTCAAGCGCCCCAAGAATCCTCTAACCTCCTTTTCAGTACGGGGAGCAGGCATCTCTTGTATTGCTTTTACTTTTGCTGGATCGACTTCAATGCCTTTGTTACTTACAATGAATCCCAGGAGTTTACCAGACCTAACTCCAAAAGTGCATTTACTTGGATTCAGCCTGAGCTTGTATTCTTTCAACATGGCAAACAGCTTTTCTAGATGTTCAAGGTGCTCCTCCTTTGTTTGTGACCGAGCTATCATATCGTCTACGTAAACTTCAATCTCATGATGTATCATATCATGAAACAAAGCTACCATGGCGCGTTGATAAGTTGCCCCTGCGTTCTTCAGCCCGAACGACATCACCTTGTAACAGAAAATGCCCCATTGTGTGACAAAAGTTGTTTTCTCCATATCCTCGGGGGCCATTTTGATTTGATTGTAGCCCGAGAATCCATCCATGAAGGAAAACACTTTGTGCTGAGCTGTATTGTCGATCAAAATGTCAATGTGTGGAAGTGGAAAATCATCTTTGGGGCTGGCCCTATTCAAATCCCGGTAGTCCACACACATCCTGACTTTGCCATCTTTCTTAGGTACTGGCACGATGTTAGCGGCCCATTGAGGATAGGACGTAACAGCCAGAAAGCCAGCGTCGAATTGCTTCATTACTTCTGCCTTGATCTTTTCAGACATGTCAGGCCTCATTCGGCGGACTTTTTGCTTGATCGATGGACAATCCTCTCTTGTGGGGAGACGGTGAACCACGATGTCTGTGTCTAAACCCGGCATGTCTTCATAAGACCAAGCGAAGATTTCAACATAATCATTCAACAACTGTATCAGGCGCTCCTTTACTCTCGGTTCCAGATTGGCACCCACTTGCACCTCTTTCCGGTCTTCCTCGGTCCCTAAGTTGACAGTTTCCAATGACTCTTCGTGCGGTAGGATGGCCCTTTCCTCTTGCTGTAGAAGTCTGGCTAGTTCCCCTGGTACTTCACAACCTTCGTCATCTTCATACTCGGCTTGATTGACCAGATCTTCAGAGTTATTGAAGGATATAGCAGAATCGTCACCCATGGAATCCGGAGTGGATGGGTACCTGTATTGGTGAGTGTGGGTGTGTGTAAGGGATAGCCATCCTTAAACAAAAAATACAAAAGGAAAGAAAATGAACACAAGCAGTTTATCAAATGAAAAACGTCCAATGAATCATTAAACATGGCATATGGATATGAAAAATAATTAAAACCCTTACAAATGGACCTACATGCCCCGGGCAAAGCATGAGGTGAAAAGATAGTGTACGGATTGTTCAGAAACAAATATTACAGACCAAAATAGGAAATGTTTGACAGATAAATTACTGATGAATAAAAGTGATGGGGACAAAGTCTTTTGCCTCCCAGTTGCACAATCCTCCTTTGACAGTTGGGTAGATCCACTCTTCGATGTTGCTCTCTTTGTCTTCATCCTCCAAAGCGTTGATTCCGTAGGGAGAAATTTTGACTGGCGCTCTTTCAATCTTCGCACGGTGCATAGCTTTCTGGCCTGCGATGGTGAACCCTAATCCAAATTTGTCTGTTTTATGCGGAATGTCAGGCAAACTCCCCCATGCTGAATTCTTCCCTTCCTTTATCGCGGCCCTTGCGTCCTCCAGAGATGCCATCCTGGCCATCTGCCTCGGTGTCTCGGCTGCCAACTTTGCTACTGCTATTTCAGGAAGGACTTCTTCGAAATGCTGAAAAGGCATTTCAATGAACTCCCCTTCAACCTCCACATACGGGAATGAGTTTAAGTGGCTAATCATGTACTCCTCCTCACCATGGACAGTAATGATCTTTCCCTTGACAGGATACTTCAACATTTGATGCAAGGAGGAGGTGACTACCCCAGCATGATGTATCCAAGGCCTACCCAACAAGCAAGAGTATGACGGACGAATGTCCATCACATAGAAAGTAGATTTAAAAACCTCAGTGCCTATCTTGATGGGAATTTCAACCTCCCCATGGACCATTCTCTTCGAACCATCGAAAGCTCTGACAACAATATCACTCGGCTTCAATTCCAACCCTTCACAATCTAGTCGGTCCAAGGCCTTCTTAGGCAATACATTCAGCGACGAGCCAGTGTCGACCAAGACATGTGCGAGAGTGGTTCCTCGACACTCGACTGAAATGTGCAAAGCATCATTGTGGTTTCTACCTTTAGGAGTTAGGTCGGCATCAGAGAAACCTAATCCATTGTCCGCAGTCAGGCTAGCCACGCAATTTTGAAATTGATCCGCAGAGGTTTCCTGGGGCACATGGGCTGCCTTCAGGAATTTTATCAGGGCTTTAGCGTGCGCTTCTGAGCAAAGTAGCAATGCCAGCATGGAGATCTTTGAGGGAGTTTTCCCCAGCTGTTCTACCACATCGTAATCACTCCTTTTGATTATCCTGAAAATCTCATCCATTTCCTTCTTGGAGGTCTCCGGGATGACCAAGGGTTCAGCCCTCGTCCTGACGAGCTCATCTTGGATTCCCTTACCTTTGTCAGCAGTGGTAGGAAGGACAATACTAGGAACGACAACATCTTCAATCAAAAGGGTTCTAGCAGAGAGTTTTATTGGTGCAGGGATGACCTTGTCGGCAGATGAGGGTCCAAAGATTGCTCTTGGAGGGGCAATCTCTGGAGAAAATATTCTCCCACTCCTGGTGATTTTGCTCGTGCCTGCAATGTTGCCAATGCTGGCTTCTTCATCATCCGAACTTTCTTCAGTTATTTCGATTTGCTTGATACCATGGTAGTAGATGTCACCACCATAGTTCCATGGTATCGACTTCTCAGAAACATAGGGGACATGCCCTGGCAATGTTATTTTCAAAGGAACAGATTTCGTAGCTGGTGTAATCTTAACAGGCTTTTTGACGGCCTTGGAAAGATTGGCGTGAATGGTTATGATTGAGACATCTTCGATATGGGTTGGAACAGCAGAAACTTTTTCAAACAAAATTTGTCGACTATCCATAAGGCCTTGGATGCCTTTCTTCAGTAACGGACAATCAAACGGAAGAGAGTAACAACAATAGCAGTCTTCTTTACATCCCGGGAAGATCCCGGCCCTTAACAAATTCAACTTGATGGTTAGCAATGGAGTTACCAGATCATTGACGTCAACAACATACAAATCTTTTTCAAGGGCATTGACATTTCGGCCGTGCTTCGGCATGGGTGCAGATATCACATTAGGCTTCTCCAGAGCGTCAAACTCCACCTCCTTCGCCTCTATCAGGTCTTGGATTTTATGCTTGAGTGCCCAACAATCATTGGTGTCGTGCCCGACACTGTCAGAATGGTAGGCGCATTTAGCATTAGGATGATAATGCGGAGAGGATGTATTCACATTCTTTGGTGCCTCCTTGATGGTGGCGAGATTCAACTTTAACAGATGGGGAAGCACTTGCGCTGGAGTCATATTAATACGGGTGAATTGCCGTTGTGGCCGTTCCACCCGTTGTTGATTTGGTCTGGACTGGTTATAGCGAGGCTGCTCACTTGAAGGGTTTTGAATCATTACGGCCCCCACTGTCGGTCGGCGCTCAGTCTTCCCTGCTCTTCTCTGAGAATATACCACAGCCGTTTCCTTCTTAAAAGGCTTCTTCTCAACACTTGTAGCAACACCCTTCTGAATCTTTCCTGACTTGATGCCAGCTTCTATTCTTTCGCCTGTTAAGATCAAATCGGTAAACCCCGCGGAAGAGTTACCAATTAGATGATTGAAAAATGGCCCGGACAGGGTCCCAAGAAACATATCAACAAGTTCGCGGTCGGTTAAAGGAGGCTGCACCCTGCCAGCCAAATCCCTCCATTTTTGTGCATATTCTTTGAATCCCTCGCCTGTTCCTAGTGACATACCCTGAAGTTGGGTACGCGTAGGAGCAAGGTCAGAATTATACTGATATTGTTTGTAAAAGGCGGTGGCCAAATCTTCCCAATTTCGGACGCTGGTTCCCTCTAGCTGATAAAACCACTCCAATTGAGCCCCAGAAAGGCTGTCTTGAAAGAAATGTATCCACAGGTTTTTATCTGCCGTATAGGGTTGAATCTTTCTCACGTAGGACCTGAGATGCATTTTTGGACAGGACAGCCCATCATACCTCACAAACACTGGCACTTTGAACTTTGGGGGAATCACAATCCCGGCAACCAAACCCAAGTCTTCAAAATCCATACCCGGTACTCTTTGTAGCTCCATGGCGGCCAACCTGTCTTCTAAACCTTTGTATTTATCATCAGCTGGAGGGTATTGTTGATCAGAATAATCTTCATCTTCTTCGGCCTCCTCTTCTTCCACATCGGACTCGGAAGGTACCGCAGCCCCACCTCCTTTGCTGGTTCCTTCATCAGAAGTAGGAGGTAATTCAAGCACTCTCCGAGCTTCTCCGTCAAATCTTCTCCCTAAAGTAGCCACCCCGAGTCTCTTTTTCTTCTTTTTCACTGGGTCTTTATTCCCCAGCAAGGTCTTGAGATCCTCCTGACCTTTAGCCAAGGTCGTCAGGAGTTGCTGGAACTTTGCATTTTGAGCTTGCAGGTCTTTGACTGTTTGCTCGAGATCCATCCTACTGAAATAAACAGCAGACAAATAAGGAAACCTGGAGTGAGACCTGCTTATGCACATGATGAATGATATGCTTATGTATGCAATGCATTCAAGGATTTAGAACATTCAAAATTGTTGTAGACAAAAAGGAACGCACGTCATATTAATAAGAAGAAACTTGTTAGTACATACATGCCCCATGGGCTAAATATTACAAAAACGGCTTCTCAAGGAAAAAAGACGTTGCGCATCCTCTTTGGCGCAATGTAGGTGTTGAGGGCCTCTTGCTCATGGAGTCGGCGGGTAAGCTCTAGAACCTTCTTCTCACTGGCGTAGAAGCTAGCTTCAAAAGTATTTTGTTCCTCCTTGAGCTGAATCCAACTTTTCTGCATTTCCTCCCACGATGTAGGCATGTCAGGATGTAGGATGGTGTAGGGAACCTCTCCTTCCTTAACAAGCTCTTTAATCACAGGGAGAACATGAGGATAAGGCATCATTAGACTTTGGGCTCGGGCTCGTACCCACTTGAGATAAGGCTCAAGAGGGATGGAGTTCTTGTGTCCCAGAGTCTTGCTATCAACCTTTTTGGGCCTCCCCCAAGCTCTGATGAATCTTTGGAGAAGTCCTTGCGCATCGTTGTCAAAGTCAAAAACTAGGTCAGGAATCAACATGTCATGAGGGCCATCCCTCCGTGCATATCCAAATTGCCTCAAAGCTAGGCAAGGGTTGTAGGTGATACCTCCTCTGATTCCAAGTAAAGGAACATTAGGAAATTCTCCGCAACGATCGACGATGATGACATTTTCTCTGGACCGAGAACACCAATGTACATCAGAGTGAGTAAGAGTCATCAATCGTTGGGACCACCTTGAGCCTTGGTCATTCTTCAAGACAGATTGTGGAAGGTGCGAAATAAACCACCTTGCAAGGAGAGGAGTACAGCACATGAGAACACCCCTCTTTCTCATTGTTCGTGTGTAAAATGAGTGAAGAATGTCCCCAAGCAATGTTGGTATTGGATTTCTGGACAAGAAGATTTTGACGGCGTTGACATCTACCAATTGGTCAGGATTTGGGAACAAGACCAACCCATAGATGAGGAGTGCCACAATTTCTTCAAAGGCTTGTAGGTCCAATGAATTCCAACATTCTTGTGCCTTCTCAAACAAGAATTTTGCTAAGAATCCTTTGACGCCGCTTCTGGTTTCCCAATGCCCCTTGATATCGGATGGTTGTAGATGTAATGCTCGAGCAACATCTTCCGGCTTTGGTTCCTTTTCTGTACCGTTGAAGGGTAGTTGATTAAGGATAGGAATTCTCAGAAGTTGAGAAAACTCCTCCAAAGTGGGCACCAACTGGTAATCAGGGAAAGTGAAACAGTGGTGAAGAGGGTCAAAGAACTGGAATAACACTTTCATCATGTCTTCTTCAATGTTGGTGTTGACTAAGCTGAGCAGTCTACCATGTCTTTCACTGAAGGATGAGTTTTCCGGAATTCTTGAGGTGAGCTCCTTGAGTTGAGGAGAGATTCTCACAAGGTTGACTTGAATGGTGTTTCTGTGAGGAATTTCCATGACCTACAAAACAAGAACAAAGATGAAGATCCAAACCCTTGAAATGGTTAGTGAATGCATATGATGTTTTATGATGTTTATGATGTATGCACAAAACATATGTACAAGCAAATCACACCAAACCCTAGTTCCAGGCTTGCATGGGGTTTCATAGGTAAGTACCCTCTTGAGTGTAGTTGGCTTAAAAACCTGTCCTATAAATAGTAACCGGGTTCTAAGGAGCTCAATATCATTGGATTATTTTCAATGTTCATTGTTTTGGTTTAGCCACTTAACTAGCGACCAAAATATTCCAAGAAAACAACCCTCAATGAGTGTAGTATCGAGTATCTACCAACTTCGGAGTGCACCAAAGCCGGTCATCTCACTACCCCTAATAAAAGGCCAAGATGGTCAAGTAAGGTTCTAGGTCATTAGTGCTTAGTGACATCACTCAGCGGCCCCGTACTCTCCTTGATTGAACTCAAGGGTTATCGGTACTCACAAATATGTCTAACTAATATAGCTATTGCTTCGACCGTGTCGGTATACCCCGCACAGTTTCCACAATGTATTGCTATCTATGAATGTTTCCCAAAATCCGGGTGTAGGATTGCAAACCCAAACAATAGAGCCAAGATATAAAGCAAACAAATCAAACAATTATTCATGCAAGAGGGTGATCTAAGCCCTAAGGTTACTCCACTTTTAAATTTGTCCCCAGCAGAGTCGCCAGTTCTGGGATACGGTGGGAGAACTGACTATGGTTTTGTGTTTGTTTTCGCAAATGTTTTGGTTGAGCAAGAGTCGCCACCGACTTTTTATTTTATCCTAAGGAAAGGTTTAAAAAGCACAGCAAAAACCTTTGAGATTTTTCTTGGGTTCGGGGAGTAGATTATAGAAAGGGAAGGTATTAGCACCCTTTCTATCCATGGTTATCCATGGGCTCTTAGGTACTTGCTTAGATCAACTTGCCTTGGTTTTCAATTGTTTGAAGTGGTGCTTTGTGTGTGGTTTTGAAAGTTTTTTGAAAAAGATGCCTTGTATAGGCTACCCTTGTAACAATTCTTTACTCGAATGTTTTACAAAAGGTGTTTGTCTTTTTGAAAAGATGTTTCAAGGTTTTTGAAAGTTTTTTTTGAAAGTGTTTGTGAAGTGTGGTTTGAAAATAGGCAAGTGTTTTCTTTTTCAAGTTGACAAGTACTTAAGAGCTATCTACCCTAAAGTTCTCAAAGATTTTTGTTATGCTTTAACCCTTTTAACAATTTTATTCCACCATTGTATTTGGTGGACAATCTTGTGTTAGGAGGTGAAAGGGACGGGCGCGGGTCATCCTTTAGACCATAATTGCAATAGTGCTAAGTATCTTTGGGCAATTTTCTTTTAAGGGACTTTGATCATTTTTTAGGCAACTTTCGAAAGCGTCATCGAGGGACTATGATCAATTGATTTGTATTTGTTTTGCCCAAAGAGACCTAACATACAATATGGCCCATTTATTGAAGGCAACAAGTGGAATACCCTAGGGGTGCAAGTGTGATAGGTGTTGTCCATTTTCATGCTTGATTATCTTGAAATTAGGTTAAACTATTTTGTTCGTTTTATTTGCATACAAACCCTAATTCTAGCATGGTATATTTAGAAAGCGTTAAAGTGCGAAAAGTAAAATTCCTACACTATTACAACACAATAATATGGGAAGGGGGGTACAAATGTTCAAATGGGGGGATATTTAGACAAGGAATTTAAACCTAGCTATTACATCAATTTTGGAATATTTACAAAATAATTAATTGCATAAATTAAATGGAAAATAAAATAAAGATGCAAAAATGCAAAAAGGGTTTTTATATGTATGGAAAAAGGATATTTTTTATGTCCAATAAATAAAATGAATAAAATAAAAAAAAGTAATATTTTTGGAGTTTTTGTATTTTAAGGGTAAACCCTAATTTCATTAAATAAATATATTAACTATTTAATATGTATAATATTTAATAATTATATACAAAAAATGAAATAAAATGGAATATATTCATAAAAAGTATTTTTCATGTCAAATATTAATAAAATAAAAAATGTATGTATTTTTTTGTATTATTGCCCTAAATATATTAATATATATAAATATCTTTACTATTTACTAAATAAGTATTATATATACAAAAATAATAATATTTAATATTTATAAAAAAAAGTAAATTTTGTATAAAATATTTTCAAAAGAAAAAAATGAAATAAAAATCAGAAATAAATTATATTTGCATTATTTTTTCTAGTTTTTTTTCTAAATAATAGTATATGTATATTATTTATGTACAAATGATTCCTATAAACAAATAAATGCCTAAAAATAGAAAAATGGTGTAAAAAATGTTTTTTTTATGTTTTTAATATCATTAGGAAAAATAAATAACCCAGAATGAAAAGAGAAAAATCAAAAAATCAATAAAACACACATAATGGGCTCAGGGGGTGTGAAATCAGATATATGGTGTGAAAAGAAAAGACAAAGCAGGCCCAGCCCATGTGGCTTCTTCTTCAACCTTCAGACAAAAAAGATGTCAAAAACGCGCGCCTGTTACTCAAGTTCAAACATCTGGATTCTTTGATCTTTTGCACAAACTCACAACATAAGAAATGTTAAGCATTGAATCACGATTCTAAATATATAAAGAACTCATCCTAACTCTCAGAAATGAGAGAGAATTTTAACATTACCAAATCTTAACCTAACTTTTCTTCCATATTCAGACCTTAAATTCTCATAGCTCAGGCAAAATAAATGAAAAGTAAAAGCATGTACAGATTCAGGGGCATGAGTAGAACACTTCTTATTCACAAACTTAGAGCTAATGATGCCTACACTAAGAGTTAGAAGTTCAAGAAGATACCTGTTCAGTTGAAGTTCTATCTGGCAATGGGGGAGCTTTCAGGGCAAGATGATGATCTGTACAGCTTGCCTGAAGTGTGGTGATGCTATTCCAATGCTTACTTTGCTTTGAAACACCTTGAATCGAGCTATGGACCTTCAACTGCAAAACAAGAAAGTGAAAATGGTGGAACTAGTTAGAGGATTTACAGGTCGTGTTTTATGCTTTGATAAGCTTCAAGTGATGCTAGGGAATGTGTTTGATGAGCCTTGAGCAAGAAAGCATGAAAGGGATGAGTTGTGGGATTCAATCTGCAGACCCTGCCCTGTTTTTGCAGTTTGAGAGTGATTCTGGGAATGGAAGTGTTTGGGACCTTGTTTGCTCGTGTTCTAGCTTGTGTTTGATGTTTAGGATATGTTTGATAACTTTGCTTAGGCTTGCTTGTGCTGAGATCAAAGTTATGTTGTGTTATGCTAAGTTTCTTAACACTTAAGCAAGCAAAGGCCACTTGAGTTTCTAGGCTGATAGAGGAACCCTAAACATGCTGCAAAGCTTCTCCTTGATCAGTGTGATTAACTCATAAACATGTGCCTATTATATTTGATCTGTACTTGTTGATTTGCATTATGACATAAATCTTGCTTTTGCAAAAATGGCTATTTCACTTTTTCCATTTATGGATTAATTCAACATGTAATGCTTAAACTCATGAAACAAGGCCTTAGCACAATGAATATGCATTAAATTATTGAGTGCAAATGGGATTAGAGGCCTGTAATGTAGCATAAACCAAGCTGACTTGAAAATGCATAAGTTATGAACATGGAAATTGGCCAATTCAAAAGTGATTTTTTGCCATATTGCAAAATTCGATTCTCTCAAGTCATGAGGTTGTTTGATGAGTTCTTGGATATTTTCGAAAGCTTGGAATGTGTACTACAATCCATCTTTGAAATGAAAATTGAAATTCCAAGTGGAAGTGTATGGAAAATGGTCTTGAAGTTAGGTAGAAAACCTTGCCAAAATAGGTCAAATTTTTACTAAGTTAAGAATGGTTTAGTACCCTTATTCCAAAAATTGTAACTTGATATACAAGCCTCTTTTGGGGAAACTTTGTGAATCAAAGTTATAGATTATGCAACAAGCTACAACTTTCATGTTTTGACTTTTGCTTGAATCCAAATGAATCTTGGTGAGAAAGTGAGGCAAAGTTGGGAAAAATTAGGGTTTTTCATAACTTAGAAAAATTCTAAGTTATGAAAAATTCTCATTTCAAACCCTAATTTGCAATTTTTGATTTCTTGGTGAACAAGTTTCATGATTTGGCATGTTTTGATGAAAAATGAATCTTGACTCTTGATTTTGACCAAAAAGTCAAAGTTTGACTTTTCAGTATACAGTCAAAATTGATCAATTGACTGGGAAATTCAACTGTCAATCTTGTGCATTTGGGATCTTTTGAACTTGTTGAGAATGTCAAGATAATTCCATGGGATCCTTGAATCCATATGTGATCTTGGTTTGCCATTGGCGAGGTCAAACAGTCAAAAATTGCCTTTGTGCAGTCAAAACCCTAAAAATGACCATTTTGCCCTTTTGATGATCTGATCAAATTTCTTGTGGAATTGTGATCCAAACTTGATCAAATGGTCCATGTGAGTTCATAATGCTTATGTGGGTCAATTTTCATGAGATTTGACTGTCAATTGGCCACAGTTGACTTTTTCCCCAATACAGGTAATTTCTAGGTCAACTGTCCAATTGACTGGGCAAAACTTGGAATCAAGGCTTGAAACTTGGTATGGATAAACATGGGAGTCCCATATGAAGCAAGAAAGTCATCTTAGGCATTTTAGGTCAAAACATCTTTGTGCAAACACAAACCCTAATTTGGGTCAACAGTGCAAGGAGAAGTCTTGAGCAGATGAAACCCTAACTAGATCTTGATCTCCAAGGGCTTTGTGATGAGAAATTAATGAGAAATGGGAGGGAAAATTTTGGGGTACAACAGGATGGAATGAGACGATAGAGGAATCTTAGGGGAAAAAATTGGCGTACAACAACTTCCATTATTTAAGTGTCTTCTATCCAGAGATACGGAGGTTAAAAATCTTCGTGTCGACGCGATTGAAGATACTTAAATATAAAACAAACCTTCTTTTTGTCCCTAAGATACCATGTAATGCTTAAGAGTATGAATGCAGATGAATAATCTAAAGGACGCAAGACACCGCTGGGGATGTAGCAAAGGAAACAATAATAAAAAAGAAACTCGACTAGGAAAATAAATCACTAGTGAACAAAAGACCCGCCTCTATTGGGGGAGAGCCAAAAGAAGGGATAAGGCATCATCAACTCAAATACTGAGGAAATAATAAAGGATGATAGTGATCGATAGATAACTATGAACTACCAATTCAATAGTTAAAGGTAGCAGATAAAAAATATACCGGCTCATAGATGACGGTAAACTATCAAAGGGCACACCAACTTTAACTAAAAGTGAAACTACCAATGTTCACTGAAGGTAGAAAGAAAAGAATAATCACCAAGGTTCACTGAAGGTGAACTACCAACATGCATTGAAGGTAGAGAGAAAAGAATAACACCAACATTCACTGAAGGTAGAAAAAAGGACACCAACATTCACTAAAGGTGAAACTACCGATGTTCACTGAAGATAGAGAGAGAAAACATAACAACAACGTTTTCACTTAAGGTGAACTACCAACGTTCACTAAAGGTAGAGAGAGAGAAAAATCATCAACGTTCACTGAAGGTGAACTACCAAGGTTCACTGAAGGTAGAGAGAAAAGAATAATCACCAATGTTCACTGAAGGTGAACTACCAATGTTCACTGAAGATAGAGAGAAAAGAATAATCACCAATGTTCACTACCAACGTTCACTGAAGGTAGAGAGAAAAAAATAATCACGACCGTTCATTGAAGGTGAACTACCAATGTTCACTGAAGGTAGAGAGAAAAAAATAATCACCAACGTTCATTGAAGGTGAACTACCAACATTTACTGAAGGTAGAAAGAAAAGATGACACCATCGTTCACTGAAGGTGAACTACCAACATTCACTGTATATAGAAAAAACGACACCAATGTTCACTGAAGGTGAAACTACCGATGTTCACTGAAGGTAGAGAGAGAAAACAAAACACCAACGTTCACTGAAGGTAGAGAGAAAAAAATAATCACCAACATTCACTAAAGGTGAACTACCAACATTCACTAAAGGTAGAGAGAAAAGAATAATCACCAACGTTCACTGAAGGTGAACTACCAACGTTCACTAAAGGTAGAGAGAAAAGAATAATCACCAATGTTCACTTAAGGTGAACTACCAATGTTCACTGAAGGTATAGAGAGAAAAAAACTAATCACCAACGTTCACTAAAGGTGAACTACCAACGTTCACTGAAGGTAGAGAGAAAAAAATAATCACCAACGTTCGCTGAAGGTGAACTACCAACGTTTACTGAAGGTAGAGAGAAACATATTGATAATAACAAGTTTCCTAAAATTCTGACGTTTCACTTAGAACGGATCTCAAATTTTTCTTTAACCAAGGCATTCCGCCTGGAAAGGGTAATATATAAGTTGTCTCAAATAAAGAGACTGCCACTTCTAAATATTTCTCAATGAACTGTCTCTCATATTGAAAATACTTGCCATCCATTGGAGTGATTTGACAAAGAACTGCAAACTATCCACTCATAGAGAAGATAGCAAAAAAGTAACGTCAACTTTTATGGGGAAGTACAAGTTTCTCAAATAAAGAGACCTGCTACTTGCTTTTATGGGAAGGGTTGTAAAAATGTCTTCCTGGGGAAAGGAATATGGCTTCCTGGGGAAATGCCATTATACTCCCGTCGAGGAGATAAAGTCTTCTCGTGCCAAAATAAATGCACATTCTCAAACCAATGCTCGAAGCTTGCAGAAATCCAAAGTAATAATATTGTTATAGATCAAAGATTCAAACTAGAAATAAACTAGAATGAAACAGTCAACCAAAATACATCCTTTGAGGAATAAACTCAAGAGGGAAACCCAAATCATCCAGACAAAGAGCTGTATAGGAAGGCTAAAGAAAAATCTTCCATGAGGGATAGCTCAGTGGGGAAATTGAAAGAATATACACTTTCTACTTAAGGTTGACACTCTATTGGAGAGAGGATAATAGAACTCTGCAAAACATGGAAATATGTCAACCCAATATTAATGAATGCGAATGAGCAATGATTTTCTAAATTCAACTATGCATGATGTATGTATGAATGTATGAGTGTTATCATGTATATGCTGGAAAAACATACATATAACACTGGGGATAACCAGACCAAACCAACTCGGGTAACGTTAATACTCAGCTAAATCACATCCAAGATGAAGATTCCATAAGAAGGTAAGCACCAACAGAGGAAACAAAATCCTATTTCGCAGCTTAACTTCACTGGGAAGGAACATAATCTGAAAATAATCACATCATATCAATAAATCAATACAGATACATGGATATAACATCCTCCTCCAAGCTTCACTGGGGGATATCACACATACTTCAATGGGGAAAGAAAATATTTCACAGTCTGTACTTCTACTGGGAATTACAATACAGATCTCAATAAGGCAGATGAAAACCATATCGTTAAAACATCAACTAAGGATCTCATGTTGACTTCATTGGGGAAATATCATATAGACTTCACTAGGAGAGATAGTGCCTCATCATCGAGATATCAACTGGAGACCTTGTGCTGACTTCGTTGGGGAGGACAACACAACATCGTCGAGGGGAAACCAAAATGCATTCTTCAATAACGAGAGTGAGTATTGCACCAACTTCTTTGGGAAGAAAGTATGAAACCTCATGGGGATAACAACTTGAAGGGTTAAGAAGTCAAACATTACAGCAAGAAATCAAACTTATGGGGAATTTAAATCAAATGCAACATTTGGTGGGTGAAAACCCAAACAACTGTATCAACACATCTTAGAAAAGATATTGCCCTAGTCTAGTTGCTTGGGACACAAACAATAACAGTAATGCTAGCACTGCAAAAGGGCGATATTTTTGTAAATAGTTCCATCTCAGCATGCAAGGGGAGAAGGAACTTTCTTCATATGAGTGAAGACCTCATTGGGGAATCTGGGACAGAGGCTTCAGACCATGCAAACCTAAAATCAAAAGATAAACCAAGACTTGACTGGGGACAATGGGATCACAAACCCGATACCACATCTTACATTAATTGGAATCATCTCTAATTTATCTGAGAAACACAAGAAGATCATGCGCATACCAGCAAAAACAACCTGAGAGAACCTTCCTGGGGAAAACAAAACTTCCCAAAATTACTGGAGTTCATCCATTCCTGGGATCACCACTTTTATTTTCCTCTTGAATCACAAAATCTAAAGTAAAAGTAATTTGTAAATTCTTTTCGAAAAACAATTTTGTTATTTAATCTTTTCGCTTTGAAAATTACTATCAATAATAAATGAAGTCTTTGTCGGCATAATAAAATAAGAATTACAAATAATTGGATAAAAGCTCAAACTTTATTAATAGAATGGTAGTCTACGAATGGTGAGACTCCACATATGATTTCAAAGTTAGGAAAATTGTAATATATAATGGAAAAGATACATTGAAATAGAATGACCACTATTATCTCTAACAACTTTGAAATCCTGAGCAGCAGCTTCTGTCAAAGTACAGTGAGGATCCAAGAAGATTGTTGCTTCAATGATCAAGTCTTGTCTGATGTAGTTACTTGCCAATAAAGTCCCTAACTTTTTCCTAAGTTTCCCTTACAGGTTTTCAACTTAGTCAGAAAATTTATTCTGTTTATGTCTCTAATTTTTACCTAGACCGCCCTTTCGCATTTTCGGCCTACCGAGATGCTCCTTTTTTACCTAAGCCGCCCTTTAGGGTTTTCGAATTAGCGAGTTGTTCTTGTATTTCTTTAGGCAAAGTATTTCTTGATTGCATCAACATTCATGGGATGTGGGAACTCCTCGCCATCCATAGTTTCAAGAACTAATGTACCGCCAAATAAGGCTTTCTTGACAACATATGGGTCTTCAAAATTGGAAGTCCACTTGCCTCTAGAATCAATGTTAAAAGACATGATATTCCTGAGCACGAGGTCGCCTTCTCTAAATTCATGAGATTTGACCTTCTTATCAAATGCTTTCTTCATTCTCTTCTTATATAAATGCCTATGACACAAAGCCTTCATTCTCTTCTCTTCAATCAAATTCAATTGGTCAAACCTGTTCTGGACCCATTCAGCCTCTGACAACTTGGTTTCCATTATCACGCGTAAAGAGGGAATCTCAACCTCGATTGGGATCACTGCTTCCATACCATACATAAGGGAGAATGGGGTTGCTCCTGTTGAAGTGCGGACAAATGTCTTATATCCATGTAAAGTAAAAGGAGGCATTTCATGACAATATTTATAAGTAACAACCACCTTCTGGATGATCTTCTTGATATTCTTATTGGAAGCTTCAACAACCCCATTCATCTTTGGCATGTACGGAGATGAATTGTGATGGACGATCTTGAATTCTCACAAAGTTTTGTCATCATCTTGTTATTCATATTCGAGCCATTGTCAGTGATAATTATGCTTGGCACACCATACCGACATATGAGTTTATTCTTAATGAAGCGCACTACCACCTGCTTAGTGACATTAACATATGAAGCAGCCTCCACCCACTTGGTGAAATAATTGATTGCTACCAAGATAAAACAGTGTCCATTCGAAGCTTTGGGTTCAATCATTCCAATCATGTTGATACCCCACATAGAGAAAGGCCATGGGGAAGAAATAACATTGAGAAGTGTCGGAGGCAAGTGAATTTTGTCTGCATAAATCTGGCATTTATGGAACTTCTTTGCAAATTTGTAATAGTCACATTCCATTGTCAGCCAATAATAACCTGCCCTTAGCATCTTCTTAGCCACCGAATGTCCATTTACATGAGTGCCAAAGGAACCTTCATGAATCTCATGCATCAATATGTCTACTTCGTGACTATCCACACATCTGCGCAAGACCATGTCATAATTTCTCTTTGTTAGAACATAGTTTGATTCTACAACCCTTGTAAGAGTTTTGATGATAACAAAAGAAAGGAACATTTTTGCTCCCTAAAATTATATTCTGTTTTGTAGAGAAGTTCTGATGGAAGAAGATCAGAAGATAAATTACAAAGCTGTTTTTGCTGTGATTGTAACCATCTCTCAAAAAGTTCTAATGAAAGAAGATCAGAAGATGCACTAAAACGATGTTTCAAATCTGATTATAAAACTCTTTGAAAGAAGTTCTAACGCTGCAAACAGGATTTCATGGCTCTGATCTCCAAAGCTCTGAAGGAAACAATGATCTTTATTTTTGGAAAGCGCCTTAATTGTTATTGATCAAGTTTCCAAAATGTTCATCCATGCTTCGACTATTTTAACAAGCCTTGAGGATAAATTGTTTGCGATTTTTCACACACACAACAACGTGCTATCGTCTCTCATCCTCAAATGTTCAATATTTTCAAATTGTGTAAAACATCACTGTATTGTGATACTATTTTATTAGAAACACTATTATACACTGTTTATTCATATATTGTTTAGTTAATTTCCTTGAGAAAAAGCGGGTTGTGGTTATACTCAAGAAGACTTTGGCAGTTGTCAAAGTAGATTTGTAATCAAGATTGATTAGTGGATTAAGACCTTGTTGGAGAGAGGAGAAATAACCTTGGCGGATGGACTGGAGTAGTTTGAGTTCAAACGAACCAGGATAAAAATCACATGTTCTTTTCATTAAGTTTTAAGATCCCAATTCAACCTCATTCTTATGTTTTTCCATTCTTTAATTGGCATCAGAGTGCCTGGTTCTGAGTACAAGCACTTAACCGTGTCAATAAAAGATCCAAGCTAAGAAAAACACTATGGTGGGACCAAGTCAGAACATCAGCAATGACTACCATGATGAGAAAGACAAAATCAGCGGAAAACATCCAGTCTTTGATGGAGATAACTTTGACTACTGGAAAGACAAAATTGAAAGTTTCTTTTTGGCTCATGACGCTGATCTCTAGGATATGGTGATTGATGGGTACATGCATCCTGTTGATGAAAGTGGTCAGAAGATTGACAGGAAAATAATGTCATATCATCAAAAGCGAGACTTCGGAAATCATCACATGGCCAAAACTATTATCTTGAGTGCCATCTCATACTCAGAGTATAAGAAGATAACAAACAGAGAGACAGCAAAGCACATGTTTGATTCCTTGAGAATGACTCATGAAGGCAACACACAAGTCAAAGAAACCAAAGCCCTTGTGCTCATTCAGAAATATGAAGCCTTCAAAATGGAAGAAGATAAAACCATTGAAACAATGTTCTCAAGATTTCAAATTTTGGTTTCTTGGCTAAAAGTTATGGACAAAGGATACTCAACTGCTGATCATGTAAAGAAGATCATCAGAAGTTTACCAAAGAAATGGAGACCCATGGTCACTGCTCCAAACTGGCAAAAGATCTGAACAAAATATCTTTAGAAGAACTTGTCAGCTATCTCAGAAGTCATGAGATAGAGTTAAAAGATGATGAGCTTCAGAAGCAAGGTAAGCCTTTAGCTCTTAAATCTAACAAAAAATATGATTCAAAAGTTCTGTAGGAAATAAAAGAAAACTCTGGTGGTTCCTCACCAGAAGAAGACGAATTATCCCTTCTCTCCAGAAGAGTCAATTAGTTGTGGAAGCATGGACAAAGAAAGTTTATAAATTCTAGAAGAACAAGGAATCAGTCTGAACCATCTGGATACAAAAAGTCTGAACCATCTTCTAGATATAGAAAGTATGAATCATATTCTGAATACGTAAAGTCTAGAAACAAAGACATTGTCTGCTACGAATTCAATGAACAAGGGTGCTACAAAAGCGATTGTCCAAAGCTTCAGAAGCAGAAACCTAAAAAGAAGCTCGTTAAGGAAAAGAAGAAAAGTCTCATGGCAACATGGGATGACTCAGACTCTTCAGAAGCAGACACTGAATCAGAAGATGAAATAGATAACATTGCCCTGATGGCCAACATATCAAAAGATATTGAATTATCTGGATCAGAAACAAAATCAGAGGCAGAAGTGGTATTTTCTAACTTTTCTAGATCTCAATTAGAAGAGAGTCTGTCAGAAATTATAGAAAGATATCAGAAAATTCGAGTCATAAACAAGAACCTGAAAAAGGATCTAGTTTCTGAATCTGAAGAAACTAAGAATCTGAGATTGGAAAACTCTGAGCTGAAAGAAAAAATTTCAAAACTTGAAAATGATTTGCAAAATACTCAAAAAGAAACTATCTCAGAAGTTCCTAGTAACCTTGATAAGATCATAAAGGAATATGATCATAGCTTGAAGATTATATGCCAAAGATAATTGTGAAACTTGAATCACTTAAAAATACCAAGTACTGAAAATTGGTGACCTATAATATTTTGGGTTCTTAGGGCATCTTCCACTTATCTTCAATATTTGAACATAAAAGAAGAGTTGAAGTTCACATCATTAAGATCATTATGGAAAAAGAATGGGATCAATGAGATAAAAATTGACCAAGTTATGATCTTTTGAAGTCACATAAGGGAATTTGATGGCCTATCTAGAGGACTCGTAATCTTTCTTCATCATTAGGAATCTTCCACATAAAATTTTCTTAAAGTTTTTGAAGTGATTGGTTGATAAATATTTAAAGAGAAGCATGTCTTTGGTATCACTCAAAAATACCAAAAGATGAGCAAGATATAGTCCTTAGAAGTTCAAAACCTAGCTCATAGAGCACCAAAATAACTTGGAAACCCCTTTCAATTTTGACAAACTTTTCTGCACAACTACTATTTCCATGTAAATAGAAGTTGTTGTGGATGATAATAAGAACCCATAGCAAAAAAAACCATCTCCAAATGTTAAGAATTGAGAGAGTTATGCACTTGTGATCAAGAAATCAAGAACTTGTCCAATTAGGTCAAACTTCTTCAATCAACTCCTGCATATTTTGATTTTCCTTGACAAATTTAGGCATGATAAATCATAGTAGACCTTGTCATGATATTACTTTAAAACATTCTCAATAATGAAGCTTGAATCTCCATGAAGATTTGTTAAAGAAGGGATGGAAATAAACTCATGAACCTATGAATCAACTTGATGAAATGTGTTGTGCCCTATCCTATAATATCATCAATTAGAGAAAACATTCATTTTATTTATTAGTTAAAAGTTAATTAATATAAAACATAGATGATCACAATATATAAATCAAGGTTCTTGGTGATTCCTCATGGCAAACCTAAACTTAGGGAGAATAACCAAACCGTAGTGTGATCTTGTTGTGATTGATTTGATATGAGATGATAGAGGAATCTTAGTGGCAAAAATTGGGGTACAACAACAGTATCATCAGAAATGTGTGCAAAAATGGTTAATAAAAATTACAATTACACATTCCACACAAATGGATATACTGTGTACTATTTGTCTCCCACAATTGTTTCTTACTGTTGGCAGGTGGCAAGATGAAAGTGACGTGTGTACTACTATAACCGTTTACTTCCTCAACACCTATATAGAGGTTCAAGCAATTCATTTGCAAATTGATGAAAAAGAAATTATACGAACAAGACTAGAGAACAAGAACAATAATGCTTCCCAAATCAAAGTAAGAAAAACAAAAGATCAAAACACAAGAGTTGTTGCTCATTATTGTGTTGATGTTATTATTTACTAGAACACAAGAGTTATTGCTCATTATTGTGTTAATATTTTAAATTTTTTGAACACAAAAGTTGTTGATCATATTTGTGTTAAACAATATGTACTTAAACATTTGTGTAATCTATTAGTAAGAAGAAATATGTAAACACATTATTCAACTGTAAGTTAATTGTTCCTTGAGTGATCGAGTAGGTCCGAACTCAAGAAGATTTAGAGAAATATCCTTCATTGGACTGGGTAGATCAGCATCCTTAAGGAGTCTGTGATTGTTATATCTCTTAGGAAACGGGTAGGTCAGAATTCTTAAGGAATCACTAACAGGTTATCGTTGTTGTTGTAAGTCACCAGTGGGTAGCGCGTGCATTGGTAATCTTTCAAGATTAGTGGATTAAGTCCTTTTCTAAGGAAAGATCACCTTGGCGGGTGGACATGATTAGCCTTTTCTAAGGTGAAAACCCGTATAAACCGAAAGTGTCATTGTTTCTCTCTATAGTATTGATTCTAATTCAGATTGTTTGTGTAAAGCACTTCTAAGTTAAAAGTTTTTTGAAAACCCAATTCAAACCCCCTTTCTTGTGTTTTTCTCAACCTTCAATTGGTATCTGAGCTTCAGATCTGTTATTGATTTTCTAATCAAACATTTAACCGTGTAGAGAGATCTACTATAAGAAAAACCTTCTAAATGGTTGTTGCTAACACAAACGATAGAGATAGAAACAATGCTAATCCTCTTATTTTTTATGGAGATAAATTTGAATATTAGAGAGATAGAATAGAAATCTTCTTTCTAGGCTATAATATTGATCTTTGGGAAATAATTTCAAATGGTTATGCAGAACTTGTCAGTTCAATTGGTATTCCTATTCCCATGACCATAATGTATGAAGATCAGAAATGCAAATTCAAGAATCATAAAAAAGAAGGACTATCCTTCTTATCACAATCTCGTACAATGAATATGAAAATATTACAAACAGAGAAACTGCAAAAGGATATTCTTCATTCACTTAGAATTACACATGAAGGTAATACACAAGTCAAAGAAATTAAGGTCTTGGCCTTAATTCAGAAATATGAAGCCTTCAAAATGAAAGATGAAGAAATGGTTGAAACCATGTTCTCAAGGTTTCAAACCATGGTGGTAGAACTTAAGGTTCTGGACAAAGGATTTTCCACTGCTAATCATGTTAAGAAAATCATCAGAAGTTTTCCTAAAAGACGGAGAGTTATGGTTACTAATTTGAAGCTATCTAAGGATCTGAACAGTATAACTCTCGAAGAGTTAGTCAGTTTTATTAGAAGTCTTGAGATAGAGCTTGAAGAAGATGTGCCTCAGAAAAGAAACAAATTCATTACTCTAAAATCTAGAACAAAAAGAACCATATCAGAAAAGAACAAGGTTTTCCAAGCCTAAGAGATCAAAGAATTTGGTGATGAATATTATGATGATGAAGATGAATTGTCACTTCTATCCAGAAGAGTTAAGCAAATCTAGAAGAAAAGGAAAAATAATGGTCGAAGATTTAGAAACAGAGCAGGTCTTCCAAAAGCATTTGATAAAGGAAGAGTTAGCTATAAAGTAACATGCACTGAGTGAAATGAACCTGGACACTATAGAAATGAATATCCAAATTTCAAGAAGGAGATCACCAACAAAGAAAGATTCAAGAAAAACACTTTTAAAGTGTTCTACATCCCATAATTCTTCGAGTCGGCTATTGTAGCCAGATATATCGATTAATGCTAAGGTAATAGAGGCCGACTAATTATGGCCTATATGTGCCTAGCCGGGTTATGCCTGAACGGGTTGTACCTGTCCTAACCGTGCCCGACTAGGTTGTTCCAGGAGGAGTTGGTTAATGTTACGAAACTCAATAGATAGCAGTTACGAACGTTATAAGCCATTATGAGCGGTTACGAACGTTATAGTACTTATGGACAATTGCAGACGTTATAAGCGTATTAATGACCCTTACCAAGGACTTTCCTATAAAAGGAGTCATTGAAGAATGGAAAATTAGAGGGATTCTTACACTTATGACATACACATATAGGGGCACCCAATAGATGGGTTCTTACACTTGAGACAGACACATATAAGGGCTCCCAACAGAGGGGTTCTTAAACTTGAGACAGACACATATAGGGGCTCCCAACAGAGGGGTAAGCAAGACACTTATTATTGAGTCAATATGCATTGCAAGCATATCTCTCAAAGCCCCAATCATACCTATATAAATTTACTTTTGAGGATCTCCCTATTCCTATAGAGAAGCTACTCATTTAGTGTTCCTACGCAAGAACATTTGGCGCCCGCTGTGGGACCTCAATAAAATTTTCCCAGGCCACACAACGAAGAACAATCAGCAAAATGTCCTCTCTAGGAGACTCTCTAGACATGGCCCAACTATTTGTCATGTTAGACGCTCTGAGACAACAGAATGACACCTTATAGGATAGTGTCGCTGACTTACAACAAAGGAGCAAGATAGAGGATCATCTAGAGGAGGAGCCTTTAGAACCTCAGCTACTCTCTCAAGCAATTTTGGATGGCCAAGTCCAAGATAACTTCAAGGCATCGTCGCTCGTAACTTATGATAGTAAATTTGACCCGCAGGAGCATATTATTACTATTACCAATCATATGGCACTAATCGGACCCACTAATTCACTTAAGTGTAAGATCATGGCGGGAACGTTCAAAGACATCGCCTTAAGATGGTACATGAGTCTACCTCGATTGCCCATTGAAAATTACATAGATTTAACCAGGAAAATGATACAACACTTTTCAGCCAATAAACACTGTAAGGTGTCAACCACCATGTTGTTTAATGTTAGACAAGGGCAATCAGAATACATGCATGAATACTTGGCCAGTTTCAATGAAGAGACCATCAAAGTCTAACACCCTAACCAAGAATTGTCCGTTAGAGTGTTTCATCATGGGCTACGAGCCAGGCAATTCAGTGAATCCCTGGCTCATAAGCCACCTTCCAATATGGAAGAAATCATCAACAAAGCATAATTCTATATCAAAGTAGAAGAGAGTAACAGGGAGAAATGCTCAAGAGATACTACCGAAAAGGCTAAAAGCAAGGAAAAGGTACATTAGAGCTGTGATGCATGTGTTAGAAAATTCGTCCATCAAACATGAGTGTGACCTAAACCCGATGAGCTTATCCAAATTAGATGTCATGGGGACCTTGGCTCATAAAAATGATCCAATGGTCATCAAAGTCTAAATTAGAGACTGAAGCGTAAAGAGGGTACTGGTAGATCTGGGGAGCTCAGCAGATGTGTTATAATGGGAAGCTTTCAAAGGGATGCACTTTGATACGGTCGAGCTGTTGCCCTTTAATGACTGTCAGGATGACTCATTTATAATTTTTCTTCACCCTATAACATCATCATGGGAAGACCATCTTTCAACTCCCTAGAAGCTTCTTTATCCACCTTGTACCTCACCATGAAGTACCCGCTGGGGGAAGAAAGGGTAGGGGTGGTCAAAGGTGATAAAGGGTTAGCACGGAAATGTTACAAGGATATCTTGAAGCTGAAAAAGAATAGTCAGCCTAGAGAACTCATTTACTCACAGGACCTTAAAATTAATATGATAGACATTGATCCTCGGGATGACTCTTCATAAGGTGGTTTATCTCCTCACAAAGAAACCAAGAAGATTCAATAGGAAATTCTCCCTCAGAGGTAACTTACATTGGAACTCGCCTTTCTCCGAAATAGGAGAGGGAGATCATAATAATAATAAAAGAGAATGTGGATCTATTTGCCTGGACGTTGTGTGACATGCTACGAATAGATCCCAACTTCATGTGTAATCATTTGGCTCTGAAACCAGATACTAAACTGATTTCTCAGAAGAAACATAAAGGCGGTGATGAGAAGAGGAAAGATATAACAGAAGAGGTCAAAAATTTATTAGATGCTGGCTTCATTAAGGAAATCAAATATTCAACGTGGTTGTCTAATGTGGCAATGAAAAAGAAGAAAAATGGGAAATGGCGGATGTGTGTAGAATCCACAGACCTCAACAGAGCCTTCCCCAAAGACTCATATCTATTGCCTCAAATAAACAAACTCATTGACGAAACCTCTGGGTATCGATAACTCAGCTTTATCGATGCCTACTCCGGGTACAACCAGATTAGTATGAACCAGACTAACGCTCCAAAAACGGCTTTCATAACCGATATAAATAACTATTACTATAAGGTAATGCCTTTTGGTCTCAAAAATGCAGGAGCTACCTACCAAAGGCTGATGGATAGGATATTTGCGACCCAAATTTGAAGAAACTTGGAGGTCTATGTGGAAGATATGATGGTGAAAACAATCTTGGAAAAATGACATGTTAAAGGTCTCACAGAGATTTTTGTATCAATAAGGAGCGACAACATGAGGCTAAACTCGGAAAAATGTAACTTTTGGGTACAAGCCAAAAAGTTATTAGGGTTTAGGCTCATAAACCTAGGAATTGAAGCTAACTCAGATAAATGCCAAGCAATTATTGACATGCGAACTCCATCTTCAAAGAAAGAGGTTCAACATCCAACCGGGAGACCGGCCACCTTATCACGATTTTTATCTTGTGCAGGTGACAGATCAATTCATTTCTTTGCATCTCTATGAAAGTCCAAGGAGTTTGAATGGACTACGGCATACGAAGAAGCTTTCCAAGACATGAAGCATTTCATGTCTTCCCATCTGATCCTGGCAAGGCCCAGAGAAAACATACCATTAATCATGTACTTGGCTGTATATGATAGGGCCATGAGCGCCATCCTCGTACAAGAGAGGGAGGATGGAGAGATATCAGTTTACTTTGTTAGCAAGGTTCTCAAAGGAGCTGAAGTCTGATACTAGAAAATTGAAAGATTGGGACTAGCGCTGGTAACAACAACAAGGAATCTAAGACATTACTTCCAAGGCCATCCAATAACAGTGAGAACCAACTTTCCAATAAAGAAAATTTTAAAAGAGTCAGGCATGGTCGGACAAATGGTTATGTGGTTTGTAGAGTTATCCAAGTATGGCATTGAATTCACTCGAAGAACAAGCATCAAATCTCAGGTATTAGCTAACTTCCTGGTGGAATTAAGTGCAGTATCCCCTAATGATAACCAGTCCAGGTGGATCCTCCACATAAACAGATCCTCGAACTTGAAAATAAGTGGAGCCAGGATCATCCTTGAAGGGCCAGGAGAGTTCATACTCGAATACTCTTTGGCTTTTAATTTTCAGACTGCCAATAATTAAGCAGAGTACGAGGCATTATTAGCCAGTATAAGGTTGGCCAAGGAGATTGGAATAACCCATCTGATGATTAAAATAGACTAACTATTGGTATCCGGGAAAGTAACTGGAGAGTATCAAATAAAGGATCCCGCTTTATAAAAATATGTACATATCACATCAAGATTATCCAAGACATTCTCTGAGTTCGAGGTCAAACATATTTCGAGAGAAGAAAATGTTCAGGCCGATGTGCTAGCCAAGATTACCATCACCAAAGGGTCCGGGATGAATATAACAGATATAAGAAATCATTGAGAAACCGAGCATAGAGCAAGAAGAAACCATGAAATTCAGGAACCTAACCGGATGGATGACCCCAATAGTTAAATATCTAACACAAGGGATTTTACCTGAAGAGAACAATAAAGCGAAGCGCATAAAAAGAGTATCTTCACGATGTATTATAGTTGCAGACAATATGTATAAGATGGGAACATCCACACCCATGTTAAATTGTGTAACACAAGATGAGATTGAGTTATTAATCGGGAGAGGTCAACAGGGAGTGTCTGGCAGCCACATTGGCGGATGGGATTTATCAGGAAAAATCCTCAGAGTCGGGTGTTACACCCCAAAATTTACCCTCTTGATTTCAGAATTTTTAAGCTTATGTTTCATCATAAACATGATATTGAATTGCATTCATGCATTGTGTAGGGATCAAAGTATCTTGGTTATCAGGTCTCCCCTCAAGTTTGGAAGATTGATTGTATTGACAAGTTGCTCAAGGAGGGCCTTATTATCTAAACGGCTGGATCTTTCAAGCCCAAAGGTATCATATATCTCAAGATATCTTACCCACCTCAATGGATCAACAGAAGATTGAGTATTGTGCTGTTTATAAGGAGAATCACATCCTTTGGATTCATCAGTCAAAATTAGGGTTTTTCCCAAGTTGGAGTTATTGGGGTCTAGATGAGCCAAGTATTTAAGCATCATTCTTTTATCATCATTGGAATCAATTTTGTTCAAAAATACTCTCTTGATGCCCAGAGGAATTAAAGGTTTGAAGCTTGACCAGTTACCTCCTAGTGTAGAGTGCAAAACTAGGGTTTACGTTTTAATCAGGGATTCTTTGGAATTTTGAGTGGAAACATTTTCCATAGTCTCTATGTGTTTGGAATATCATATTTTTGATGTTTTGATCATCAATTTTGAAGATAAGCGGTTCAATTGAATCAAAGGGGCAAAACAATCATTTTAATCAAAGTCAACAAAGTCAAAGTTGACCAAGTGGACTTTTGGTCAACATGAAGCATTTGACATGTATTTTCATGTGGGATGATCATTGACGATTTATTTTTATTAGAATTGCAAGTTTAAGAGGTTACTTGGATTTGAAGTTATCTTGGTGATTGAAAATTTCACTAAGTGTTCTTGATTTAGGCCTAACTTTACATGGGCATAACTTTCTCATATTTCAGGAGATTTTTGTGGTTCTTTTTGAAAATTGAAGAGGGGAAGAAGATCTACAAGGCCCCACAGAGGAAAAAAAGCACACTTCTTACTCAAAATCAAAATTTATGAGCCTCCGAAGTTCAAGGTAAGTTGAGCATTTTTTGGGCAATCCTGGGCAACTGGCCAGGCAAAGCAAGGCGTTTGGCCTAGGCAATTCATCAAACTGTTGGTGACATGCCTATAATTGTTTATTCAAGGCATAATTCGAAAATGAGCCTCGTGCACTTTAAAAAGAGCTATGAAAGCTTCTCATTAAACTTGGAATCTATCAATTTGGTTTAAAATCGAAGAGACTGATTTGAGGAAGTTGGATATTGAAACTAGGAATTTGAATGGCTCTCTTTGACTTCCTTCAACTTGGGCCGTTCGAAGTAGCCTTGTAGGCTGGTCAAAGCCTCCTGTTCTCTCTTTGATTTCTCTCAGCTTGGGCCATTCGAAGTAGGTTTGTAAGCTGATCGAAGCCTCCTTTTGCTCTCTTTGTTTTCCTTCAGCTTCGGCTATTCGAAGTAGCTTTGTAGGCTGGTCAAAGCCTCATTTTACTCTCTTCGTTTGGACATCCAAGGTGTCATTTTGAGGGCTGGTCGAAGCCTCTTTCTTTTTACTTTGTTCTTCTTCGTTTGGAAATTCGGAGCATTATCTTGAAGGCTAGCTGAAGCCTCACTTTTCTCTCTTTGTTTTGACATCCAAGGTTCCATCTTGAGGGCTGGTCGAAGCATCTTTCTTCCTACTTTGTTCTCTCTTCGTTTGGACATTCAAGGTGTAATTTTGAGGGCTGGTCGAAGCCTCTTGCTTTTTACTCTATTCTTCTTCAGTTTGGACATTCAAAGCATTATCTTGAAGGTTGTTCAAAGCCTCACTTTGTTCTCTCTTCGTTTATACATTCAAGGTGTCATTTTGAGGGCTGGTCGAAGCCTCTTTCTTTTTACTTTGTTCTTCTTCAGTTTGGACATTTGAAGCATTATCTTGAAGGCTGGTCAAAGCCTCACTGTTCTCTCTTCATTTGGACATTCAAGGTGCCATCTTGAGGGTTGGTCGAAGCCTTTTGCTTCTTACTTTGTTCTCTCTTTGTTTGGACATTCAAAGTGTCATCTCATGGGTTGGTTTAAATCTCATTCCTGATCTCTTAGTTTTCTCTCAACTTGGACCATTCGAAGAGACCTCATGGGTTGGTTGAAATCTCATTCCCGCTCTCTTCTTTTCCTCTCAATTTATACCAATCAAAGTGATATCTTGGGAAAACCAGCACGCGTACAGTTTTGTGCAAGTTGGCTTGAGTTTCCCAGGAATCCTAAGCCTCATATCTGGCTCATCCCTCCATCGTTCATTTCGAACCTCAGCTTGTTTCGCAGCTTAGAATGTGTTCTTTAATTGGCTCAAGGAAAATTTGAGAATGCATGAACCAATTCTCTATGCCCTCAAGTAGGAATCAACTGTCCTTTGGTGCACCCTTCGATTATGTTTATTTTCAGAATTGATATTTCACATGTTTGGCACGAATCACACACTTTGTTTCTTGCTTCTTTTGGCCAAACAACCACACTTTCCTTGCCTCCCCACGCTTTCTACATTTTTTTTGCCAAAATTGGTAACTTTTGCCTCAAGCAAAATCACAACATGTGCAATCCTTGCCACCTCACCCCCCTCACGCTTCACTCACCTCATTTCATTAACCTTTGTGCTCATCAAAACGTAGCATAAAAGGCCAAATAAACAAACAAAATGAAAGCACATGATCTCATATTTCCATTTGCCTGTTTTGGCCAAATTACCCTCCAACGGATTTCTATGAGTTATGACCCTATCGCCCTCACTCTAAACACTCTATATAAACATTGCATTGCCCATTCAAAGGAAAAAGAGAGGAGAATAACAAAAGGCTGCATTGGAGGAAGTTCATATCTAAGACCACTTTCTCCCTCAAAATTCCATTTCTTCGATTCTCCCATTTTGCTCGTACGTTTTGAGTGATTCTTCTTGCATTCTCTTCTCCAAGTGCTAAGGATTGTAGACCGAGGATTGGTTTGCAGCTGGAGTGAAGGAGACAGTAGATACACTTTTTCCTCAAAGGTTAGAATCCTCAACTTTGGATCTTAATTTCAAGCCATGAATAGTATGATTTAAGTTTGGAATCATGTTGTTTGATCTTCATTGAGTGTTTCTGTAGCTTCAGAGCTTTTGATTTGATGAAATATGCATGTATGATGATTCTGAAATATTTTGCTCAGTGCGTTTTTACAATCTTCATGAGATCCTTTATTGATCTATGGTTAATCATTCAATATGATTCAAATAGCATAATGTAGATCTTATTTCTGACTTTGATTTGCATAAAATTTCTCGAAAAATGGTGCAGAAATGAGAATGTGGTGTTGATCTGAACATTGAGCCTTAGCATCTGTTTTTCGCGCATTTTTGGTTAGGGCTAGAGGTTGAAGACGAAGCGTGTAACCTTATGATTGGTGCATTTGAATTTTTGCATTTATTTGAATTTTGTTTTATAAATTGATTTTTCTGATTTTGTTTCTTGCTCAAAAATTATTGAAAAGTTCTGAAAATTTTCATGAAAACTAAAAATTATATTTCTGACCTTGTGTATTTTTTTTTTTGGAATTTTTGAAAATGTCCTAGTTGGTTTAAAAATTTGTGTGTTTGATTAATTGTTTGTTTAATATTAAATTTTCTCAAGGAGGGCCTTATTATCTAAACCGCTGGATCTTTCAATCCCAAAGGTATCATATATCTCAAGATATCTTACCCACCTCAATGGGTCAAAAGAAGATTGAGTATTGTGCTATTTATAAGGAGAATCACATCCTTTGGATTCATCAGTCAAAATTAGGGTTTTGCCCATGTTGGAGTTATTGGGGTCTAGATGAGACAAGTATTTAAGCATCATTCTTTTATCATCATTAGAATCAATTTTGTTCAAATATCCTCTCTTGATGCCCAGAGGAATTAAAGGTTTGAAGCTTGACCAGTTATCTCCTAGTGCAGAGTGCAAAACTAAGGTTTACATTTTAATTAGGGATTCTTTGGAATTTTGAGTGGAAACTCTTTCCATAGTCTCTATGTGTTTGGAATATCATATGTCTGAAGTTTTGATCATCAGTTTTGAAGAGAAGCGGTTCAATTGAATCAAAGGGGCAAAACAATCATTTTAATCAAAGTCAACAAAGTCAAAGTTGACCAAGTGGACTTTTGGTCAACATGAAGCATTTGACATGTATTTTTATGTGGGATGATCATTGACGATTTATTTTTATGAGAATTGCAAGTTTAAGAGGTTACTTGGATTTGAAGTTATCTTGGTGATTGAAAATTTCACTAAGTGTTCTTGATTTAGGCCTGACTTTGCATGGGCATAACTTTCTCATTTTAAGGGGATTTTTGTGGTTCTTTTTGCCAATTGAAGAGGGGAAGGAGATCTACAAGGCCCCACAGAGGACATAAAGCACACTTCTTACTCAAAATCAAAAGTTATGAGCGTCTGAAGTTCAAGGTAAGTTAAGCATTTTTTGGAGCAATCCTGGGCAACTGGACAGGCATAACAAGGCGTTTGGCCCAAGGAAATTCATCAAACAGTTGGTGACATGCCTATAATTGTTGATTCAAGGCATAATTAGAAAATGTGCCTCGTGCACTTTAAAAAGGGCTATTAAAGCTTCTCATTAAATTTGGAATCTATCAATTTGGTTTAAAATCAAAGAGACTATGATTTGAGGAAGTTGGATATTGAAACTAGGGATTTGAATGGCTCTCTTTGACTTCCTTCAACTTGGGCCATTCGAAGTAGCCTTGTAGGCTGGTCGAAGCCACCTTTGCTCTCTTTGATTTCCCTCAGCTTGGGACATTTGAAGTAGCATTGTAAGTTGATCGAAGCCTCCTTTTGCTCTATTTGTTTTCCTTCAACTTGGTCTATTCGAAGTAGCTTTATTGGCTGGTCGAAGCCTCATTCTACTCTCTTCGTTTGGACGTCCAAGGTGTCATTTTGAGGGCTGGTCGAAGCCTCTTACTTTTTACTTTGTTCTTCTTTGTTTGTACATTCGAAGCATTATCTTAAAGGCTAGTCGAAGCCTCACTTTTCTCTCTTTGTTTGGACATCCAAGGTGCCATCTTGAGGGCTGGTCGAAGCCTCTTTCTTCCTACTTTGTTCTCTCTTCTTTTGGACATTCAAGGTGTAATTTTGAGGGTTGGTCGAAGCCTCTTGCTTTTTACTCTGTTCTTCTTCAGTATGGACATTCAAAGCATTATCTTGAAAGCTGGTCAAAGCTTCACTTTGTTCTCTCTTTGTTTAGACATTCAAGGTGTCATTTTGAGGGCTGGTCGAAGCCTCTTGCTTTTTACTTTGTTCTCTCTTCGTTTGGACATTCAAAGTGTCATCTCATGGGTTGGTTTAAATCTCATTCCTGCTCTCTTCGTTTTCTCTCAACTTGGACCATTCGAAGTGACCTCATGGGTTGGTTGAAATCTCATTCCTGCTCTCTTCGTTTCCTCTCAATTTAGACCAATCAAAGTGATATCTTTGGTAAACCAGCACGTGTACAGTTTTGTTCAAGTTGGCTTGAGTTTCCCAGGAATCCTAAGCCTCATATCTGGCTCATCCCTCCATCGTTCCATTCGAACCCCAGCTAGTTTCGAAGCTTAGAATGTGTTCTTTAATTGGCTCAATGAAAATTTGAGAATGCATGAACCAATTCTCTATGGCCTCTAGTAGGAATCAACTGACCTTTGGTGCACCCTTCGATTATGTTTATTTTCAGGATTGATATTGCACATGTTTGGCACGAATGACACTTTTTTTCTTGCTTCTTTTGGCCAAACAATCACACTTTCCTTGCCTCCCCACGCTTTCTACATTTTATACCAAAATTGGTAACTTTTACCTCAAGAAAAATCACACCATGTGCAATCCTTGCCACCTCACCCCCCTCACGCTTCACTCACCTCATTTCATTAACCTCTGAGCTCATCAAAATGCAGCATAAAAGGCCAAATAAACAAACAAAACGCAAGCACATGATCTCATATTTCCATTTGCCGGTTTTGGCCAAATTACCCTCCAACGGATTTGTATGAGTTATGACCCTATCGCCCTCACTCTAAACACTCTATATAAACACTGTATTGCTCATTCAAAGGGAAAAGAGAGGAGAAGAACGAAAGGCTGCATTGGAGGAAGTTCATATCTAAAACCACTTTCTCCCTCAAAAATCCATTTCTTCGATTCTCCCATTTTGCTCGTGCATTTTGAGTGATTCTTCTTGCATTCTATTCTCCAAGTGCTAAGGATTATAGATCGAGGATTGGTTTGCAACTGGAGTGAAGGAGACAATAGATACACTTTTTCCTCAAAGGTTAGAATCCTCAACTTTGGATCTTGATTTCTGGCCATGATTAGTATGATTTAAGTTTGGAATCATGTTGTTTGATGTTCATTGAGTGTTTCTGCAGCTTCAAAGATTTTGATTTGATGAAATATGCATGTATGATGATTTTGAAATATCTTGCTCAGTGCATTTTTACAATCTTCATGAGATCCTGTATTGATCTATGGTTAATCATTCAATATGATTCGAATAGCATAATGTAGATCTTATTTCTGACTTTGATTTGCATAAAATTTCCCAAAAAATGGTGCAGAAATGAGTATGTGGTGTTGATCTGAACATTGAGCCTTAGCATCTGTTTTTCGCACATTTTTGGTTAGGGCTAGAGGTTTAAGACAAAGCTTGTAACCTTCTGATTGGTCCATTTGAATTTTTGCATTTATTTAAATTTTGTTTTATAAATTGATTTTTCTGATTTTGTTTCTTGCTCAAAAATTGTTGAAAAGTTCTGAAAAAATTCATGAAAACTAAAAATAATATTTCTGACCTTGTGTATTTTTTTTTGGAATTTTTGAAAATGTCCTGATTCGTTTAAAAATTTGTGTGTTTGATTAAATGTTTGTTTAATATTCAATTTTCTCAAGGAGGGCCTTATTATCTAAACCGCTGGATCTTTCAATCTCAAAAGTATCAGATATCTCAAGATATCTTACCCACCTCAATGGATCAACAGAAGATTGAGTATTATGTTGTTTATAAGGAGAATCACATCCTTTAGATTCATCAGTCAAAATTAGGGTTTTGCCCAAGTTGGATTTATTGGGTTCTGGATGAGACAAGTATTTAAGCATCATTCTTTTATCATCATTGGAATCAATTATGTTCAAAAATCCTCTCTTGATGCCCAGAGGAATTAAAGGTTTGAAGCTTGACCAGTTATCTCCTAGTGCATAGTGCAAAACTAGGTTTACGTTTTAATCAGGGATTCTTTAGAATTTTGAGTGGAAACTCTTTCCATAGTCTCTATGTGTTTGGAATATCATATGTTTAAAGTTTTGATCATCAATTTTGAAGATAAGCGATTCAATTGAATCAAAGGGGCAAAACAATTATTTTACTCAAAGTCAATAAAGTCAAAGTTGACCAAGTGGACTTTTGGTCAACATGAAGCATTTGACATGTATTTTCATGTGGTATGATCATTGATGATTTATTTTTATGAGAATTTCAAGTTTAAGAGGTTACTTGGATTTGAAGTTATCTTGGTGATTGAAAATTTCACTAAGTGTTCTTGATTTAGGCCTGACTTTACATGGGCATAACTTTCTCATTTTAAGGGGATTTTTGTGGTTCTTTTTGCCAACTGAAGAGGGGAAGAAGATCTACAAGGCCCCACAGAGGACAAAAAGCACACTTCTTACTCAAAATCAAAAGTTATTAGCCTCTGAAGTTCAAGGTAAGTTGAGCATTGTTTTGGGATATCCTGGGCAACTGGCCAGGAAAAGCAAGGCGTTTGGCCTAGGAAATTCATCAAACAGTGGGTGACATGCCTATAATTGTTGATTCAAGGCATAATTCGAAAATGTGCTTCGTGCACTTTAAAAAGGGCTATGAAAGCTTCTCATTAAACTTGGAATCTATCATATTGGTTTAAAATCAAAGAGACTGTGATTTGAGGAAGTTTGATATTGAAACTAGGGATTTGAATGGCTCTCTTTGACTTCCTTCAGTTAGGCCCTTCGAAGTAGCCTTGTAGACTGGTCGAAGCCTCCTTTTCTCTCTTTGATTTCCCTCAGCTTTGGCCATTCGAAGTAGCTTTGTAAGCTGATCGAAGCCTCATTTTGCTCTCTTTGTTTTCCTTCAGCTTGGGCTATTCAAAGTAGCTTTGTAGGCTGGTCGAATCCTCATTCTACTCTCTTCATTTGGACATCCAAGGTGTCATTTTGAGGGCTGGTCGAAGCCTATTTCTTTTTACTTTGTTCTTCTTCGTTTGGACATTCGAAGCATTATCTTAAAGGCTAGTAGAAGCCTCACTTTTCTCTCTTTGTTTGGACATCCAAGGTGCCATCTTGTGGGCTGGTCGAAGCCTCTTGCTTCTTACTTTGTTCTCTCTTTGTTTGTACATTCAAGGTGTAATTTTGAGGGCTGGTCGAAGCCTCTTTCTTTTTACTCTTTTCTTCTTCAGTTTGTACATTCAAAGCATTATCTTGAAGGCTGGTCAAAGCCTCACTTTGTTCTCTCTTCGTTTAGACATTCAAGGTGTCATTTTGAGGGCTGGTAGAAGCCTCTTTATTTTTACTTTGTTCTTCTTCAGTTTGGACATTCGAAGCATTATCTTGAAGGCTGGTCAAAGCCTCACTTTTCTCTCTTCATTTGGACATTCAAGGTGCCATCTTGAGGGTTGGTCGAAGCCTCTTGCTTCTTACTTTGTTCTCTCTTTGTTTGTACATTCAAAGTGTAATCTCATGGGTTGGTTTAAATCTCATTCCTGCTCTCTTCGTTTTCTTTCAACTTGGACCATTCAAAGTGACCTCATGGGTTAGTTGAAATCTCATTCCTGCTCTCTTGGTTTGCTCTCAATTTAGACCAATCAAAGTGATATCTTGGGCAAACCAGCACGCGTGCAGTTTTGTGCAAGTTGGCTTGAGTTGCCCATGAATCCTAAGCCTCATATCTAGCTCATCCCTCCACCGTTCCTTTCTAACCTCAGCTTGTTTCGAAGCTTAGAATGTGTTTTTTAATTGGCTCAAGGAAAATTTGAGAATGCATGAACAATTCTCTATGGCCTCAAGTAGGAATCAACTGACCTTTGGTGCACCCTTCGATTATGTTTATTTTCAAAAATTGATATTGCACATGTTTGGCACGAATCACACACTTTGTTTCTTGCTTCTTTTGGCCAAACAATCACACTTTCCTTTCCTCCCCATGCTTTCTACATTTTTTGCCAAAATTGGTAACTTTTACCTCAAGCAAAATCACACCATGTGCAATCCTTGCCACCTCACTCCCCTCACGCTTCACTCACCGCATTTCATTAACCTCTTAGCTCATAAAAATGAAGCATAAAAGGCCAAATAAAAAACAAAACGCAAGCACATGATCTCATATTTCCATTTGCCTGTTTTGGCCAAATTACCCTCCAACGGATTTCTATGAGTTATGACCCTATCGCCCTCACTCTAAACACTCTATATAAACATTGCATTTCCCATTCGAAGGGAAAAGAGAGGAGAATAACGAAAGGCTTCATTGGAGGAAGTTCATATCTAAAACCACTTTCTCCCTCAAAATTCCATTTCTTCGATTCTCCCGTTTTGCTCGTGCGTTTTGAGTGATTCTTCTTGCATTCTCTTCTCCAAGTGCTAAGGATTGTAGATCGAGGATTGGTTTGCAACTGGAGTGAAGGAGACAGTAGATACACTTTTTCCTCAAAGGTTAGAATCCTAAACTTTGGATCTTGATTTCTGGCCATGATTAGTATGATTTAAGTTTGGAATCATGTTGTTTGATGTTCATTGAGTGTTTTTGCAGCTTCAGAGCTTTGATTTGATGAAATATGCATCTATTATGATTATGAAATATCTTGCTCAGTGCGTTTTTACAATCTTCATGAGATCCTTTCTTGATCTATGATTAATCATTCAATATGATTCGAATAGCATAATGTAGATCTTATTTCTTACTTTGATTTGCACAAAATTTCCCAAAAAATGGTACAGAAATGAGTATGTGGTGTTGATATGAATATTGAGCCTTAGCATCTGTTTTTCGCGCATTTTTGGTTAGGGCTAGAGGTTGAAGACGAAGCGTGTAACCTTCTGATCGGTCCATTTGAATTTTTGCATTTATTTGAATTTTGTTTTATAAATTGATTTTTCTGATTTTGTTTCTTGCTCAAAATCTGTTGAAAAGTTCTGAAAAAATTCATGAAAACTAAAAATAATATTTTTGACCTTGTGTATTTTTTTTATTGTAAATATTGAAAATGTCCTGATTGGTTTAAAAATTTGTGTGTTTGATTAATTGTTTGTTTAATATTTAATTTTATTTTGATATTTCCTTTACTCCAAAAATTCCACAAAAAATCATTGAAGCTTGAAATAGAATTTTTCTGACTTTTGATTAGAATTTTATTCTAAGAATCTGAATATTTGGTTATTTGATTAATTGCTTGAATTTGATTTTATTTCTGACTTTTCTTTAATTATAAAAATATGAAAAAAAAAATAAGTTTTCTAATCTTTGGAGTTTTCTTTATTTTTGTATGAATTTAGTTTGAATTGTTTAGAATTGAAACTTAATTGATCAATAATTAAGTTTATTTTCTAAGTAACTAGGGTTTTGATAATTTTCTTGTTGTTTTGATTCCAAAAACCAAATTGCTTTGAGTTTCAATTGAACTCAGCTCCTGTTTGAAGTTTATAGATGGATTGAGGATCTTAATAATATTTTTCTTGAATTAATTGATGAGGTTTGGTATTTTCCACTAATTTATTTTGAAAACTTGCCCAGATTGGTGGTTTAATCAACTAGTTTTGATGTTTGAAGTTTATTTGATCCTTTCCTCAACCATCAATGAACTTAAGACTTGCTTTATGACTTATATACATCTTGAAGATGCTGATAAATTTTTTGTTTAAATTATAGAAAGCGTTTTCTATTTTTGATGAAGTTTTCAAAGTAAAAGTGCTCAATTGGTGTTGCATATCTTGTTGCATATATTTGATGGCCAATGAACTTGTGTGAGGCCTATAATTTGACACTTGATGATCATGTTGCTACTGGTTTTCTCACACCAATTCAAATTAATCCATTTTATATCCCATAATTGGTTGATGACCCCTTTTGATTCATGCCTCCTAGCTAATGTTCTTTCCTTGTTTTTTGCTTTGAACTTTAAACTTTTGGCTTGAGTTTGAAGTCAACAAATGACCAATGATAACATGATGAGGAATGATACGTCAAGGATAGTATCATAAAGACTTGATATCTCTTGACCTTTTATGCTTGAACCAATTTCATTCATATTTGAATGTGATGTTCCTTTCTTCTTTCCTTTTGAATCCTTGAGGGATATTAAATGCACTTGTGCAACATGCTTTAGAATTGACATTTTTAAACTCTTAATCATATCCTCATAGCATGTTATAAGTTTTATTTCAAATGGTTGAAGTCTTCTAACTTTGTCTTTGCTTGAATTCTTTGCCTTGCTAACTAGTGATCCAAGCTTTGTGATACATTTTGTGGTACCCCTCTTTTGTGTTATGCTTGTAAACCAAAATGAAATGAGTGAATATGGATGTGAAATTTTTTCTACTGAATTCTAAAGTCTTTGATTGTACTCTTCTTTTTCTACTTTGATCCTTGATTGATATTTACTTGTCAATTCAACATGGTGACAGGAAAGGAGCAACAGTTCTTTAGTATTGACCTAGTTGTTGTTTGAGTTTACTTGATGTTTCTTACATCTACGGCCTCTGATGTTTACCATCATGATTATTTTACATTCTCATGATCATATCATCATCCATCCTTTATTGTTTCATCATTTGCCTTTGAAATCACTAATTTGTCTGTTGAATGTGAGAGGTACTTGTTCTTTCATTTAGACTTGGTATTGTAGTGTTCCACTTTATTTGTGGAATACAATTGGTTATGTTTGCACTACTCATGTGCTTGGTATATTTGTCATTCTGTTGTAGGATATATATATATATATATATATATATATATATATATATATATATATATATATATATATATATATATATATATATATATATATATATATATATATATATATATATATATATATATATATATATATATATATATATATATATACATGTGATTGTGATTGTTATAGTTCTTCTCGTGACGCCTCAATGCATATATTTGATGGCATGATTTATGACTTGATTTGTTTACTGATGCTAGCTTGCTTGAAGTTCTATGGGTTTCTTTCTGCTTGTTAATTTGCTACGGATAGTTATCTGTTTAGTATTGCACTATTTACCTTTTACTATTTCCATTCCTTATTGATTTCTATTGCATGATGGGATCTCCTTTGTTGATATATGTCAGGAGTCCCTTTGGTTTATTTTAGAACCTGTTTAAGGAAATTCTGCATATGTACCTTGCTTGCTGCTCATGTTTAAATACTTGTTTGTTTACTTGTTTGGTATTTTCCAAGCTCCCTTAGGATTACTCGTGAAGGGTTAGTCCTCGAGCTAGACCTTAGGATAAGAATCCATGTATGCTAACATAGGGTAGAAATTTCCCTCTTTCATCCTCAACCTTAGGGTCAATCATTGTATGATAACATTAGGGTTAGAGATTAGGATAGTCTCCCTTAGTTGTTTTCTTTTTTCTTTGCATATTGCATTTTAAAACTAAAACTTCTTCTTGGCAAATCATAAAATATCACTAATGAACTTAAACCCTTCTTTAAGGTTAAAAATACAAACCAATCTTATTTGTTTGTGCGCCTCTTGGCTTTGTTTTAAATCTTGTCATATTAATGTTTTTCCATCAATGCCATAACTTTTTGTTATCTTTTAGCCAATGTTTCGCCATCGCACATTCTTTTAGCCGATGTTTCACCATCGCACATGTTTGTTATCCGACTTTGATTCTCAATATCATTGTTAGGTGTGTTGTTTTGTTCTCTGGTCTACTTATGTTTCTCCATCTTTGCCATGTTATATTCCTATCTCTTAGCCGATGTTTCGCCATCGCACATTCTTTTAGCCAATGTATCACCATCGCACATTCTTTTAGCCGATGTTTCACCATCGCACATGTTAGTTATCCTACCTTGATTCTCAATATAATTGTTAGGTGTGATGTTTTGTTCTCTAGTTTAATGATGTTTCACCATATTTTCCATGTTATCTTCCTATCTCTTGGCCGAAGTTTCGTCATCGCACATGTTTGTAGCCGATGTTTCGCAATCGCACATGTCTATTATCCTACTTTGATTTTCAATATCATTGTTAGGTGTAATGTTTCATCGTCTTGTCTTATATTTTGCTATCATATTGGCGTGTTATCGCCTTATCTGAGTTTGTGTTGCCATGCGATGTCTTGTCATCTCTTTTTGTAATGTTATTTTTGTACCCAAAAATTTTCCATCCTATATTTCTCAAAACATTTCAAGAAAGATCTTCAAATTGCTCAAGGAAGTCCAAGGGTTGACCAAACAAGCTCCCTCTTAAGGCAGTCTACCTCAAATTAGGGTTTCATGTTGCATCAAGATACTTGAGTCCAAGGGATCCCAAATGCTCACCATTGTCCTAATATGTTCTCAAGATCATCCATGTCAAGTTTCAAGCCTTGCAGAGGAAGTTTGCTCAGTCAATTGCTCAAAGGCCTGAAAATCGACTGTGCTAGGGCAAAAGTCAAATGTGGTCCACATACAGTCAAACTTCAATATTTTTGGTCAGCATCCTCATTTTGAATTATATTTCATCATTTGATCAAGGGTTGATCATGATTCATCAAGGATTGATCACAATTCATCAAGAACCAAAAGTTGCTAAATTAGGATTTTACAGGAAAAGTCAACTCAAATTTGACCAAGTATAACTTTCTCATACTTTATGAGAAATGACCCATTCAAAGCTCATTTTTAATAGGAGGGAATTCTTTACAATTCATCTTCATCTCCCAAGTTCAAAATATGCACTCACAAGAAGTTATGAATTTGGACATTATAAGTCATTTTGAAAAGTCAACAAAAACACCTTTTTTTGTTAAAGCTTCATACATGAGCATGGAATATCAAATTGATATGAAACCAAAAGGGTTGCTTATAGGACATCTCAAGCTTTCTAAAAAGTCATAGAACACCTTCAAAGAGTCAAAATTGAAGAAGTTATGCATTGGTGAAGTTGACCCTTTTTGCAAAATTGTCAAAAGTCAACTATGCCTCAATTTGCAATTTTTACCAAATGGGACCAATCTTTTGCACTTGTTTTGAGTTGGAAACATGGTCCACGAGCCCTAGCCTTTGCCACTTGTCATTATCTTGTTTTTATTATTTATTTTGATTTTTATTTGAATTTAATCAATTTAAATCAAAACAAATCATAGAAAATCCAAAAATATTGAAAACTCAAGATTTGGTACATGTTTCACGTCCTATATCCAACTAAGCATGAGATTGAATTCGTGTAAAGGCTTGGTGTGCACAAAAAGATTGAGTTTGCTCTATTTTTAGCAAGATTTTCAAGTGTGTTAAATCCAAATCAAAAGCAATGATGGAGGAAGATTGTGATCACATTGACAACCCTAATTCATTCCTTAGTACATAAAGAACGTATGTAGACCTAAAACAAGGCTAGAGAGAGGCGTGAGGAGAAGAACCAAACTTGAAAAAAACAAGAAAAAGTGAAAACACGAATTCATACTTTGAAGCAATTTCAAAGCTTCCTGACCATCCCAATCGCTTCCTGGGATCCTCAGCAAGCAAAACAAATTAAGAACAAGCATTTCCAGGCCCTGAAACTCGTTGTAAGTCATCCACGACATTAATATATTTTTGAAATCGAATTGCATCATTCTGTTACTTATAGCATGAAACAATCATAGATTATTGATCCTTAGAACATTTGCAAGCTTTCTGTAATGTTTAATTGCATTTATATGGACCGTATGAGATTTCACCATTGCTAGGTTTTTCTACTTCGATTTGGGATTTCGTCATATAGGTAAAATTGGGCCATGAAAGGGCCACCATTGTACTCAGCAGGTCCAGACGAAATTATCCATGGCTTTAGTTTTTATTTATCATGCGTGTGTTTGATCTTGAGGATGCGCGGGTTTGTAGTGACGGACAAACGTCCGTAGGTAAAAGTCTGGGACTTTTACCAACGGAGCAAGGAAGAAGATAACATACGTGGCTCTGTTTCATTCACTTGTTTGAATCCTGGTGCCCTTTTTGATATTATTGTATATTATGATTATTGCTTATTTTATGAACAAGAAACGCGTGTAGCTCAGTAGGTAGCCAGGTGGTTGTAAAGTGCTTCAGGGCCTGAGTTCGAATCCCAGGTCCCCCCATTCTTCATATTATTTTCTTTCAGGTAATCTAGTGCACGCACAAGGCCAAGGTCCATCATGTGACCTCATCATCCAACCTGCCAAGTGGCTAGATGGTCAGATCCAAAGGCCATCATTGAAGGATCATCATGAGACCTAGTCAACGCAAAGCATGGTAGCCTGGAAGTCAGTGTGGACCTTTGGTTTTGGGCCCAGAAAAATGCTATCTGCACCACCCCCAAACTGCTCTTCTCAGGTCCAAGTTTCTTTTCTTTTTCTTTTTATCTTTTTCTATTTAATTTATTTATTTTATTTACTAACACAAAATTAATTTTCTTTTATTCAAAAAATCACATAAAATCAACTTTTCATCAAATTAGGTTTAGATTTTATTTTTTGTCAAAAAATTAATTAATTAAATTAGGTTATGTAATTCTAGGGTAACTTAAATTATTTTTTAAATAAATTAAAAAATAATTAGAACAATTAGGATTTTGTTTATAATTTAATTCTATTTCCTTTTTCTCAAAAAATAACCAAAACACAAAAATAGGCCATTTATTTATTTTCATTAATTAATTTAATTACTAATTATTCTTGTACTTAATTTAAAAAACCTAATTCTTTTCTATAAAAAAATTTAAAAAAACAACAAAAACATTTTTCTTTCAATTAGGTTAGAAAGGGTCAAAACCTTAGTTCTCTCCCGATCTAAATTTCATCGCGCGCACTTTTATTATTATTTTTATCCTATTAATGTAATTGCTCACAAGTTGTAATAGCTTAATTAGGACTTTTACTTTTCATTTATCGCTTTATTTTTAAGGGTTTGTTTTTGGCTATGTAAATACTCGAAGCCTTGTAATAGCGTAGTTTAATTTCCGCACTTTAAATACCGCAAAATATTAAACTGTTAGATGTATGATATTAGGGTGCATGACAAGAATGTATGTAAAACTTTAAAACGGTTAGCAAACCATAAATGTGCAAAGATAAATAACTTGAAATTGAATCACTCGCACATGCGAACTCCTAGGGTATACTCCCACTTCAGTTGCCTTCGGTAAATGGTCATTAGGTATAGGATGCTTTAGTGGTCGTCCTTTTGTCTCAAAGATCAAAGTCTCCTCGGAATGGTTGTCTCGGATATTGTTGCCTCGAATAATTGATGTAAGACATTAGGGTTATTACTAAGACGTCCTAACATTGCTTTAGTGATCGTACGTCCCTTTCGAATTGACCCTTAAAACTCCAACGATGCTGCTACCTACTCACTAATAGTGGGATATCGCTGTCTAAAGGAAACAAACATAGAACAATTCTTTTTTTTGAGTAGGTAGATTAGTTCTTAAGTACTTTCTCAATCTAAACAAACTTTTTTCACACTTACACTTCTTTTCAAACACAGTTTTCAAAAAAACACTTCATTACGCTCTTGAAGACAGAAGCAAGAGTTAAATCGAAGTCAAAACAAAAACTTTTCAAATCACACAAACACACGAAGAAGAAATTTTGAAAATGATGAGCAAGTACCTAAGAGCCCGTAGATAACTACGGATAGAGAGGGTGCTAATACCTTCCCTTTCTATAATCTACCCCCCGTACTCAGGAATATCTCGAAAAAGGAATTTTTCTGTGCTTTTTTCCTTTCCTGTTGGATAAAATAAAAGTCGGTGGCGACTCTTGCTTACCGCAATATTTTGCGAACACAAACGCAAAACTCAAACCAGCATTCCTAAAAAACAGTCCCGCTCTGGCCACCATATCACAGTTATCATCATTGTTGACATTTTTTCTCTATCTGACGTTTTTCCACCTTGATTGTTGCTTTTATCTTCTTAAATAAAAAAAACACAAACCAACCAAAATATATGAGCTAAACTACGGCTGCTCTGATTCCTTAAAGAGGATACGTAGACATTGGGGTATGGCCCAGGCGAGCACAACTTTTATTTTCCCTACATTCTTTTCTCCTTTCTTTTGCATGCATTCCCTGTACAGCTTAGATATGGATTTTCACACACCCATAGAATAGAACAACAAGAGTGGATACGGTAGAGTACTACGAGCGCGTGTGGTGCTAAAACCTTCCCCTAGCGTAACACACTCCCTTACCCGATCTCTCGGTCGCAAGACCGTGATTTGAACCTCTTCAGGTTTTCTCGATGTTTACCTTTCCCTTTCGGCAGGATAAAAGACGTTCAATGGAGACTTCATTGATATTTTCATATTATATCAGATGACAGTTTGGCCGGTTGTTTCAGTTGGCGACTTCATTGGGGAAGGATTGACCTATTACTGGTATATCTCGGAGTCAGTCCTAGCTCTTGTTTGTTTATTTCTTTGGGTGTTTATTTATTTCAGATTTGTATATATTGTTTGCATATGTTTGTGCATGCATTTTATCACTTTCCATATATTTGGTTATCTGCTGTGCTGGCTCTGCTATCATGTTGGGTGGGTGTTACAAGAAGTAAAATGCCCAATACCCATGCCAAGTGACAACCATAGGAACCTTAGGAATAGAGTGGAACATGAGCGGCTATTCGAATTTGGTTTTCTAGTGCGATCATGTCGTCTACGCTCATATGAGAGTAAAAATGGGGTGCTATTGTTTCACATAGGTGTTTCGACGGTAGTGGCTTCAGGCATACCCATGATTCTGAGTTACCCTGACCTAATTTACACTTGTGAGCGGGGAGGGAATTTTGTTTCTTACAAGTACCATTGGTGAGTCTTTTCTGTTGGTGGCTGAGTTTCTTAAAAAGGAATGACTGGTTATTTTACAAAGTTCTGGATCTTGGTTTCCCGACATATTCAGAACAACACAACAAATACCTTGATTCCTATGTGTTTGCATCACCTCATGGCATATTTATTTTCTTACAAAAATGCAAGAAAGAGTATGTATGTCTAATTCACATATGCATATTATTTCCAGGGTAGTTAGAAGTTGCCATCCGGATGAATAACAACATGAGCACAAGTACAGAAACTCTTAGGAAGAAGGTTATCTACCAGTTTGTGTTTTATGGAGGTCGATTGCGAGAGTTGGGAGCCCTTGTGAATGGTCCGAATGAAAGCATATTCAGGAAACAGTATGGGAATTTGTTGCCACTACTGAATGATTTTTATGAGGAGTGGGCGTTAATAGTGCTTCTTCAGTTCTACGATCCATAGCTACGTTGTTTTACTTTCCAAGATTACCAGCTAGCACCAACCCTTGAAGAGTATGCATATATTATTAATATAAAGGTCACAGACAATATTCCTTTTACTCAAGTACCTGAAACTCCCAATTACATGGCTATCGCTAAAGCTCTTTATTTGACCGTTAACGAAGTGGAAGGAAATTGGATCAACAAATGTGACATGCAGGGTATTTATTGGGATTATCTGATAAACAAATCTAAGGTATTTGCAGAAGAAGGAAAGTGGATGGCTTTCAATGCATTGTTGGTCGTGTTAATTTATAGTTTAGTCCTCTTACCAATGGCAGAAAGGTTAGTGGATTTGGAAGCAATTTCTGTCTTTATGAATAACAACCTGATATCGACGTTGTTAGCTGATACTTACTATATTATTCACTCTCGGCATGGTAAGAGAGAGGGTGTGGTATATGGTACGACTTTACTTTACAAGTTGTTCATGATACACTTACCTACCAAAGGACCGTGTTTCGACACTGCTGAGACATCTCTTTAGGCCCTGCGGATCATGGGACTCACTTCTTACGACATTGTCTGGCACAACATGGGAATTCTGAAGGAGTTCATTACAAGTTGTGGTGAGTTTCCTAACGTTCCACTCATCAGAACCAAAGGTTACATGAACTATTATCCCATCTTGGTACAGCGTCAATTTGGATTCGTAATGACAAATGGACCTATTGAGCTGGAAGTGAAGGAAACCGTTTATTTCGGAAAAGGAGGAGATGTTGCTATGTTTGAAAGAGTGAAGGTTGCATGGAAACAAATTCATCGAAAGGGAAAGCTTTCTTTTGATAGAAGCGGAGGTGTGGCTCTTGACGCTTAATCAAAATGGATTCAGAGTCGGGTAAAGGTGTATCGTTACCTTATAAGAGGGGAAAACCATTATACCCGCATCCTGTGTATGATTTGGAGGATGATCATCTTTCTCACGACAGGATGTCTTCTAAGCAGTCCGTGTCAGAAGAATCTGAAGTTGTACCAATGGCGTGCCTCAAGAACACCAAAGCTGAGAATATTAAGCTACAAGCTGATCTGGAATATAAAAATATTGAGATTTCCTTTGCTTTACAAGAAAAGAAAATATTCTGGAGGGAGAATCGGGAGACAAATCGTCTACTAGAGGGTCGCGGATCATGTGAACAGTCAAAGAGGTCAAGGATGTAGAATTCCAGCTTAACTATTCTTCGGGATAATGCACTTTTGAAAAGTCAACAAAGGATTAAGAGTCTCTAAGTAGAAGAAGCAAAGTTAAGAGCATGTCATGGCGAAAAGGTTAAAGAATTAGAAAGGCAACTTACTGAAGTCAGAATGCAAGATCAGAAGGGCGAAGAGCAGATGGCTCGTGTGATGGAAGAAAATACTAAGCTCTGAAATCATGTAGAAGAATTAGAGAGTGCACCTATACCAATTTCTTTCCCAGAACGCAAAAAATGTGATCACTTCCTGGAGCAATGTCAATACTTAGAAGAATAATTATTCCGAAAGGATGTATTGATTAAAAGCCTTGTTGAAGAGCGGGACTGCCTAAGGACAAGACAACTATTCTAAGAGACCAAGGAGTAGAGCAAGGAGAATTTCCAGGAGGAGGGACATTTATTTCATGTCGGGATTGGGGACCTACCCCTTTGATTTTTATCACTTCTTTGTTTTTGTTAAAGTGATCACCACTAGTCTTGTTGGATGGGATCTTTTTATCTTGTACAAATTCCGTGGATTTTGAGAATTGGTGTTTTGATGTTTTTGTAAATAAAGAAGTTTGCTTTTGCACTTGTATCTTTATTTTGTCATTTTCCTTTTATCGTGCTCAATTGTTATTCCTGATGGTTGACAAAGCTTGTAAATACCCATAGATAACAAAAACATATCATACATATCATGCACCTCATGCATTGTAGGTCATCTCGGGATAATTTTCTCATCTTAATTCTACTTTTCTTATTCAGAATTCAAGACGACTACTCATTGGTATTCCACCAGAAACAATTTGCCAAGACAGATGGAACAAGTTCAAGCTGAACTCGCTGAAATGAGAGCCCAGATGGCTACTCAGATGAGCCAGTTCATGGAAGTCATCACTAATGTGAATCGTCAACAGGAAGAATTGGCTGCCTTTGTCAACAATCAATGCCACTATCCAGTGGATGATGGGAATCAAGGGCTCTATTAGGACATTTCTGTTGGACTTGGAGATATACAAGACCAGCCCGTCGGAATCTTCACATGTCATCTGGAAATCCTTTCCTGCGCAACATGGGGAAATTTACCCCGTCTCCAGGACCTTGTCTTGTGGGGAACCGAAGAGATAATCTGGGTGGTGTAAGAAATTGTCAAGAGTACGACTTTTAGTTTTATCAGGATGAAGATCAATTCTCTATACGACATTCTGAGCCTGAAGTTCAGGTTGAGGATATAAGGTATCAGTTGTTGGAAGAGAGTTTGAAGGTTGTGGAAGGGCAAAGAGTCCTTGGTATGGATGCTAATGACTTTTGGCTAGTATCTGGGGTGAAGGTTCCTCCAAAGTTCAAACCACCAGTCTTTGAAAAGTACAATGGTTCGTCATGTCCCGTTACTCATGCAACTTCTTATTTCCAGAAGATGTCGGTGCATACTGAGGATCAAGGGCTTTTGGTTCATTTCTTCTAGAATAACCTATTTGGGGAATCCTTGGAGTGGTACATGAAGCTGGAAAATACCCATATTCAATGTTGGAATGATCTTGCTCGTGCTTTTGTCAAACACTATAAGTACAATGTAGATATGGCACCTAATTGCACTAAATTACAGAATTTGTCCCAGGGGCCAAAAGAATCTTTCAAAGAATATGCTCAGAAGTGGCGTGAGTTGGCTGCGAGGGTTCAACCTCCACTCATGGAGCGAGAACTTGTTGATATGTTTATGAGTACCATGCAAGGGTCGTTTTATGATCACATGATAGGAAGTGCTTCAACAGGATTTGCATATTTGGTTATGGCTGGCGAAATAGTTGAGGTGGGTTTGAAATTAGGGAAGATTCAAATCAGTGGTTCTAATGGTTCATCAAGGGGTGGTAAGAAGCCATTCAATACCTACCCCAAGAAAAGGTAAGGCGACACAAGTGCGGTTTACTCTCAAAGAGGAAGAGGAGAGGATCGTCAACACCAACAAATCAATGCCGTTTCTGTTCTTGTTAATGCTCCTCCACAACAGAGACAGAATCTGGTGCCCCAACAACAAAGACAACAAGATGCTCCCCGTTAATATAATAATCAACAATAGAGACATTTGAGAAAATTCGATCCCTTGCCAGTATATCCTACCAAAGCACTCCACCATTTGCTCAATTTGAAGTTAATCAGTTTGAGAAATATGTCGCCACCCCCTGGAATACTTCCTCCTAATTATGATGCTAACGTAAGATGTGATCCATTCTGGCGGAGTTGGTCATTCAACAAACAATTGTTTTGTGTTGAAGTGCAGAATACAAGACTTGCTGGATGCGAAAGCAATTGAGTTTACTCCAGTGACTGGTCCGAATGTTACCCAAAACCCAATGCCTGGACATGGAGGGGATGTTGTTAATATAATTGATGATAATGGAGAAATGCTGAATTTAGTTATGAACGGGGAATAAGTAACTACTCTGTTGTAGTATGTTAAGAGGTATTTGCTTGACAATTATATTTTCCCGGGATGTGCTTCAGACTATGCCAAGTATAAGAGCAACCGAAGGGCTGTGATGATTTGGAAGCTGGCATCTAATTCATGATGAACGAAGGTTCCCTACAGTTTTATAAGAGACCAAGATACCAAAAGGTTACTGAAGATAATGTTGATGTGGTATCTATTCCTTACACCCCTACGCGCATTCCTACTCCATTTAAGGCGCATCCTTTGATGATTACGGTACCTGGACCCATGCAGTATACCAGCAAGAAGGCCATCCCATGGCATTATGGTGCTGATGTTTATTACCACGGGGTGAGGCAAGAGGTAAATCCGTGTCCTTCTGAAGAAGAAATTATTGAAGATAGCAAAGGGGATGTTCATAATTTCTCCGGTGAGAGTCGAATAACTAGAAGCGGAAGAGTGTTTAGTCCCTCTAATATACAAAATGCAGCAGATTCTTTTGCAAGAGAAAAAGGAAAACAACAGGTGATGATTGGTAATCCATGGGTTATGCCAGCCAATGTGACTCAACCAATTCCGGTACCAGAAAATTCTTCAGTTCTTAATGAAGTTGAGGAGTTAATATGAATTATCAGGAAAATCGATTATAGCATAATTGATCAGATAATCCATACCCTTTCTAAGATGTCTATCTTATCCTTGTTAATCTATTCAGAACCTCACAAAAATGCTTTGATGAAGTTGCTGAAGAATGCCTTCGTGCTGCATGAGATAACAGTCAATCAGTTCGAGAATGTTTGTGCTAACATATCTGCTAGGAACGTTCTGGGCTTCACATATATTGATCTTCCTCCAGAAGGGCGAGACCATAAAAAATCGTTACATATTTCTTTGGAGTGCAGCGGAACTACTCTGTCTCGAGTTTTGGTGGATACAGGGTCGTCTTTGAACGTACTACCCAAGTCAACATTGATGAAAATTAATTATTCCGGCTCGGAGCTACGTCCCATCGACTTGATGGTAAAAGCCTTTGATGGGTCCTGAAGAGTAGTATTTGGGGAGGTGGAATTACCTATGAAGGTTGGTCCTCTCACTTTCAATGCTACATTCTTTGTGATTGACATACAACCAACATATTATTGTTTGTTGGGGCGGCCGTGGATTCACCAAGCAGGGGCAGTCACTTATACTCTTCGCCAGAAGCTAAAGTATCATACAGAGGGAAAAGTGATAACTGTATGCGGCGAGGAAGAGTATATTGTGAGTCATTTGATATCATTATGTTATGTTGAGGTTGAAGGTGAAATACAAGAGACTCATTTTTAGGCGTTTGAGACAGTTCATGCGGTTAATTTTCCTCCTCCAAAACAGAAAAAGAAGCCGAAAACTGTTATGTCTTATCTCAGAGATGCTAAAGCGGTGGTGGAGAACAGCAACCCTGAAGGTTGGGGTCGGGTGGTAGATGTTACCCCAAAATTCAACAAATTCGGTCTTGGTTTTATCCCGGGTCAGCAAAGTGCAACTTCTAGAGCTTTTGGTCTATCTACTCCTCTGAAATTCTCCCGTCCTAGTGCTACTCAAGAAGGATTCACCAATGCAATTGGTGATGATAGGGTTGATGGGTAAAATATTGAAGATTGGATTCATACAAGCATTCCATGCCAAACACTATACAACTGGACTTCTGTAGACGTCATCCAAGTCTCAAATGCTGAGGAGTAATTTTCTTGTTCTCTTTTGTTATCATGACATAATTCTTGCGCTCTGCCCAAGGCGTAGTGAACCATTTGTCTAGGGTCACCATGTTTATTTTCAAAAAGTTTGTCATAAATAAAGGACGTTTTTGCATTCAAAAAATTTTCTCCATTCTTTTCTTTTTATTTCTCTTTAAATGGAAATGTTCCCTTTTCACACATTGTCACTAAAACACCAGAGTGTCATTTATGAAGATGCACTTCCACCATGGATTATATTGATAATGACTCGACTATCACTCACTATGAATTTGACAATCCGATCTATCAAGCTGAAGAGGAAGCATATGAGGATTGTGATCTTCCTGAGGAATTAGCAAGGTTGTTAAAACAAAAAGAGAACCCGTTAAGTTGAAAACTCGAAAGGGCAGCTTAGGCAAAAAGAGGGATTCCCGGTGAATCGAAAACCTAAAAGGACGATTCAGGAAAAAGTTAGAGACTTAAAGAAAATAACTACGCTCAACACGAATTCCTTTATTTATTTATTTCGGTCACCTGGCAGAGGTTCAGAGCCAATCCAAGACGATTGTGTCAAAAGCAGAAAGACGAAAATGGCAAAGTCATAAGGGTTATAGCAGAGTCGGAACTTAATGGATATTCGTATTCACATTGCCATTTGTAAACACTTGTTTGTTTGGATTTTTGCAATTGTCTGCTTCCAAATGTAAACGCCTTTGCCATAGGTTGATTTCTCAAATCAATAAAAAATCCTCTTTTATATGTGCACATAACTTCTTTTTTATTGTTTTGTTTGCAAAAACGTCCAATATTTTTTATAAACATATGCATATAAACTTTGTTGGCCATACATGAACATGATAATCTAAGTTATCGTTGCTTGAAATATGGAGGATAAGTACAACTATCATGCTATGCAAGGGGCAGGTTAATTTTCTTCTTGTTGATACTTAGCTACTTTTCTTATGGGTACTTTTCTAAGTTGTTTCTTGGCTCCATATTGGTGGCAAAGGTTTATCTCTTCCCTTTGAATGCTCATTTCTTCGAAAAGACAAACAAAAAACCATTCACAACTTCTCTTCATAATGTAGAGGTCATGGGTCAGGATACGACCAAGATTCCAGTGCATCGTCCAGATTGATAAGTCCGGATGGAGACGATATTTTTCAATGGTGGCATTTTTCTCTGCTGGATTTTTATGTGTATCTTGATTGACTGTTTTAACATTGTCTGCATGCAGGAACTTGTCTATTTTTTAGTGTCAACCTTGATGCGCTGAATATGTTTGCTTTGAAGAAATTATTTTGTTTTTACTTAAACCATTCATTATCACTCTTTAAATGATTTTATGGCATTTTGATACTAATTATGCCAACTCTTTTGCCTTGTCAAAATATTGGAGGAGGGGCGATATCTCTGATTGTATGCTTTTTGAGTATAACCTTGTTGACTATGTACATGCCTTGTTTCAATCCCCAAACACCGAAGAAATAAGGGAGATACACCCTTATTAACTCCTCTGAGCTTTCGTAGTAGGAGTTTCTTTTCAGCACAAAAGAAAACCCTTATTTTAACCCGGGGTAGGGTAGATGTTCATTTAATTTGATCGAGCATTCAAATTTCAGAAGGAGAGTCCCCTCTTAGGATCACCATATTTTATCCCTCGCATTATGAGGTTGGAAAAAGATTAAAATAACAATGGTTATTTCCCCAGTAAAAAAAAGATAAAAGATCCTAAGGTCGAGGTCGAACCAATACAACAAAGGTTATACTTCATCGACCGAGGAATGAAGCAGTCATTCTTCTTCCAAAAAGTTCAAATACTTAGGGTCACACGACTTGTTCAAAATGGAAAGTAGGAATAAGAAAGAAACAAAAAAGCCTCGCTAAGTCAGAACTTAAAAAAAAAGTCACTTAGGTAAAAGTTAGAGCATCCCGCTGGACTCCCAAATTGAAGTTTCAAAAGAATTTGTCTAGGAAAAAATTAGGGAAAGCGGAAAATTCGAAAATCCCGAAAGGCAGAAAAGGATTATCAAATAAAAATCCTTATCAAAAGAAAATTCGTGTGATCGAACACCCAAAAACCAAAAGGTTAGGTGACTGTTGTGTCCAATTTTTTTTTGTTGTTCCTCAACCATCATAAACTCTTTTGATAGATGAATGCTCGTGCCAATGTTAACCGAATTTAGGACTGGAGAACATCATGAAGGGGGTGGGAACCAAATAACTTGAGCATTAAAAAGTTTTTCTAAAAAACCATGAACCAAGCCACGTTACAACCTTTAAAAGTCCTAACTAAAACATAGGTTTAACTCGAAAGCATACTACAACAGGATAGAATTTCCTAAATTCCCAAATATGTGTTGCATATCCATGTTGGTGTCTTATCGCCTGCATCATGTTCGTTTTGAAAAAAAAAAGAGAGAAAAAAAGTTTTGAAATTTTGCACTCTAGCTAGTGATTCATTCACAACAGAGATGCGACATATTTTCATTCAAATCTTTTAATTTCAAGGTTTACATAATTGTCGCATCAGGGTTGTCATTCCCATAATAAACATTATCTTGCATAGAAAATAATTGTTTAACACCAAGAAGAGTGTACACAATGAACATCAGCGGAGAGCTTAATGTTATCAGGAGGGTAAGACTCGATTATTCCATTGGACAAAGTCTTTCGTATCATGAAAGGTGTTAGTGTCAAAATAATCCCTTACCATATTAGTAGTGTTGGTGATTGGATGAAATTTCCACTTCCCTAGTGAAGTTGATGATGTTTGACTATCTTTGTGGTCTCTTTTATGGTTGCATACTAGAGACACATAAATCCCCAGCGAAACACCCTTCAGCGGAGTTTTATTTTCTCAGTGAAGTCCCAGTTCCTCAAACAAAGTTTTGTTTCCTCAAGGAAGGTTTCATTCCCCACATCTGATGCATTATCTTAGTGTCACTCTCAACGCGGCTGTACGTTGTCCTTTCCAGAGATTTATAGTCTTGCCCCGATCTTTCTCCAACAACAGCCAATTTCCATTTTGGCATTCTTTTTCCAGAGATTACATTTTTGACCCGATCTTCTCTAGCGGAGTTCACAATTTATTTTTGCAACTCCTCTCGGTTTTTGTGACCTGTTTCTACTGGTTACTCGGTTATTACTCCCCATAGAGTTTCAGCTCTTCAAAGGTTCCTCCTTAGCGGTTCCTTGTGTCTTCTCTTCTACAACATATTTTGTAATTTATTTTTGTAAGTCTTATCAGATTCTGACTTCTGGGTTGTTGGCCTCTCGATTGGCCATTCCCCTGTGAAGCATTTTAAACATGCATCATCACATTGCATCTACCAAAATGAGTAGCATTTCCATTATATGGAGCATTACGCTATAAAAAAATTTCAAACATGCATCGGAACATAAGCCATTACTGTTTTTATTTTCCCCAGTGAATTTGCCAATACTTTGGATTATATCCCCAGTGAGGTTTTCATCCTCATTATCTCAGTTTCACCCCTTACAAATAGCCTTTTGATATTAATTGGTTAAGTGTCCACTCTTGATTGTAGTTCAGTTTTTGCCTGGCACAATCTTCTTGGGTCTTTACTACCCTCGTCGGTTCATTTCAATGTCTATTGACGTACCTTTTAAATACCGGTTTCGCCCTGGTATTCACTTTCAATGGGTTTTTAGTTTTACGCCCTAATCACCTCACTTTGGGTCGAGCTCTGAGTTTCGTCTCCTCACCCACGCATGAAATCCAGTTTCGTCTTGGTACTCATCTAGTTTAGTTTCACCTTGTTTTTGTTTTCATACCTTGGACCCCTTTGATGGTTTTCGTTTACCGAGTCTCTTTGTAGTGTTCGTGTTGCGTCCCTGGTTGAAATTAGTATCTTTTGTTCCTTAGATTCTTCTATCAATTTTCGTCATTGTTATCCATTGATCTGAGACCAGAAGGTGCTTTGAGAAACACGCGTTCTCATCACTTTGCTTTGGGTCGAGTTTTGATCTCGTCGCATGTGCATGAAATCCATTTTCGTCCTGGTACTAATCTAGTTTAGTGTATCCTAACTAGTTAATGATTTTAGTTTCGCCTCGTTTTTGTTTTCATACTTTGGACCCCTTTGACGATTTCCGTTTACCGAGTCTCTTTGTAGTGTTCGTGTTGCGTCCCTGGTTGAAATCAGTCTCTTTTATTCCTTGGATTCTTCTATCAGTTTTCGTACTGTTATCCATTGATCTGAGACCAGCAGGTGCTCTGAGAAACATGCACTCTCATCACTTTTTCTATGGGTCGAGTTTTGCCTCGAGTTCTGGTACTCATCTAGTTTAGTTTCGTCTAACTAGTTTTTGGGTCGAGTTTCGTCTCATTTTATTCCTCACTCCTGGGATTCTTTCAATTCCTTCATACTTTCTATCTTAGGTTGAGATTGGCAAGTGTTCCTAGAATCACGCTCTCTAGCCACTTTTCCCCTCGTACTTTTCTTTTCCAGAGGTAGTTTCGCCTATTCCCTGTGGTTTAAGTCTTATCTCACCCTTTTTTATGGTCCAGTTTTATCCTAACGCATTCATTCTGAACTTTAGTTTCGTCTACTTTTCTATGTTTTAGTTCTGTTTCAACTTTATTTATATTCGTATTACAATTTTATTCTGATGCATGTCTTGGTAGGTCCAATGTTCATTAAACCCCTTGTTTTCTAAATCCAATTTCGTTTGGTATCTTCTTAATCCCGCGTCTGCTGGTTTTCTCTGTCTTTGAGGGGTTCTACTTTTTCTTCAAGACTGTAAATTTTTGGGTTCTTTTATATTCAATCATCTTCAACTCTGAACGCTCGAAAGTTGTCACTTTTCTCACTTATCCAGTTAAAGATAATTAAATAGGGGCAGTTGTTGCACCCCAAAATTTACCCTCTTGATTTCAGAATTTTTAGGCTTATGTTTCATCATAAACATCATATTGCATTGCATTCATGCATTGTGTAGGGATTAAAGTATCTTGGTTATCAGGTCTCCCCCCAAGCTTTAGAGATTGATTGTATTGACAAGTTGCTCAAGGAGGGCCTTATCATCTAAACCTCTGGATTTTTCAAGCCCAAAGGTATCGCATATCTCAAGATATCTTATCCACCTCATTGGATCAACAGAAGATTGAGTATTATGTTATTTATAAGGAGAATCACATCCTTTGGATTCATTAGTCAAAATTAGGGTTTTTCCCAAGTTGGAGTTATTTGGGTCTAGATGACACAAGTACTGAAGCATCATTCTTTTATCATCATTGGAATCAATTTTTTTCAAAAAGCCTCTCTTGATGCCCAGATGAATTAGAGGTTTGAAGCTTGACCAGTTATCTCCTAGTGTAGAGTGCAAAACTAGGGTTTATGCTTTAATCAGGGATTCTTTGGAATTTTGAGTGGAAACTTTTCCATAGTCTCTATGTGTTTGGAATTTCATATGTTTGAAGTCTTGATCATCAATTTTGAAGAGAAGTGGTTCGATTGAATCAAAGGGGCAAAACAATCATTTTACTCAAAGTCAACAAAGTCAAAGTTGACCAAGTGGACTTTTGGTAACATGAAGCATTTGACATGTATTTTCATGTAGGATGATCATTGAAGATTTATTTTGATTAGAATTGCAATTTGAAGAGGTTACTTGGATTTGAAGTTATCTTGGTGATTGAAAATTTCACTAAGTGTTCTTGATTTAGGCGTGACTTTACATGGGCATAACTTTCTCATTTTTCAGGGGATTTTTGTGGTTCTTTTTGCCAATTGAAGAGGGGAAGAAGATCCACAAGGCTCCATAGAGGACAAAAAACACACTTCTTAGTCAAAATCAAAAGTTATGAGCCTTTGAAGTTCAAGGCCCCTTGAGCATTTTTTGGGGCAATCCTGGGCAAATGGCCAGGAAAAGCAAGGTGTTTGGCCTAGGCAATTCATCAAACAATTGGTGACATGCCTACAATTGTTGATTCAAGGCATAATTCAAAATTTTGCCTCGTGCACTTTAAAGAGGGCTTTGAAAGCTTCTCATTAAACTTGGAATCTATCAATTTAGTTTAAAATCGAAGAGGTTGTGATTTAAGGAAGTGGGATATTGAATCCAGGGATTCGAATGGCTCTCTTTGACTTCCTTCAGCTTGGGCCATTCTAAGTAGCCTTGTAGGCTGGTCGAAGCCTCATTTGCTCTCTTTGATTTCCCTCATCTTAGGGCATTCAAAGTAGCTTTGTAAGATGATCGAAGCCGCCTTTTGCTCTCTTTGTTTTCCTTCAGCTTGGGCGATTCGAAGTAGCTTTGTAGGCTGGTCGAAGCCTCATTCTACTCTCTTTTTTTGGACATCCAAGGCGTCATTTTGAGGGCTGGTCGAAGCCTCTTGCTTTTTACTTTGTTCTTCTTTTTTTGGACATTCGAAGCATTATCTTGAAGGCTAGTCAAAGCCTCACTTTTCTCTCTTCGTTTGGACATCCAAGGTTCCATCTTGAGGGCTGGTCGAAGCCTCTTTCTTCTTACTTTGTTCTCTCTTCGTTTGGACATTCAAGGTGTTATTTTGAGGGCTGGTCAAAGCCTCTTGGTTTTTACTTTGTTCTTCTTCAGTTTGGACATTCGAAGCATTATCTTGAAGGTTGGTCGAAGCCTCACTTTGTTCTCTCTTTGTTTGGACATTCAAGGTGTCATTTTGAGGGCTTGTCAAAGCCTCTTGCTTTTCACTTTATTCTTCTTCAGTTTGGACATTTAAAGAGTTATTTTGAAGGCTGGTCGAAGCCTCACTTTTCTCTCTTCGTTTGGACATTCAAGGTGCCATCTTGAGGGCTAGTCGAAGCCTCTTGCTTCTTACTTTGTTCTCTCTTCGTTTGGACATTCAAAGTGTCATCTCATGGGTTGGTTGAAATATCATTCCTGCTCTCTTCGTTTTCTCTCAGTTTTGGGCAAGTTGGCTTGAGTTGCCTAGGAATCCTAAGCCTCATATCTGGCTTGATTTTCCTGATTTTGTTTCTTGCTTAAAAATGGTTGAAAAATTTTGAAAAAATTCATGAAACCTAAAAATAATATTTCTGACCTTGTGTATTTTTTTTGGAATTTTTGAAAACGTCATGATTGGTTTAAAAATTTGTGTGTTTGAATAATTGTTTGTTTAATATTCAATTTTATTTTTACATTTCCTTTACTCCAAAAATTCCACAAAAAACCTTTGAAGCTTATTTTTAATTCTAATATCTGAATATAATTTTGGTTGAATATTTTTATGAATTTTGATTAGAATTTTATTCTAAGAATGTGAATATTTGTTTAATAGATTAATTGCTTGAAATTGATTTTATTTCTAACTTTCCTTTAATTCTAAAAATATGGAAAAAATAAGTTTTCTGATCTTTGAAGTTTTCTTTATTTTTGTATTACTTTAGTTTGAATTGTTTAGAATTGAAACTTAATCGATCAATAATTAAGTTTATTTTCTAAGTAATTAGGGTTTTTATAATTTTCTTGTTGTTTTGATTCCAAAAACCAATTTTCTTTGAGTTTCAATTGAATTCAGCTCCTATTTGAAGTTCATAGATGGATTAAGGATCTCCAAAATATTTTTATTGAATTAATTTATGAGGTTTGGTATTTTCCACTAATTTATTTTGAAAACTTGCCTAGATTGGTGGTTTCATCAACTAGTTTTGATGTTTGAAGTTTATTTGATCCATTCCTCAACCATCAATGAACTTAAGACTTTCTTTCTTACTTCTATACATCTTGAATATGCTGAGAAATTTTTTGTTTGAATTATAGAAACCCATTTCTATTTTTGATGAATTTTTCAACATAAAAGTGCTCAATTGATGTTGCATATCTTGTTGCATATATTTGATGGCCAATGAACTTGTGTGAGGCCTATAATTTGACACTTAATGATCATGTTGCTACTGTTTTTCTCACAATAATTCAAATCAATCCACTTGATTTCCCATAATTGGTTGATGACCCCTTTTGATTCATGCCTCCTAGCTAATGTTCTTTCCTTGTTTTTTGCTTTGAACTTTAAATTTTTTGCTTGAGTTTGAGGTCATCAAATGACCAATGATAACATGTTGAGGAACGATACATCAAGGATAGTCTCATAAATACTTGAGATCACTTGACCTTTTATGCTTGAACCAATTTCATTCATATATGAATTTGATGTTCCTTTCTTCTTTCCTTTTGAATCCTTGAGGTATATTAAATGCACTTGTGCAACATGCTTTAGAATTAAAAATTTTAAATTCTTGATCATATCTTCATAGCATGTTAGATGCTTTATTTCAAATGGTTTAAGTCTTCTAACTTTGTCTTTGCTTGAATTCCTTTCCTTGCTAACTTGTGATCCAAGCTTTGTCATACATTTTGTGGTACCCCTCTTTTGTGTTATGCTTGTAAACCAAAATGAAATGAGTGAATATGGATGTGAAGTGTTTGCTAATGACTTCCAAAGTATTTGATTGTACTCTTCTCTTGCTTCTTTTATCCTTGATTGATATTTACTTGCCAACTCAACATGGTGACAGGAAATGAGCAACAGTTCTTTAGTCTTGACCTAGTTAATGTTTGAGTTTTCTTGATGCTTCTTACATCTACTACCTCTGATGTTTTCCATCATGATTATTTTACATTATCATGATCATATCATCATCCATCCTTTATTGTTTCATCATTTCCCTTTGAAATCACTAATTTGTCTGTTGAATGTGCGAGGTACTCTAAGGAAAAGTTCTTTCCTTTAGACTTGGTATTGTAGTGTTCCACTTTATTTGTGGAATACAATTGGTTATGTTTTCACTATTCCCGTGCTTGGTATATTTATCATTCTGTTGAAGGATATATATATATATATATATATATATATATATATATATATATATATATATATATATATATATATATATATATATATATATATATATATGTACATGCAATTGTGACTGCTATAGTTCTGCTCCTGAGGCCTCAGTGCATATATTTGATGGCGTGATTTCTGACTTGATTTGTTTACTGATGCTAGCTTTCTTGAAGTTCTCTGGGTTTCTTTTTGCTTTTTCATTTGCTACGGATAGTTATCCGTTTGGTATTGCACTATTTCCATTTTATTGTTTCCACTCCTTATTGCATTCTATTGCATGGTGGGATCTCCGTTGTTAATATATGTCAGGAGTCCCTCTGGTTTATTTAAAGACATGTTTAAGACAATTCTGCATATGTACCTTGCTTGCTGCTCATGTTTAAACACTTGTTTGTTTACTTGTTTGGTATTTTCCATGCTCCCTTAGGATTGCTCGTGTAGGGTTAGTCCTCGAGCTAGACCTTAGGATAAGAATCTATGTATGCTAACAAAGGGTACAAATTCCCCTCTTTCATCCTCAACCTTAGGGTCAATCATTGTATGATAACATTAGGGTTAGAGATTAGGATAGTCTCCCTTAGTTGTTTTCTTTTTTCTTTGGATATTGCATTTTAAAACTAAAACTTCTTCTTGGAAAATCATAAAATATATCTAATGAACTTAAACCCTTCTTTATGGTAAAAAATACAAACCAATCTTATTTGTTTGTGCGCCTCTTGGCTTTGTTTTAAATCTTGTCAGATTAATGTTTTTCCATCCTTGCCATGACTTTTTTTTTATATTTTAGCCGATGTTTCGCCATCACACATTCTTGTAGTCGATGTTTCTCCATCGCACATGTTTGTTATCCTACTTTGATTCTCAATATCATTGTTAGATGTGTTGTTTTATTCTCTGGTCTACTGATGTTTCGCCATCTTTTCCATGTTATCTTCTTATCTCTTAGCCGATGTTTCGCCATCGCACATGTTTGTTATCCTACCTTGATTCTCAGTATCATTGTTAGGTGTGATATTGTGTTCTCTCGTTTATTTATGTTTCACCATCTTTTCCATGTTATCTTCCTATCTCTTAACTGATGTTTCATCATCGCACATGTTTGTAGCAGATGTTTCTCCATCGCACATGTCTGTTATCCTACTTTGATTTTCAATATCATTGTTAGGTGTAATGTTTCATCGTCTTGTCTGATATTTTGCTATCATGTTGGCGTGTTACCGCCTTATTTGAGTTTGTGTTTCCATGCGATGTCTTGTCATCTCTTTTTGTAATGTTATCATCATTGTTGACATTTTTGCTCTATCTGACATTTTTCCACCTTGATTGTTGCTTTTATCTTCTTAACTAAAAAAACACAAACCAACCAAAATATATGAGCCGAATTACGCCTGATGTGATTCCTTAAAAGGGATACGTAGAGATTGAGGTAGGGCCCAGGCGAGCACAACTTTTATTTTCCCTATATTCTTTTCTCATTTCTTTTGCATGCATTCCCTGTACAGCTTAGATATATATTTTTACACACCCATAGAATAGAACAACAAGAATGGATACTGTAGAGTACTACGTTCACGTGGGGTTCTAATACCTTCCCCTCGCATAACATACTCCCCTACCCGATCTCTCGGTCGCAAGACCATGATTTCACCCTCTTCAGGTTTTCTCGATGTTTACCTTTCCCTTTCGACATGATAAAAGATGTTCGGTGGAGACTTCATTAATATTTTCATATTATATTGGATGACGGTTCAGCCGGTTATTTCATCGGGTACTACTGGCCTCGTATGTTACAAGATTGTACAAACTTTGTCAACAAATGTGAAAAATGACAGGTATATGCACCTTTCATACACTCACAGTCTAGTTAATACATTTTATGTTCTCTCCATGGCCATTTTATCAATAGGGAGAAGACATCATGGGTCCATTCCCAACCTCCCTGGGTTAACTCAAGTTTTTAATAGTGGTAGTCGACTACTTCACAAATTTGGTAGAAGGAGAAATTGTAGCCCGTATCACAGTTGATAGGGGTATGACGATTTTACTGAAAGAATATCATATGTAGATTCGATTTACCTAGAGTCATCGTTTATGACATAGGAAATCAATTTGCAAGTACATCTGTTGTGGAATTTTGTAGAAATCTAGACATCCAGAATAAGTTTACATCAGTAGAACATCCACAGGCAAATGGTTAAGCTGAAGCAACTAATAAGATAATTTTGTTTGGGATAAAAAATAAGCTGGATGATTTCAAGGGCATGTGGTTCGAGTACCTCCACGAGATTCTGTGGCCATATAACACAACACCACACTCAACTACCCGGGTAACTCCCTTTTGGATAGTATACGACACTGATGCAATGATTCCTGTAGAGATCAACACGCCAACATGGAGGCGAGAACACTTCAACGAAGATGTCAACCAAGAAGACTTGAAAAACTCAACCTACTTGCTTGATAAAGTCAGATAATCCACCCATATCCGGGAATTTGCAGCAAAGGATAAATTAACGAAGAAGTTCAACTTGAAGGTAAGACAAAAAGGTTTCCAATGAGGCGACTTGGTCCTCAAACGAATCACTGATCCCAAAAATAAGGGAAAGCTATCTTCAAATTGGGAAGGCCCGTTCTGAGTCCTCTAGAAGCTGAAAAATGGGGCTTACAAGATGGAAACTTTAGATTGTGTAGAAGTGACTAGGACTTGGATTATATCTAATCTTGAGACTTATTTCAGTTAAGATTATGTAATTCAAACTATGAATAAATGTAAGGGATGCACTCTTTTCCTCTGAAAGGGCATGGGTTTTTAATGAGGCTCCTAGGTTCAAATATAATTGTAATGCTTGATAAGGAGTAAGACGATGCGTACTTTAAGCCTCTCACACAGTTCACCCAGCCTCCTGGCAAGAAGGTTTGACCGGACTAAGTCGATGCATACTCTAAGCCTCTCGCATTGTCCACCTCACCTCAGGGAAAGAAGGTTTGACCAGACTAAGTCGATGCATATTCTAAGCCTCTAGCATGGTCCACCTCACCTTCGGCAATAAGGTTTGACCGAACTAAGTCGATGCATTCTTTAAGCCTCTCGCACAGTCTACCTCGCCTCTAGGAAAGAAGGTTTGACCGGACTAAGTCAATGCATACTCTAAGCCTCACGCACGGTCCACCTCGCATCCAGGCAAGAAGTTTTGACCAAACTAAGTAAATGTATACTCTAAGCCTCTCCAACGATCCACCTCGCCTCTGGGCAAGAAGATTTGATTGGACAAAGTTGATGCATACTTTAAGCTTCTCGCTTGGTCCACCTCGCCTCTGGGCCAGAAGGTTTGACCGAACTAAGTCAATGTGTACTTTAAGCCTCTCTCACGGTCCACCTTGCCTCTGGGAAAGAAGGTTTGGTCGGATTAAAGTCGAAGCGCACTGAAATCCTAATGCACGGTCAACCTCGCCAAGGCTTTCATATCGTTCTCGGTGTATCCTTGCAAGGGGATCTTAACCCTCAATCCGGTTAATTCTACGGGCCTATGTTCGCATTCGGTCAACCTCATCTTTGGAAAAAGAGGCTTTGTTTGGCTGCATGCATCAAGACAACCCTGCCGCATGTGCTTGGGGCTTGTTAAGTGAAAATTAACTTGATAAGATTTCACAAGCGAATTTCTACTGGGGGCTCTCATGATATAAAATGAGACGGACTCCCGGGAACATTTAATTTTGGACATAAACCTTAAAAGGCGTGATCTTTAAACTGAAATCTTAATTATAGATAACAAAGGAAAAAACAAATAAACAGGTTGGTTGAAAATAAGTCCCAGTATTACGTGATTGAACACTTAAAGTCCTACCGCCTTCATGCCCGAGGGGATTGGGTATATATGCAAAATTATTTTCCAAATTGCTATGGTTAAAAGAAAAACAAGTAAATTGATGAAATCAAACAACATCGTAAGGCCACAAAAGGAAAAGACTTTAGTATATTACCAGAATGGAATCAAGTCCTAGCCGACTAGGTTCCCCAAACAGAGCAGACGTTTCTTAAAATGATTAAAACATCTCAGATAAAAAGAGCTCACAACCTTTGACATAAATAGTTAGGTAGCATGATACCTCAGCTATGTTAAAAATGCATCAGGGTAAATCAAGCTAAATCGGGGACTTTGTTGGTTCCCAAAAAATAATCCTAAAATATACCTTAGTCACGATGTAGGTTTAAACTTATCTTCTTGGCGAAGAGTAAATCCAACCAAACGGATAGAGCCCATCGAGGAGATCCCAAGGATACGAAAAGTTCACTTAGGGCTCATTAGCTTGAAAAATGGACAAGGTAATGATCATCAAACCTCAAAACAGGCTTGGGGATCTTATAAGAGACACCATGGCTGATTTCATTAGAACAACTAAAGGTGATATAAATCAGGGTACATTGATGCAAGATTTTTACCTCTGAAAACATCTTATCCGAGAATCCTCTCACTTCTGACACAACCCAGACTAAAAAAGACGCTTTAGCAGTCTCTATTCCCGGGAAGTAGTTCACATATATCAAAGATAAATTCAAATCTACATCCCGCATGAGGGTATAAAGTATTCAGAAAAATCCTGAACAAACATATAAAAATCCTGACAGGCTAAATTGGGGCTCATTAGCCTAGACCTATGGATAAAAGGAAAAACACCCGACCTCAATTAGGTTTGAGGCTCTTGATCCAAGACAAAAGCTAATGTTGATTTTTTTAACTCGGCCAAAGATAGTAAGGTAAGGGCCTGTGCACGGGGCTTTACATGACTAACCAGAAGATATAAAAAGTGAACAAAAAGAATTGATTACTCGCTATAGGAATATACTTGGGGCTTAGAGTAGAACAAACCCCCAGTTATGTCACAACCCAGACAAAATGTTTCACATTAATGAACTTTGTACAAGAAAAACTTAGCATATATCCCAATATAGGAACATAATGATAAAGACAAATTTATTAGCCGCCTGGGTATTTATATAGATAAAGTTAATACATGATATTGGCCCTACAATAACTTCTAAAAGAAAAGGGAACATAATGTCCATAATCGTGAAGAGATTATTGTAGGATCTAGTTGAGTATGAGTGAACAAAATTATGGGGATCTTCATGGCCGAACACTTCATCCCAGCTGAAGAAATCGTGCTCATGAGGCTTGTTCTACATCCCATAATTCTCCGAGTTGGGTATTGTAGCCAGATATGTCGATCAATGCTAATGTAATAGAGGCCGAATAATTATGGCCTAGTTGTGCCTGGACGTGTCATTCCAGTCCTAACCGTGCTTGACCAGGTTGTGCCATTTCGAGTTAGTTACAGTTACAAAACTCAATAGATAGCAGTTACGAACATTACAAGCCACTTTCAGTGGTTACGAATGTTACAGTACTTGTGTACAATTACAAATGTTATAAGCACATTAATGACCATTAGAGAAACAAATTTCCTATAAAAAGAATCCTTAGAGAATGAAGAAAGAGAGGGGTTCTTACACTTAAGACAAACACATATATGGGCTCCCAACAGAGCGGTTCTTACACTTGAGACAAACACATATAGGGGCTCCCAGTAGAGGGGTAAGAAAGACACTTATTCTTGATAAAATACGCACCACAAGCGTAGCTATCAAATCCCCAATCATACCTACATAAATTTACCTTTGCGGCTCTCCATATTCCTATAGGGAAGCTACTCGTTTAGTGTTCTTACGCAAGAACATAAAGGAAAGAAGAAAAGTATTATGGAAACATGGGATGATTCTGATTCTAAAGGATTAAAATCAGAAGAAGAACGTGAAAGTGTAGCACTCATGGGTATCATTTCAGAAGAAGACACGTCAAAATAGAGTCCGACTCTGAAGAGGTATTTTCTGAACTCTCTTGAGATGAATTAGAATTATGTTTATCAGAAACTCTGAACAAGCATAAGAAGTTTCAACAAATATTCAATAACCTTCAGAAGGTTCATGAATATGAAGTTGAAAATTATGGTAAGCTGGAGAAAGAAGTTTCTATACAAAAAATAGACAATCTGTCTTTAGAAAAAGAAAATACCAATCTAAATAAAAATTGTTTAGAACTTGAAGAAACCCTTTCTAGAGCTTCTCCATCTTCTAAGACTGCCTTATGTAAGTATGACAAGGCTTTTCATAAATTCTTAAACAACAACATAGACAGAAACAAAATTGCCTCTATAATCTATGGTGTTAGTAAAATTAGAAGGGAAGAACGATTACGAATTTGATAACAACAATCAGAAAATTTCTAGAGAAAATCAACCTATATCTCATTTCTCATATCATTATAATTCTGCATAGACATGAAAATTTAATGTTGTACAAAAACCCAAGTTTATCATAAACTCTAGGAAAACTAACTCTAAAGGATCCAAAAGATTGTGGGTACCAAAAGAAAAGATTGTATATGTTACAGATATCTTATGCAGCAGAGTTAAAACACCAATCATGACACCTGGACTCTGAATGCTTGTGACACACAACAAGAAGAAAGCATATGTTCCAAAATATAAAATATAATATTGTTGGGTACTATGCTTCAGAAGGATTCAGAAATAATGTATATAGCAAATCAAAAGAGTTGAATCTGAAGAACTGTTAGAATTGTCAGAACAAGATTTATGGAAACACTTCTGAAATTGATCCCTTACGTAGAACCATTTTTATTGAAGAAGTACTTCAATAAAATGATGATGGGAATCGGGTATCTAAGTCTAAAAAGACTTAAGTGAGAGTTCATAATTCGATTAATCAAAAAAGTGAATAAATCAGCTTAGAGATTATTTATAATCTAATGCTCTATTTTTTTATGTATCTAGATACTTCTACAAGTTATAAGATATCTTGATCAGACACATCTCCTATTAGAAACCTTTTGGTTTTTTGATTATTGAGAAGAATAACATGTATGTCATTTCGAACGAATGGTTGTGACTCATATTGACACCTGTCAAAATGCACCTTTTGATTGACATCTAAGAGAGATGCGTTTTCTGCATATTAGGTTTAAAATCATCATTAATCTACCATTTTGTATGGTTCCAATGCTTCAATACCTTCACCTTGTTATAAAAAAATTCATTTTTTTACACTCGCAATATATACTTCACATCCTACACCTTAAACCCCTTAACCTAAAACCCCAAATTCTTATGGTCTTCTTCTTCCACCATGGATGCCCATCAACAAGACGTTTTTTAGTTCTCTCAAGAACTTGAAAAATAAGAAAAAAATTCTCATCAAATGAGTTCAAGTACACCTGCCCCAGAATTTTCGTCACTAAGGCAATCCCTGGAAAATTTTCAACAACCTCTCAAAATACCACACATACTTAATCATCCTCCGCACATTCATCTATCTACACCAGCCGATCAACTAGAAGTTCTTTTTGAGCTGTTAGTGGACTTTGAGAATCTGAAAGCAAATGACATGGATTTAATAGAGGAACTGAACAATCAAGGATGGGGAAACTATTTCTAATGACTCCATGGTCATGTCTATGTTAAATTGATAAAGGCTTTTTGGAGACAAGTAGAAGTTGATGACAACTATATAGTGTCGCACGTTCTAGGTGAAAAAGTTATAATCATAGAATTGTCTATAGCTACCTTGCTTGGAATGGAAAATGTCAGAGGAAAAAGGATTCATCGTATGAAGTCAAAATCAAACTTTATGAAACGTGTGGTAAATCCTGCAATTTTTACTGAAGGAAACCAAAAGTCATCTAGAGGAAAGTCATCTTCTAGATGTAAATATTCGTCCAAGAGCCTAAAGGTGAGGTTCAAAATCATTCAAGGATGCAAACATCACAAACCAGCTTCCATCATATCTAATAATGTAAACATTGATCAGAAACACATTATGTACTATTTGATAAAGGGAGAAAAGATCCACCTACCATATATTCTATTCAAATATCTAAGAGATACAATTATAGAGACAAGAAACAGTGAAAATGGAATTGCTACAAAAGCCTACATTCCTTTAGGTAGACTTATTTCAGATATTCTGACTAAAAATTGCCTTATTGGGTATTTGCGCAGTCTAAACATTATGGAAGTTTCTCATACAGAAGTTGGAAACCCATTCAATGGTCATATTCTAAGAAGCCTAAAAGTTATAAACAGAGCATGGGCTTTAATTCCACCAAGTATGTCGTCAAATTTCAACATCATAATAAATAATAGAATTATAGTGGGAATTCCCAAATCTGAAGCATGGGCTTGATCCACCTGAAGCTGTAGCCCATTATTTGAAAACTTTTGAGGCTCATGGAGTAGACTTTTCTCGGGTTCCTTTCAAAGATCTCATGGATGCACCTCTCGAATCTTCATCATCTAAGAGGAAACATGAAGCCTCTCATACATCAAAAAAGAAGCAAAGTCTTCCAGCATTGTCAACATCTAGAACATACTTGAGAAACACTACTTTTGCAACGTATGATGTGTCATTTAGTTAGTCCTACCATTCTCAAAATATTGTTACTCTTTCCTCTGACCTTAAAATAGCTAATTCATCAACCTTTATGCCACCTACGACAATTAATACTTCTACTCTTCTTGAGAAATCTATAAATCAAACCTCCTCACCAATCACTCCTAAGATCTTTTTTAAACCACCAACATTCACACCCTTTACATCCTTATCTTCACCAGATTTAGCTTCTACATCCTTAATAAATCTCTTTTCCACACTCCTTTTAAAAATATTTTCTTAACCAACAGATTTCAGAGAAACAACCACAACCGCTTTGTAACACCCCATCTCCCCATCGGTAGTTTTAATCAAAAATCAGAGTAAATTAATTTCTAAAATAAACATCAACAAAAAGGATGTCACTTAGTCATACATCATACATGCTCAAAAATCCGGATACATAACACAAAATCATAAACTTCAAAGCTTTAACTTCATTGCATTTATTTGCAGCTGAAAACATCAATAGATAATTATTCTCAACCCTCAACATGAGTGGTATTTTTCATCATTCAAAAATCAACATAATCATAGGGTAAATTCGAAACAACAGATTTATACAAAGTTTACTCCCGACATAATAAGACAAACGTAAAACCCCTAAGTGGTACGTATCAGAGCAGACACCAACTCAATCTACGCAACTGAGGTGACTCTTCAGCTAACCTCAACCTCGAGCTACTTCTAATCATCTGCACGTTACCCATGTAGAGGTAACATTAAAAAAAAGGGTAAGGTATCAAAACAATATAAGAGGAAGCATAACAATAAGTAGATAGCAATTTAAGTACACATAACTACACTTCTTTGCCTCACACTTTTACTTCGTTCATCATACTACGAGATACATCATTACTTAATCAAGTACATAGTCAACATATAACATCCATCTTAATATAATACATACTTTCATCAATATTCACCCATCAAATTATCAATCACAGTGTGATGAAAAAAGATTGACACTAACTCAATGCATGTGGTACAAACAAGTTAAAACGCTCATCATAATAATGCTAACTTAGGGCAGCAATATCATAAGGCTAATACAGGCCATTGCTCGCCAATACAGGCCATCACTTCATGAATGAATGCGGCACTGACATGCAACAACTTAATTTCACATTGATTATTATTACCTATCAATGCCACGCCAATACATGCCATCACCATCATCATTATCATGCATATCATGTCACACAATTAAAACATTCATGCAACATCATCGTACTCAATTACAATACCAAACTCATCGATTCCATCATCATATTCACAATTTCACATTACATCAAAATACCAGATTAATACAAGAATCCATAAAATCATATCACACTGTTTTCAAATTATTTTTATTAGGTAGAAAATATTGTTAGCTTCCTATGGGTTTGAACAACACGTCAAACGGGCACCCGAGTCAAAGGTTATGAAGTTTTCAATTTTTGAAAAACCTGGTCGCTTTAGTGGTAGCTGGCTACCACAGGCCAGTAACTGGCTACCGCTGTTGCAGAACCAAAAACCTGCTATGTTTTTGTATAACAGTCCATTCTTTTCAATCCCCAAAACCCCAGTTTGCTAAAAAAAAGATTTATCACTACCTTAATTCATACCCACAAATCATACAATAATTATATGCATTACATAACATCAATGGCATCAATTTCAATCTATTATAACAATCAATTTCACATATAATCATACAAAAAACATCAGAACTCAACAATGGGAGAAAACCCCAAGAACACCAATTGGGGAGAAATCAAAACATACAATCACGGGACCTAAACTCTACCATACCTCATCATTAGGAAACCCATTATAGTGTTAGAATCCCCCCTTACCTTAGATTAAAGATTCAAGATCTCTACGGTGAAATCCCTTGCTCTAGCTTCCTAATGATCTTCCTCTTCTTCTCTCTTCAGTTTTTTCTCTCGTTTTCTATGATCAATCTGAATAACCAAAACATTTTCTCTCTTTTAGACCCCTAATATAGATATCCCCATCATACCCCTATTCTTATTACTAGATTAATCTAATTATTTAATTACTAATATTATAATTACTATTTATCTCATATAATAGCAATAGTAAATATAATAATAATAATAATAATAATAATAATAATAATAATAATATTCTCCATTCACCCCCATGTCTCTACACTTTTAGCCACACACACCTACACCTTAACTTCTACAATTCTCACTACTTCTAATCTTCCAATAATCCCATCAAAACACATATTAAAATTCATCAACATATATAAACACATCATATCATCTAATTATTTTAAATAAAATAATTCTAATTAAATCGGGGTGTTACAACTCTCTCCCACTTAGAATATTTTTGTCCTCAAAAATCCATTTGATACTAACAACTCCGGATACGACTATCGCGCCCTTCCTTCCAACTCCCACGTCATGTTTTGTATCATTTCTAGTATTATTAACCAACATCTCACCTAGTCAACAACCATGATCCCATAAAATTCCTTGCTATCAGATTATGAATGCACCGATTCGTCTCACTCCTCGTCCCATCATCCTAGGATACATAATATATCACTTAATTACATGTCAATACCATCGTAAGCACATAAATTTAAACATAATATCAACAATGGTGACACACACACCAATACTAAAATGCTACGTCTCACCAATCAAATACGCAATTCAACATATTCTATTGACATGTCAGCAACACGAAAAACATACAAACCTTCCACCTATCACTTCCATTCTGGAATATCCGCGGGTTAGCATCATTCCTTCAGGAATCTAACAATTGACCCTCAACTCCAAATAATTGATACACGCATAAGGAAGTGTGCCACATTCACCCTTCCGCTACGCCACTCTAATCATTTACCTCAAAGTCATTGTCCTCGTTTTGATTTTCGTCAACCATCAGACCTACAAGTTCCACATCTATCTTCATACTCTCTATATCATCCACCAGAAAATCAATGTTCACTTTTGACATCCTCAACCTTCCACTCTGCAGCGTTAACTCACATACCAACTCAAGTCTTTGAACTGCTTAATAAATTCTAACTCTTTCATAGCCACTTTCCATTAGGTTCACGCGAACTGGCGAATGAGTATCCTCTCGATATGAAGTCAATCACATTACTCAATATCAAGCTAGCAAGACAAATCTATCTCATCCAGTATGATCCTGTCTATAATTAACAACGGATTAAGGGTGATCGGTATCTCAATTTGTCAATAGGTAGCTGACAACCATAATGGTGGCATAAATCATCGTTACCCAACTATGATAGCATCCCTTACCTTGTACTCAAAGTTATCTAAGCATAAGGTTCAACCATCTCTCTAAGGATTACAAAAGTTTTCTTAATTTCCTTCATTTCAACCTCGTCAATGATACATAAACACCTAAAATTCATTTCATAGTCTCTTTAGCACACATGCAGCGCAACTCAGTTCTTAAGTATATTCTAATACAGGGGAAAAAAACTACTACACCGATATAATCCAAGTCGTTTTTCTCCAAATGAAGTCTTCATCCAAGTAAAGGACTTTAACAACATCAATAAATCCTTAGTCCTTTCTTAAAATATCATAACCTCGAGGATCCATATGTTTTTCACATTTGAATCTCATTCCAATCGCGATCCCAATGATACCATCCCCATTTCTCAAATGGTGATAGAAACTCCTAAATCCTCTTTAACACATGTTGATACTTTGACATCATAAACATGATTCTAATTCCTCTTAAAGTCATCTTTCCTCTAGCATTACTTCTCTTCTCCAAAAAAACTATCATCATTCTAATCATCCTTAATCGACATAAGTTACATCTCTATGCGCTTATCTAATACATTCACATCCTTACAAATGACAAATATCTCATTCCCTTAGCTCATTCACTAACAACATATCTCACTTGACCTCGCCTCAAGAAAACTGTGATAATAACCAGTTAAACCTGAAAAGCTTCTAGTCTCCGTATACAATGTCAAAGCCTCTCAATATAGACTTCTATTTACTTTGGATAGATTCCACATATATATTCATTCGAATTAACATGTTCAAGAAAATTCACCTCTTCAAATCATGATCTACATCTCGACATCCTAGAATACATTTTCTTCCCTTCCGACACCGTAATTTGAATCATGACATTCAACGTTTCATTTTTCTGACATCATACTAAATCAAAATTCCCTCAACAACCATCACAACAGAGTGATCCAATTATTCAAAATAACTTCATCGAGTTTTAATAGTTGTCCTCTAACTATCCTCACTCTCACCCGAATCTGAAACTAACTCAACTTCAATTCAATTATACCGAAGACATATTCGCATACCAGTTAATCCATCAAATTGTCAATCATTTGAAGTGGATGTGTAACCTCAACCACTACTTAAATGAGTTATTAGTAATCCATATCCAATGTTGTGCTACTTTCTTTCCTGCACCCCAATAACACTAGAGCTTCCGAAGTGATACATTTGATCTTATAAATTCCTTTCAACAAACTATCTAATCATCTCTTCAACTCCGCTAATTTAGACGCCGACATGCCGTAGGGTACCATATAAATAATTCTGAAACAAAATACAAGATAAAAAGTAAAACTCAATCTTCCATTCCACATCACCGTGTGACAAATAAATCACTTCCAATTATTGTAACCATTTTTAAAACAAATTTCATCACGTTAGCTTTCTAGCGCTTCAAATGGAACTCAAATCTAACGTCCAGAACTCAAGTTATGAATATTTTAAAGAATTACAAAATATTGTCAACTCAGCGGTAATGAGTTACCCAAATAGTGGTAACCAGTTACACCCCTCAAAACAATCAAAAACGCTAATTTTTTTAGTGGTAACCGGTTACAGAATCCCTGTAACCGATTACCATTATTTTGTATGTTACGAAAACCACTTATTTTGTACTCTAACATCCCTAACCTCTACATATAACATCATTCATGTTCCAAATTATAATTCCTATCTACACACATCATTGTCAACATTCTAAATCACAAGGTAAACACATTAAATCATGCAATTACTCAATTATATCGCATTAATCCCAACACTGACACATCAAATAAAACTCAACAATTCCAACATCGACACCGACACCTAATCATACCAAAACATCAGTACTCCAATTCTTTTCACAATACTACTAATATCTTTGGGTTCCGATTTTATTTCACGATTCATAAATACCCAACAACATTTACGAAATTCAACAACCAATTACATGATTCAAACAACAAAGTTCTCCGTAATTCAGTTCTCCAACATTACTCTGAATAATGACAACACGCACAATGGTGCTCAACACTAACAACTTCACAATCAACATGCAGTGTCGAAAACATTGTAACCATCTAAGATCCACCTTCTAAGAGTTATCATACTTCCTTAGCTAATGTCCTCATGGGATCCTTAAGAAATTACATACCTCTTGTATATCTCTAGCCATCATATTGCTCTTATCCTCTGAGAAGCAACCTTCGACAATTCTCTGTTTCCCTCATAGAAGTCTCTACTTGACCAACGAAAAAGAACCCTGAATCCGTATAACCTCCAGGCATGAGAATCTCCATCGACTCACCAAAATACCTCGTAATCACTTGGTTTAATTCCAGATAGTTCACCCCAAGGCTAACATTAAGTCAATCCAACATCTCTTTCTAACAACAAGTTTCAATTTCCCCTGGGAAGACATCAGAACTCACCCACAATTGGCATATCATTATCCATAACATCGCCCTTCACTTCTAGAGATGTGAACAACATGGATACCTGATTATTCCCTCTCGAGGATCCTTCGAATGACTACTAGGCATAATTATAGAATCCATACTCCCTTTGAAATCAGAAAACAACTCAGTGGTAATAACGTCTGCACCCATGTGATTCACGATACACTAAACCAACTATTCAAACCTGAACTATATTAGAGAAGCACAATCTTCTCTCCCACTTGTTACTATCTCACTCTTGCAAACAAGTGATTATAAAAACAAGAAAGCACCGACAATGTTTCACACACATGTCGTATACTAAAGAACAACACATCGACAATATTCAACTGTCGTACAATAGATTCAATAACTTGGCGAGATGGTATGTCCTGCTCTGATACCAATTGTATCACCCCCATTTCCCCATCGGTAGTTTTAATCAAAAATCAGATTAAATTAATTTCTAAAATAAACATCAATAAATAGGATGTCACATCATCATACATCATACGTGCTCAATAAGTCGGATACGTAACACAAAATAATAAACTTCAAAGTTTTAACTTCATTGTATTTATTTGCAACAGAAAACATCAATAGATAATTATTCTCAACCCTCTTGAGTGGTATTTTTCATCATCCAAAAATCAGCTTAATCATATGGTAAATTCGAAACAACAGAGTTAGACAAAGTTTACTCCCAACATAATTAGACAAACGGAAAAGCCCCAAGTGTTACTTATCAGAGCATACACCGACTCAATCTACGCAACTGAGGTGACTCTTCAAGTAACCTCAACCTCGAGCTACTTCGGATCATCTGCATGTTACCCACATAGAGGTAACATTCAAACAGAAAAGGTGAGATATAAAAACAATTTAAGAGGAAGCATAAAAATAAGTATATAACAATTTAAGTACACATAATTAAACTTCTTTGCCTCACACTTTTACTTTGTACATCATACTACGAGGTACATCATTACTTAATACAGGACACAATCAACACATAACATCCTTCATAATATAATACATATTTTCATCAATATTCACCTATCATATTATCAATCACAATATGATGCAAAAAGACAAACACTGACTTAATGCATGTGGTACCAACATGGTAAAACCCTCATCATAATAATGCTAACTTAGGGCAACAATATCATAACACTAATACAAGCCATTGCTTGCCAATACAAGCCATCACTTCATGAATACATACGACACTGACATGCAACAACTTAACTTCACATTGATTATTCTTACCTATAAATTACACGCCAATACAGGCCATCACCATTATCATTATCATGCATATCATGTCACAAAATTAAAACATTCATGCAACATCATCTTACTCAATCACAATACCAATCTCATCGTTTCCATCATCATATTCATGATTTCACATTACACCAAAATATCAGAATAATACATAAATCCATAAAATCATCTCACACTATTTTAAAATTGTTTTTAGTATATAGAAAATATTTTTAGCTTCTCGTGGGTTCGAACGGCGCGTCAAATGGGCACCCGAGTCAAAAGTTATGAAGTTTTCAATTTTTGAAAAACCTGGTCGATTTAGTGGTAACCGGCTACCACAGGCCAATAACCGGCTACCGCTGTTGCAGAACCAAAAACCTGTATGTTTTTGTACAAAAATTCATTCTTTTCAATCCCCAAAACCTCAATTTGCAAAAAAAAATAGATTTATCACTATCTCAATTCATACCCACAAATCATACAATAATTCTATGCATTCCATAACATCAATGGCATCAATTTCAATCGATTATAACAATAAATTTCACATATAATCATACAAAAAACATCAAAATAAATGGGATAAAACCCCAAGAACACCAATTAGGGAGAAATCAAAACATACAATCATGGGACCTGAACTCTACCATACCTCGTCATTAGGCAACCCATTATAGTATTAGAATCTCCCTTTATCTTAGATTGATGATTCAAGATCTCTATGATGAAATTCCTTGCTCCAGATTCCTAATGTTCTTCCTCTTCTTCTATCTTCCGATTTTCCTCTCGTTTTCTATGATCGATCCGAATAACCAAAACATCTTCTCTCTTTTAGACCCCTAATATAGATATCCTCGTCATAACCCTCTTTTTATTACTAGATTAGTCTAATTATTTAATTATTAATATTATAATTACTATTTATCTCATATAATAACAATAGTAAATATAATAATAATAATAATAATAATAATAATAATAATAATAATAATAACAATGATATTAATATTCTCCATTCACCCCCATGTCTCTACAATTTTAGCCACACACCCCTACACATTAACTTCTATAATTCTCATTACTTCTAATATTCCAATAATCCCATCAAAACACACCTTAAAATTCATCAACACATATAAACACATCATATCGTCTAATTACTTTTTATAAAATAATTCTAATTAAATCTGAGTGTTACACGCTTCCATTTTAAAAACATCAATTTATACAAAAAACACGCATTCAAATGCAATGCCAAATTCTAATAACCAACCTTCTGACAATAATCTCTTAGTCACCACCAACTCACCTAACTCTGACGAAATGGTTTCTCATGAAACTACTTCTGATGAAGAAACCAATCTTGATCCTAAACTGCCTAGCCTTAATCATGATGAAGTAATATCTAACTTTAAGGAGAATGCATTAAGAAGATTCTAGAGACTCATAAGGAATTCAGCATCAGCCGTCACTCTTCAAGTATAAACTCTATATGGAACAGGTTCAACAGATGGATAGTTGTTTTGGCCTTAAGAATTAAAAATATCTCTGAACAGATTCAAGAAAGGATTGTTCAGGAAGAAGAAGAGAAATATCAGTCCTTAGAAGCAAAGAGAAAGGCAGAAGTAAAAGAATCTGCTATGAAACAGGCTGAAGAAGAAGCTTCCAGAAAAGTATCTACTGAGAAAGCTATAGCAGATATTTCCATGTCTTTAGATACTTTCATTGTTCTACAAACTCTTGAAAAATTGAAAAAGGAAAAAGTGTGTTTCAATGAAAAATTTGATAAAAATGAAGCATTCAACATAAGCATTTTGGATTTGCTCAAGAAAATTCTTCAAAAACTTCCACCGTCTTATAACCCATAGAAACTTCTAGGAAACCTTATTTGTTATTTCTATCTTATCTTGTTTTTATCTTGTACTCTTTATCTTCTCAATCAATGAAATTATATCTTTTTTATTATGAAAAAAATGGGGAGAAAGCATAATGATGATTTTGATGCATACCTAATTCTCTAAATCTTATTGCTTAAATTTCTAATGAATATATATATATATATATATATATATATATATATATATATATATATATATATATATATATATATATATATATATATATATATATATATATATATATATATATATATATATATATATATATATATATATATATATATATATATATATATATATATATATATATATATATATATATATATATATATATATATATATATATATATATATATATATATATATATATATCTTAGAATGTGTTTCAGGTACATTCAAAAGACAGCAGGAGGTGTGCAGTTGTGTTTCTTGAAGAAAGAAACGTTGCACCTCTCCTTTCTTGGTGGTAGGCCATGCCTGGGTGGTGATATACTAAGGTAGTTTCATCGTCGGGTTCTCTGAGGAGGAGATCTTGATCGCCTATTCTCCCAGGCCCATATCCTTTGATTTTGTTGTAGGATGAGGGTGTTGGTATGATTGATAGTAAATAGTAGTGATGCCAGCGCCGAGTCGGCATTCAGAGGGATGGGAACTGGCTGCATGACATTTGGAAGTTCCTCGGTGGGATTCTTGGGGCGTCCTTTGTCCAAGAATTGGTCGTCGCCGCGTCGGGCGTTAGTTGAGTCTGGAGATGCAGTATGTCCGTCTCAGAAGCCCAAGTTGTCCTCAAGGTGAGGATGTTCCTAACTTTCATTAGTTTTGTGAGCAGGGGAAAGGATAGTTTTTCCAGGAAGATGGAGATCATCATGGTCGACCATGATTAGTGAGAGGAATCTTGAAAATTTTCTTTGGTATTTAAGTTTCGAGGAAAGAAAGATGGGGAGAGCAATTTCCCACAGACGGTGCCACTGATCTTACAGGTTGATCAGAACCTGTGAAGTGGCCGAAAGATGATTTGTAGTTGGGCTGTTATGTCGAGGAGGAAAAAAGGGGGTTGTACCTACAAGGCACTCCGACAATCAAGTAAGAGTGGGAACAAGGAGATACAAGCAAAGTGTTAAGGTATTGGTGGTGAATAGTGAATATTTGATATCTGGCCCTCACATGTGTGAGAGTTTATATAATTCCCCTGGAACATGGCCATTGGTTCCTGATTTCACGCCTGGATATGTGGGTCCATAAAATTAGGTAACTGCCAGGACTTGGTCAAATCGGGCAGATTTTCTCGTAACTAGTCATTGGTTCCAAGGAGGGGGCCAGTTACGGACATATCTTTTACTTGGTTCCTAGTGGCCTACACGACGTTGATGTCAGGAAGCCTGAGAGGATGATCGTCTATCATCCTAGGCCAATGTTGGCTTGGGAGGGAAAATGGTCGATATTGCCCGACGAATAGCGGGAAGTTCGGGTCGTTGACGTGAGGGCCGTACCTAAGGAAAGGTCTATACTAGGCCCATTCAAGCTGTCGGGCCAATCCAGAACAAAATGAATCTAATATCTTTATATTTCCTGTTTCTTTCACTTCTCCCTGCATTACTAACGTGATTTGTTTTGCTTAAATGGGTACTACTACAAGCCAAGTCTCTCTCAGGTGCACCCCTGATGCCATGATGATCTCAATCTTTGTTGTTTCTTCTAGTTTTGAACCCACAAACCCTGAGAAACTCCGTCATATTGCTAAAGATTTGTTTCAAATTATTTTATCAAACCTTCGTCCTCGAGGTATCAACAATAATTTCTTATATCATGATGATAAACTCCTGATTCTCTCCCTGTTTAATTGTACTCAGATTAACTTGACTCAAGTCATCTTCAACTACCTTAAAGATTCCATAACCATATCCATAGATCTGAACAAGTCCTTTATTCCCTATAGAAGAGTCTTATCAGAAGTTCTCTTTAAGGCGGAGATTGTGAGAATTGTGCGTAGGTGTTATACCCCAAATTTTGCCCCTAAGATTTCTTATTATCTAATTTGTATCAATACAACAAGATCACACATTAGGGTTGGTTCTCCCTATCTTCATCCTACCTTTAAGTTTCCTCTCGATGGATTACCAAGCACCTTGAAGTGTGTAACTTGTACATGTGGTCTTTGAACTAACATCAAAATATGTATATATGTTTCTTTAAATGTTCATATTGTAGGGAGTGATACAATTGCATTCATATTATCATCTAACCTAGGGTTGAGGGTTGGTTCTCAATCAAATTACTATTAAATTAATTGCAAGAGCTCAAGTTTCAAGGCTATGTCCATGATGTCAAACATTTGTGGTTCAAAGAATTCCCTCACCTTATTTAGGTCAAACTTTCCTCAAGGTTGGTGTTAACATTAATCAAAGAGATAGGTTCATGTGTTTATTTCCATGCCTTCTTCAACAAGTTTCATTGATACTTAAGATCCATTTTTTAAGTTTGATTCAAGAAAATATCATTTCAAGACCTATTATGATTCATCATGCTTTGTTTTGTCAAGAAAGATCAAAATATTCAAAGTTTGGTTCAATAAGTTTGACCTAATTGGGAAAATGTTTGATCCAGTGATCACAAGTGCATAACTCCCTCAATTTTCAACATTTTGAGTTTGTTACTTTTTCTATGGATTCTTATCATCATCAACAACAACCTCTCTTCACATGACAAGATCTAATTGTGCAAGAAAAATACTCCAAAGGTAAAAGGGGTTTCAAGTCATTTTTGGCATTATCTGAGCTAGGGTTTGTTGACTTTTAAGGACCATATCTTACTAATTTTTTGAGATTTTTAAGTAAATCCAAAGCCATGATTCTCTTTAAAGGGTCCTTAACAATATCTCTTCAGAAATCTAAGGCTAATTTTGAATGGAAGATAAATAATGATTGAGAAAGATTACAAGTCTCCTTGAAAGGCCTTTGAATTTTAGTGTTTGACTTCAAATGATCATAATTTGGTCAATTTTTATCTTATTAAGCCCATTATTTTTTCACAATGATCTTAATAGTGTGAAATTCAACTCTTCTTTTATGTCAAAAGCCTTAAAATGGTTAGAAGATGCCTTAAGAGTTCAAAAGATTATAGGTCACTTCATGGATTTCCATCAACTTCACAAAGTTATAACTCTCTAAGATTTTGGTGTTTTTGGATGATTTAAGTTTCAAAGTTCTCTTTAAGAAGTCTACATCATTCCATATTCATTGGCCAAAACATAATTTTGAGTAGAAGGCCATGTTTGAAGGCAAGAGATTATAAGTCACTTTTGAACTCAAAACATGGAATTTTTCTAAGTCCACAACTCAATGTGTTTTTCACAATTTCAATTGATCATAACATTTTACTCAAGCATCCAAGTTCTACCTATCTTGTCATATTGTGATGTTTATGGTAAAATATTTCCATTTCAAAAAGAATGAGATCATAAAGCCCCTCGAGCTATGTGCACCATGGATTCAAAGTTGGCACCCTGAAACTGGTTTTGTCAAAATAGTCAGATTTTGATTTTCATTATGTGGCTTCTAAAGACAAATTTTGTGCGTGTTTTCCACTTAAGCATGTTTAAAAAAGTTTCTAGGGCCAGATTAAGGATTACACCATAAGAAATAGTTATGTTTTGACAACTTGCAAGTCACACTTTTGTCATGATTAGGGTGTGCATGATTTCAATTGATTGCTTATCATTCACCCTCTCTCAGTATTGCATTCACTTCTCCTATAAATATAGACCTCCATTCCACTCATTTTTCAAGCTTGGACAACAAAAATTACTCTTCCAAACTCTCTCTATAATGCATAATCCAGTAACTTCAAATTTGGTTCTACAACCTTTGTCAATCCATTTTCTTTGCTAATTCTTCATCCTTGAACTTCACTGAAGCTAACAGAAGAAAAACCAAGCCTTGAAGTGTCCTAAATTGTGCTAGCCAAGTCAAGTTTCAGAGCTCCGAATTTGAACTTCAACAGGTAGATTCTGTCATCAATTCTCTCAAAATTTGTTACTACAGTGAAGGTCTCATCACTCTGACAATCATCGCATCATTTGTTTTTAACTATAAGTGAGTTTTGATCATGAATTTTCAAATCCCTATTCAAATTTTTTCTTCTGCTTTTCTTCAAATTGACTAAGCTACAGTTTATATAAATTTTTGGCGAGGGTACCATTGAAGTCATCTTGAAGAGACAGAGTGAATGGCATCAGTCTGAGCTCCTGATTTTATAGTTTGTGAGACCTGCAATTCGCGTGGCTGGAAGATTAAGATGACAAACGTGTCATCTCTCAACCAATGACAAGGTGCCACTTGTTTTTTTTCAAATATGTTTTTTTAATTAATGATCTAGTGGTTTATTCACTAATGTCCATGATATGCACACCGCGCCATATCCCTTGGATTTGATTACTAACGCTTTTTGACATTGATCCAATAGTCTACATTATTTTGGTTTTATTTTTATTTTCTGATTTTATATTTTAATTGTTTTAAACTTCAAAAATTCATTAAAAAAATTCATTTCAACTTCTAAAACTCTGAAAGAATTCTTAAAAATACTTTTGGATTTTTCTCTTTCTGATTTTTATTTTTTCACAATTTTATTTTGTGATTTGATATTTTTTTAAAATTTTCAATTTATTTAACTTGTTTTAATTGATTAAAAATACTTTCCTTAATTTTTAAATTCTGGAAAAATTCTAGAATGATCCAATGACCTCTTGATAAATATTGGCGACCTTATTTTATTTTTATATCTGCTTTTACTATTTTTTTCCATTTGTTTGTTTATTTTGCATGTTTCTTTAAATTTTAAAAGTTGTTCTGACTTTAAAAAAAATTCCAAAAATTGTTGTCAACACTTATTAACTCATGTTTGACTTCTGACTACTTTTTGAGATTTTTATTTGAGGTTTTAATATACTTTATGTATTTTACCAATTATTTCCCTTTTATTAACCATTTGAATATTGTTTTATTAAATATTATTTTATTATTTTTGTTTGGTCCTGATTTGGATGTTATTTTGGGGCAAGTTCCTCAACCTCATTGGATCTTGGGTGTTGATAGGTTGAAAAACCAAATCCACCAAAATGGATTAATGATGATAATATTTGAAACTCTAATTTCATTTAATACATCCCCTCCCTTTTCATCTTATCCCTTTCCTACTTGTGTTACATGTTGTTGGAGAATAATCTATATATCATTTCTCTAAACATATGGTACAGAGATTGCTATTGATTGGCCTCAAAATAAGTGTGACTTCTACATAAGTCCACTTACGATTGCTTAACATAACACTAAATTTGCCTCGATTTGAGAAATGATCATTCATGGCCTAAACCTATGTTTGCAAGCTCAAGTATGATTAATTTGAAACCTTTGATCCATTAACCTTAAGGTTCATTGTTAGGAGGCTTTGGTCTTATCAATCCTCTAATGAACCATCATAAACTTTGGTATAAGTGAATTATTTAAACATCGTTGATCATATGTTGTCGCCTCGAGAACTTGAAATGAATGATATACTTGAAAAAAAGAAAATGAAACTTGTTGTTGATAAGATTTTATTTTATCAATTTTCTAATGATTTTTCAAACTCAAGTTTCAGGAGTGTCATTCAACTAACTTCTAACTTCTAATTCACTAACAATTGAGTTTTACTTTGTACTTTTACTTTATTCTTTTATTTTATGCCTTTACTTTTATGCACCTACTTTAGCATTTACATTTTATGCTATTTTTATCTTTTCTCACTTGAGCATTTATCTTTATGTCATTTTTAATTTGCTCACTTGAGCTTTCATTTTATTTTTGAAGACACTTAATAACCAACTTGAACAATAAAAAAAATTTAAGGTTACTTGGACTATTTGGTTACTGTCGTTGGCATTATGGAGTTGTGAAACTCTTGGACTTAGGATTAGAAGCCTTCATACTCTTTGGGACCTTGTGACTTTGTTATTATTTTGTCTGGAGTTCTTGGGGTTTACCCCAACACATTGGGTTAATTTTCTTTATGTGCAGCTTATTCTCATTATGTGCTTTGTCCGTGATTGGGAATTCCCCTATATATAACTATTACTCTGCCCAATTTTCGGGAAGATTTAATTCAGATGAAGCTTGGTGTTCCTGAGAGGTTTGGTATCTTTGCTTGCTTAGTTTCATTCCAAAGAATGATAATTCTACATTGACTTCTTTATGTCAAGTGTTGACTTCTTGTTATTTAGACGATTCTTTTCTGTAACTTCTGATTTTCTAAACTTGAACCGCTTTCACAATAAACTTGGACTTAGCTCCATGCATTTTCAAAAATATTTTATTAATCAAACTTTAACCAACTTAATATACTCAGACATTTTTGTGAGAAGACTAAAAGTCAACCAACCTCATTCAAACCATTTTTCCACTTTGGTTTTCACCTTTAAAACTTTTCTCGAAAGATTAGACTCTTGCTGATTCTTATAGTGATGCGAGTTATTATACTTCTATGATATGTAGTGAAGTGGGATATTTTCCACTTGGGTGTTGAGTGAGGCTTTGTTGATTTTAGAGTCCAAGTTATATCCTCCACTTTGAGATGATTAAAATTATCCTTTCTCATAATCACGAGTAGTAAGTATGTTTTCCACTCGGATATGACGATGGTGTCTCGTCTCTTAAAATTAACCAACACACTTCTTGGAACACAAGGAAGCTTTTGAGAAGACATTACAGAAATTGACGAACTTAGGGAGAGCCCAATTCGGGCCATACCCCAAGGAAGAATATGTAGCTGCTATCGATGGAAGTGCGAAGAAGTCATTGGTAATTCCATGATAAGGGTCGAGTCTAGCTAAGAAAACCCTTGTGATTACATAGGGAAAGTCAACATAAGCACCAGTAATGATACCATTCCAGACTCTGAGAATACCAATGATTCCAAAGACTACAATGGTGATTAGGGGACCATCCCCCACGCCGTACGAAAGTGACAAAGTTGTACCTTGGAGTTATGATTCTACTGTCTATATCAATGGTTTGAAGCAGGAATGTGATCCATCAAAAAGTCAAGGACCTGCAATCACAAATATAGTGGAAATAAGGGGGATGACTCGCAGTGGTCAAATTTATGGTCCATGTTGCACCCCAAAATTTTCCCTCTCATTTCTCAAGGAATCACCCTGGATCCTCAAGTTTGCTGTCATCAAGTCTCCAGGCCTTGAATTATCAATTTTTCCAAGCAAACCATTCACAAGGGCAAAATGGTCATTTGCACACTAAGAAGTCTAACTTTGACTTTTGTATCAAAATCAAATCTCAAAAATCACATTTCATCAAGACATGTTGGAATATGAAGTTTATTTCATCAAGAATTTCAAAAGTCAAATTTTGCTTTGGAAAAGCCAAATTCTAAATACTTAGAAATTCCTCTAAGTATTTAAGAAATATGACAATTTCAAAACTTCTGTGCCAGTGTTCATACTCAGCAAATTCTGGATATTCTTAAGACAGGGCTTGGTCAGAACTTCTGGGCTAGTGTTCACAAAGGTTCAGTCAGAGTTTGCAAAGGTTAAATCAAAGAAGGTAACAAAGCATACTGTAAGTATACTGGAAGTTCTGAAGGATCCCTCAGAACATGCTGAAGCCAGAAGATAAGAGGATAAGAAGATTGGATGCTACGCTGGAACAGAATTTCTGATCCAGAGTTAGGAAACAATGCAGAGTTTCACATGGGAACCCATTTAATGCTCACAACCACTTGTGAAGTCTTTATCCAAGGGATTCTCCCCACTTGTACCCCTAATGTCTTGGGAAGACAAACTTTTGTGCAAAAGTATGCTAGACCCACGCGTTGTTTCTACATTTCCTTAATTCACGCTGCCAAATCCAGCTGAGGTTCCGTTAACCACCCCACTTGATGCATTGAACATATTGGTTAAGCTTACTTCGAGAGTAATTCAGCTTCTAGCACATGATGTTAGCACCACTTGACATCTCCAAACTACAAAAACTTTTCCTATAAATAGAACACCATTGGCCAATGAGAAGGGGTCCAGAAAAGTTTTTGAAAGAGGCAAGGAAATTGAGAAAGAAAGCTTTGAACCACTGCAAAAAATTCCAAGAACCCAGGAAACTATAAACACAAAATACAAAACCCCAGCATTTGATTCTTGCATTAAAACTCCATTTTTCTCAAGTTGTTTCCTAACCAAAACCACCCCTATAGTTCCTAGTATACATTCAAAATCCATCCCAAATTTTGTATTCAAACAGTAACACACTCTCCACCAATATCCACTTCAAAAGGATCAGAACTTCATCCCTTGGTTGCCCTAGAATCTTCTAATCATTTACAATCCAAGCTGAAAACTTCCATCCCGCTGAGTACGTGAAGAAGTTTCTTAGAGCATCACCAGAATCCAAGACCAACCTCCAGTTCACAGAATCCTTTCCAGCTGCAAGGTAAGTTTTCTGCTGACTCTCATCATACTGATTAAGCATTGTAAGATTTTTCTTATTTAAACACAATGTAGATATTATGATCCTGATGATGTATATATCCTGAAAATTCATGCATCTGCCTGCCTAAGTAGAAGAGATCCTTATTCAGAGCTTCATAAATAAATTAGGACTCAGAATTAGAATTAGCAAATATATGTTGCTTCTGATTTGTGCTTCTGATATTTCATGAAATTTGCCATAATTATTATGTATGCAACTTCTGTTCTGTTAAGAAATAACTAAGTTGCAGATGTTCTAACTGGCATGGAGAGAGGAAAAGTTTTGACAGTTGCATCAGAACTTCTGAAAACTTCTGAGTTCTCAGAAGATCCAGAACTTCTGAATTTCCATATTTTACTAACATGTTTCTGTTTGTGCAGCAAGTCAGAGTCAGAACTTCTGACCTCTTCTATTTTCAGCATTTTGCGCTGATTATGTTTTCTTTCTCTTTTAATATTTTTCCCATCATATTATTTTTTATTATTAATCAAAAACACCAAAAATATTTTATATTTTCATGTTATATTTTCTTTTAACAAAACAGAGAGACAAAAAAATATTTTCTTAAACAAAAGTTATTTTCTTTTTTTTAAAACAGACAAACATTTTACATTTCCTATTGTTGTACCCCAAAATTTGCCCTCCCATAATCTTCAAAGTTTTGACAAGCATCACCTCAAATGGTTCAAAGTCTACTCAAGGGCTACCCAGTCAACCATCCTCCTAAGCCAGTCAAACTAGGGTTTTTGGTTCCTGCAAGGAAGTTAAGGTTTTCAAGGGCTCAATCAAGTCCCATGCTCATACACATTGTCAAGCACCTACATGTCAAGTTTCAAGGCTCACAAGGTCAAGTTGCACAGTCAAAAAACCTAATTGCTCAACAGTCAACTGTAGGGGCAAAATGGTCATTTGGCAGTCAAAAGTCAAAAATTTTGGTCAACATCTTATTTTGAAGCCACAAACATCATTTGATCAATGCTTGATCATGATTCTCAAAGTATGGCTCAAAAAGTCTCAAGATGCAAAAGTTTCTATTTTTGGACAGTTGAAAAGTCAACTGTAACTTGACCAAGGCATAACTTTTTCATGGTTCATCAGAAAAATTCCATCCAATGCTCATCTTGAAGGGGAAGACATTTCCTACAATTCATATTCACATTCCAAGTCCAAGAAATGCTCTCACAAAAAGTTATGAATTTCAACATTATAGGTCATTTTCAAAAGTCAACAAAAAGGCACTTTAAGTCAAAGACCATAACTTGAGATTGGTAAATCAAAATGACATGGGACCAAAGACATTGGTTAGAGGACTTCAAGACCTTTCCAAAATGTCCAAGAACATGTCCATAACTTCAAAATTGAGCATGATATGCATTGGAGAAGTTGGGAAATTTTTGTGAAATGGCCAAAATCATTTATCCTTGAAATTTCATTTTTGAAAAAAGGGGCCCACTTTTTCCATTTGAATCAGCTTGGCCATGCTTCCCACGTGTCCCACATTTTATTTCAAATTTTAAAATTAATTTGTTCATTTTTATTTGATTTTATTGGATTTAATTCATTTTAAATCCTTTAAAATCAAATAAAAATCAAGAAGGTTAATTAAGGGACATATTTGGTCTTGATTAGCTTTGAATCATCATTATACAACATCCCAAATTTGTTTCAAGGCCTAATCAAGCAAGAATTCAAAATTGGTACAAAGATGGAAAGTTTGTTAATGGAGGTTTATGGCAAAATCTTATGTATGAATGCAAGGCTTCAAGGCCCTTAATTCCAATTGAAATACATTACATAATGCATATGCAAGTGATCAAAAAAAAAGAACACAACCTAGAGAACTCTCTAAAACGAAAAAACAAAAAATTCCATAAAAAAAAACCTCATATTCTCTTATACAAAATCCTGTACGGAGGCCACTCGATGGAAACCCCCACTTTTCTTCTTGTTGCACTGTAAATTCACTTTTCACGTGCAATTTCCCATGAACCGACTTTAACAAAAATCTCATCAACCAAAACAGAAACCTTACACAAGCTCATGTTCATACCGTTGACACAAGCTCAAAACTGATGCAACCACAAATCATCATCCTCTTGACAGCACCACAACAACATCATTGAGTCATGATAAAGCAACACAAAATTCTAACATTTTCAATTTCATTTATTCTATTTAATTTTCTTTTTGATTGTTTGAACTTTATCCATAAAATTCTTTGTGAAGATCAGGACTGGAATTTGGCTCTCTGAATCAGAAACAGAAGAACGAGAAGCGTCCAAATCGCAGTTCCGCCGCGCAACGGCGGACTCAACCGCCGCTTCCAAATCTGCTTCTGCCGCGACTTCGTGCTCCCTCCTAAATTGGGTCAACACCCCCATGGTTTGCATCACCTTTCATTTTTCCATTTTTCTTTTCTTCTTTTTATTTTAATTGTTTTTCTTTTGTTTTATTTAATTCACCAAAATTAATCTTAATAATAACACAAAACCAAAAAAATCAGAAATCATTAAAAAATAAAAATATGTTTTATTTAATTTTTTTTAATTCTTTAAATAGTTTTTGTAAATAAATTCCAATAAAACAATTAGTTTAAATTTAGGTTTTTAACTTTAATGTCTTTTTCTAAAATAATTATAAAAAAAACATAAAAATTAGGTTATTAGTATTTTTATTCTTTTCTCAATAAATAACTTTTTCTCCTTATTATTATTATTAATTAATTTTGTAAATAAATATGGCATTTAATTAACTAGGATAAATTAGGTTAAAACTTAAACATTTTTTTTAATTAAAAACAAATTTAGAACTAGGCTTTTATTTTAATTTCTAATTTCAATTAACTTTCTTTATTTCATAAAATACCAAAAAAACATAAAAATAATCTCTTTTCTTTATTTAATCATTAATTAATTTATAATTTCTATTTAATTTCTTTAAAGGGTCCAACGCCCTCGCACTCTCGATTCTTATTTCTTTTCGCATTTATTTTTATTTCTTTTGTGGATATAATGTATTTGCCCCAAAGCCTTGTAATAGATAATTAGGACATTTACTTTCCGCACTTTTATTCAAATCGGGTCTTGGTTTAATTTGGCGATGTAGACCCGCGCCTTGTAATAGCGTAGGACCTTTATTTTCCACATTTTTTATTTTCCGCACCCTTTTAACTGCTAATCACATGAAAGAATGAATGCCCAAATAAAATCAAAGCGTAGCTCACCCAATGCATGACAAGACAAATAATAACTGAAAATGACACACAATTCACACACCACTCTTAGGGTACGCCTCACTGTTGCCTTGCCCCTCAAAACGTGGTCGTCGAGTACAGGACGTCTTAGTAAGTCCTTATGTCCATGAACATGGCATAAGGGTAGCTTCTAAGGTGTCCTACTGTTTCTCTGGTGATCACACTGTTGCCTTACCCCTCGAAACGTGGTCGTCGAGTACAGGACGTCTTAGTGAGTCCTTATGTTCCATTGATCTAGTTGCCTCGAAACGGTTGCCTCGAAACAAGTTGCCTCGAAACGGTTGCCTCAGAATAAAAAGATCAATGGCATAAGGGTAGCTTCTAAGGTATCTTACTATTGCTCGGTGACCACACTATCCCTAACCCTCGAATTGACCCGAACACCTCCAACGATGGTGCTACCTACCTCTCAATGGTGGGATGGCACTACTTTAAGGACTTCTACACAGCTTAATTCCTTAGGGTAGGTAGATGACTCGTAGATACTTGCTCTAATTCAAAACAAATCAAAATTTCTTTTCACACCGACACTTTTCAAAAAGCTTTCCAAAAACAATTTTTCAAACACTCTTGAGGACTGATACAAGAGTCGATCTGAAACTTTAAACGAAACTTTTTCAAACTCACTCACACTTTGAAAAGCAAACAAACATTTTGAAAACACAAATGAGCAAGTATCTAAGAGCCCATGGATAACCATGGATAGAAAGGGTGCTAACACCTTCCCTTTCTATAAATCTACCTCCCGAACCGAGAACAATCTCATAAGGAATTTTTCTGTGCTTTTGTCCTTTCCTTGTTGGAGAAAATAAAAGACGGTGGTGACTCTTACTTCCGCGACATTTCGCGAACCAGCGTTAAACAGTCAGTTCTATTTCCACCGATCACAGAACTGACGACTCTGCTGGGGAAATTCTTATAAAGTGAGGTGTACCTTAGGATAGTTCATAACTGTGTTTTCAATTGCTTTGACTTGGTTGCTTTAAATTGTGGGTACTGTCTCGGGAGTTCTATAGATCCTAACTCGGATCTGGGGATACCTTCTTAGAAAGTAGCAACAAGGCTGTGAGGGAACTGTGCGGGGTATACCGACATGGTTGAAACAGTCTGCTACGTTGATGTGGCACTTTGGTGTGTACCGTTAACCCTTGAGTTCAGTCAAGGAGAGTACGGGGCCTCCGCGTAGTGACATTAAGCATCAACCGACCTTAGGAACCTTAATTTAACTATCTTGGCCTCTTGCAGGTTTTGTTTACAGTCCTTAATTGGGACTCATAACAGGGTTTACCTACGTTACCCTATGCATAGCATAACATCATACCATTGCATACATCCTGCATAAGGACTAATCCGTTTCAAGGACCTCAAGGGCTTGTGACGCAGGTCATGATGAATCAACTGTCCCGGCAAGGGGCAAAGAGGACTTATTTTCCTCTAGACAAGGTTGTCAGGGGCTATGACCCACTTGATATGGTGAGCTTTGACACTTGAGGAAAGTTCCCCGAGCCAAAGTTGTCAGGGGCTATGACCCACTGGATATGGTGAGCTTTTGACCCTTGAAGAAGGACTCTCAACAACATGAAGTGCCTTTAATCAAGCCACCAGTTACCAGATTCTAATAATTTTTCTTGTTTACCCCGCGAGGTCCTTGAAAACATTGCATGCATATATAAACATCATTGCATTACAGGTACCTTTCTTTACAGGTCACTTACCATCTACGCTGTTTATTTCAGCAATGGCTTCCCAACAAGATAACCAGGGTCTTCATGCTCAAGAGACTCAGTTCAAGGAGATCTTCCTAAGCCTATCCAAGGGACAGGAAGAGTTAAGGACACTCCTCATGGGGACTTTAGCCAGGAACAATGCTGAAGATGACAAGGACGGACAACTGAAACGTCTACAAGCTGAAGTAGATACATTGAAAACCTAGATGCTGGGGCAAAGGGCTCTCATCCAAGGTCTAGCTCGGGAGCAAGAAGAGTTGAGGACCATAATCAGTCAACTCCACCAAGAGAGACACCATATAAAGCAACCTGCCCAAGTCAGAGACCAGGTCTTTGATCAGTTTCCAAGAGGACAAGAACCTGACATGGTGAAGAATAGAACTCTCCAAATTGCTACTACCTCACAGGTCCAACTACAACCTCACCCAGAGCAACAGGTTGATCTGAGTAGGCCAAGCAGGTCCAAGAGGCAGTTCACCCAGATCAACATGCCTTTGTTTCAAGCTCTGCAACACCTGCTGAGGTTGAATCTGATTACATTAAGGGCTCCTCCCTGGAACCCCAACATCCCTGCTCCTAACTATCATCCCAACAAAAGGTGTGCATATCACTCTGATAGTCCTAGACACGACACTGCCGACTGCTGGGCTCTGAAGAACAAGGTCCAGGATCTGATTAATGAAGGAGTAGTGGATTTCACCCAAGTGGGTCAAGCTGAGGTCTTCTGCCATCCCTACAAGATGCATCAGTTGAAGTAACAGGTCCTGAGACTAGAAGACTTTTGTTCATTAGAATTTTTCAAGTTGTAATTTTCTTTTGATTGTTCAAACATTTATTCATGTTAAATGTTGTTATTTCATTAATGCATCGCATATGTCTGTTTTGAAGCAATATATTCGTATTCACTATATGCAAATTATTTTCATATTTTTTCTGATGATCAACGCTCGATTAATAATTCTAAGCCTCTTGAGGGAGGATGACGAAAACGATATCATGACTTTTACAGTATGCTTTTGAACAGACCCCGCTGATGAGGTACAGGCATTATTTCAATCCCTAAACACTGGAGTTATAAGGAAGATAATCCCTCGTCAACCCCTCTGAGCCAAAGAAGTAGGAGTTTTTCTTTTCGAAATTTAAAACCCTTAATCATAACCTGGGGCAGGGTAGTCTCTCAGTTGATCCAGGTGCACAACGAATGACATCAAAAGAAGTCCTGCTGAAACAAAAGACAGTGATGGTTCCGGATAATCATAAAGATAGGCAGTCATTACATCTCGAAATAAAAACCCAATAAGTGAAAACCTATGAAGGAGACTTACAAAACAGGGGCATCCCGCTGACTGTAATTACAAAAGAAACAGTTCAGGCAAAAACAGGGATGACAAAATCAAAAAAGAAAGAGGTCCTACAAACCCTCAACAACAAAAAAATGACTGCCTATTCAAAATAAATTGTCAAACACCCGAACCATCACCAGAATTTCAGAGCAAAGACCAAACAAGGTCTAAACGCACGATCAGCTGAGTTTAGGTTTAAAGAACATCACGAAGAGCGGGTGGGTACAAATAATTTGAGCCTTTATCCTTTGTTTCTTAAACCGTGAACCAGGCCACGCTATAACCCTCAAAAGTCCTAGCTGAAGCATGGGTTAGTTCGAAAGCATACTGTTACGAAAGGTGTCCTGACTCCTTAAATCTTGCGGTAAAATAACGAGTGGACATCACAGTTTACAAAAATTCACTTGTTTTTACGAAAAAAATGCATTTTCAAAACTTCAAGACAGACATAAGCTTTTGCATTCTTAAAATAATATTGTTTGCATATGACTAGTTATTTGAACAGCAGAGAAATTCGCACAACGAATATCCGATGAACAAAGGTTTTCTCAACAAAAGAATCACCTCAATGGAAAAACACTTCCAACCAAGGGGCACGGTATGAGCATTGTCCATCATCTGGGGAAGTCCAGTCAAGATTCGGAGAATCTCTCAAAAGGCCAAACAGCCAGGGGAAAATCTCCATCTGGACCACTTGGGGCATTGGACGATCAAACAAAGATCTTCTGGTGGTATGGCGACACAACACTACTGACAGTGACGACTCCCTATGTCCTGAGAATATGGACATAGTCGAAAAATACTACGCAAAATCAAAGACCCGCTAGGTTGACACACCTAGGCAAAAATAAGGGCTTCCTGGCGAACCAAAAGGGTTCGGGCAAAAATAAGGGATGAAAATGAAAAGATCTGTACACCCGGCAAGTCGAAAACCTGAAAAGGCGGCTTGGGCAAAAATGGGTATCCCGGTGGACTGAAAACCCGAAAGGGCAGACCAGACAAAAATTAGGGATCAAAGCGTACGACTATGTCCCGTCATCTTGTCACTTGCCTACCAGAAGAAGATTTGTCAATCGGCAGGTATCAAGCACCTCCACAGGTACCTTCTTCTCCCGCGGAAACCAGGGCAACGAGAATTGCCCGAACTGTACAAGCTGCTATGTCCACCAAGGTACCAAGGTAGGTTCGGCTGAAGAATGTAACCAAGATACCTTCATTCCCCACAGAGGGACAAGGTTCAACAATACTCTTCCCTGAGCAGAGCTAGCCCTGAAAAGGCACAACATCTCCAGCAAGTCAGCAATACTCTCCCCAAGCAGAGTTAGGCTCCTGTCAGCTCCAAAGAAGTTGGGTATCCCCATAAGATCTCAACATTCCCCAGTGGAGTATACAGATATTCCTCAGCAAGCATCCCCGACAGTCTTGATCTAAGATTGTTCCCCGGCGGAATACTAGACATCCAGCGGAGCCCTTCCCAATACAGTCCAAAGTCTCCCCAGGAGAGTTGAATCAGCATCCCCAGTAGGAAGCTTATCCCCAGTAGATTCTGGAAGCTTATCCTTCTGCAGAGCATATCTCTCCCCGTCTTTATTCAGAAGGTTATTCCTCACCAGGGCTTATAACTGGGTTATCCTCAGCTATTTACAACGGAAAGATCGTCCCCGGCGAAGTCTTCCTATCCCCAGTGGAGTTCCTCAAACCTCCCAAACATAACTCAACAATGGTATCCCCAGCAGAGTTCTCATTCAACCCTTAGCAAAGAACCTCTCTTCCCATAGAGTAATTTCCCCAGTGAAGTCGCTAGAGTAATTTCCCCCGCAGAGTAATCTCCCCAACAAGTTTATTCCCCAACGGAGTCATCTTCTCCTACCGGTTTATTCTTGCAATCATCGTCCCCAGCGGAAACGAAGAACTCTCTTCAACATCAGCCCAGGATTCAACAAACTTCCCGGTATTCGTCAAGGATTTATTTTCCTAGACAAAAATACATTCGCAAACATCACATTTTCATACATGATATAAACATCACATTCTACAATCCCATTGGTTATAAACGTCATGACACCGCGCATTCCATGCACCATGACATTGCATACAACTAATGTTTTGCCTTTTTTCAGGAAAGGTGAATACAAAGATGATTACTATCAACTATCGCAATCCCAGATTTGATTCCTGTATCTAGCCAGGGCATGTCTATGAGCGATTGATTGTGGATTCGATACCTGCATCCAGCCAGGGAATGTCTACGTTAAAAAGATTAAAGAGATAGCTTGGAAATGCTCCAGATATGGATGTTGTTCTTTTGCTTATTCAAAATTCCTTTCTAGATATGGTTCAGATGTGACCCAGGCATGGCGACATTCTGATACTTATTCTAGATTTCTTCTCAGATATAACTTAGAGATGCTCCGGGCACGGAGGCTATTCTGTTGTTTATTCAGAGATCACCTTTCTAGATATGGTTCAGATGTGACCCAGGCATGGCGACGTTCTGATACTTATTCCAGATTTATTCTCAGATATAACTTAGAGATGCTCCGGGCACGGAGGTTGTTCTGTTGTTTATTCAGAGATCACCTTTCTAGATATGGTTCAGATGTGACGCAGGCATGGCGACGTTTTGATACTTATTCCATATTTCTTCTCAGATATAACTTAGAGATGCTCCGGGCACGGAGACTGTTCTGTTTTTTATTCAGAGATCACCTTTCTAGATATGGTTCAGATGTGACCCAGGCATGGCGACGTTCTGATACTTATTCCATATTTCTTCTCAGATATAACTTAGAGATGCTCCGAGCACAGAGGCTGTTATGTTGTTTATTCAGAGATCACCTTTCTAGATATGGTTCAGATGTGACCCAGGCATGGCGACGTTCTGATACTTATTATAGATTTCTTCTCATATATAACTTAGAGATGCTCCGGGCACGGAGGTTGTTCTGTTGTTTATTCAGAGATCACCTTTCTAGATATGGTTCAGATGTGACCCAGGCATGGCGACGTTCTGATACTTATTCCAGATTTCTTCTCAGATATAACTTAGAGATGCTCCGGGCACGGAGGCTGTTCTGTTGATTATTCAGAGATCACCTTTCTAGATATGGTTCAGATGTGACCCAAGCATGGCGACGTTCTGATACTTATTCCAGATTTCTTCTCAGATATAACTTAGAGATGCTCCGGGCACGGAGGCTGTCCTGTTGTTTATTCGGAGATCACCTTTCTAGATATGGTTCAGATGTGACCCAGGCATGGCGACGTTCTGATGCTTATTCCAGATTTCTTCTCAGATATAACTTAGAGATGCTCCGGACACGGAGGCTGTTCTATTGTTTATTCAGAGATCACCTTTCTAGATATGGTTCAGATGTGACCCAGGCATGGCGACGTTCTGATGCTTATTCCAGATTTCTTCTCAGATATAACTTAGAGATGCTCCGGACACGGAGGCTGTTCTATTGTTTATTCAGAGATCACCTTTCTAGGTATGGTTCAGATGTGACCCAGGCATGGCGATGTTCTGATACTTATTCCAGATTTCTTCTCAGATATAACTTAGAGATGCTCCGGGCACGTAGACTGTTCTGTTTTTTATTCAGAGATCACCTTTCTAGATATGGTTCAGATGTGACCCAGGCATAGCGACGTTCTGATACTTATTCCATATTTCTTCTCAGATATAACTTAGAGATGCTCCGGACACGGAGGCTGTTCTATTGTTTATTCAGAGATCTCCTTCTAGATATGGTTCAGATGTGACCCAGGCATGGCGACGTTCTGATACTCATTCCAGATTTCCTTTCAGAGATAGCTTGGAAATGCTCCAGATATGGATGCTGTTCTTTTTCTTATTCAAGACTCCTTCTAGATATGGTTCAGATGGGACCCAGGCATAGCGACGTTCTGATACTCATTCCAGATTTCCTTTCAGAGATAGCTTGGAAATGCTCCAGATATGGATGTTGTTCTTTTGCTTATTCAAGACTCCTTCTAGATATGGTTCAAATGTGACCCAGGCATGGAGAAGTTCTGATACTTATTCCATATTTCCTCTCAGAGATAGCTTGGAAATGCTCCAGATATAGATGTTGTTCTTTTGCTTATTCAAGACTCCTTCTAGATATGGTTCAGATGTGACCCAGGCATGGCGACATTCTGACACTCATTCCAGATTTCCTTTCAGATATAGCCTAGAGATGCTCCAGATCCGGATGCCGTTCTATTGCTTATTCAGATTCAAACTTCTAAAAAACAACTTAGAGATACTCCATCCCGGATGCTCTTCTATTGTTCAGTCCAGATACGATCCAGATTCGGATGACATTCTTTCGCTCATACAGATACAGTATGGATATACCCCAGACACGGCGGTCATTCTACTGTTTATTCAGACGTCAACAACTAGATATAGGCTAGATATGCTCCAGGCACGGAAGCTATTCTATTTCTTATTCAAATTCAATTATCCGACAGTCTCCAAATGGAATCTATAAGCCCATTCCCGACAAGGTTCTGTCACACTTCCAGATGGCATCTATAAGCCCATCCTCCTATCCATCATCTCTCCAAATGGCATCTTTAAGCCCATTCCCGCTATCACACTGCTGATACTCTACTATGTGAGTGCAAATTTCTGGGCACTCTAGTGTTCAATCATCTTCCACCCTCGGATCACGAAAGGCACACACGCCAATCTACATCCTCAGGTCTAAGAAGGTTGAACAGGGGCAACTGTTGTACCCCAAAATTTGCCCTCCCATAATCTTCAAAGTTTTGACAAGCATCACCTCAAATGGTTCAAAGTCTACTCAAGGGCTACCCAGTCAACCATCCTCCTAAGCCAGTCAAACTAGGGTTTTTGGTTCCTGCAAGGAAGTTGAGGTTTTCAAGGGCTCAATCAAGTCCCATGCTCATACACATTGTCAAGCACCTACATGTCAAGTTTCAAGGCTCACAAGGTCAAGTTGCACAGTCAAAAAACCTAATTGCTCAACAGTCAACTGTAGGGACAAAATGGTCATTTGGCAGTCAAAAGTCAAAATTTTTGGTCAACATCTTATTTTGAAGCCACAAACATCATTTGATCAATGCTTGATCATGATTCTCAAAGTATGGCTCAAAAAGTCTCAAGATGCAAAAGTTTCTATTTTTGGATAGCTGAAAAGTCAACTGTAACTTGACCAAGGCATAACTTTTTCATAGTTCATCAGAAAAATTCCATCCAATGCTCATCTTGAAGGGGAAGACATTTCCTACAATTCATCTTCACATTCCAAGTCCAAGAAATGCTCTCACAAAAAGTTATCAATTTCAACATTATAGGTCATTTTCAAAAGTCAACAAAAAGGCACTTTAAGTCAAAGACCATAACTTGAGATTGGTAAATCAGAATTACATGGGACCAAATACATTGGTTAGAGGACTTCAAGACCTTTCCAAAATGTCCAAGAACATGTTCATAACTTCAAAATTGAGCAAGATATGCATTGGAGAAGTTGGGAAATTTTTGTGAAATGGCCAAAATCATTTATCCTTGAAATTTCATTTTTGAAAAAAGGGGCCCACTTTTTCCATTTGAATCAGCTTGGCCATGCTTCCCACGTGTCCCACATTTTATTTCAAATTTTAAAATTAATTTGTTCATTTTTATTTGATTTTATTGGATTTAATTCATTTTAAATCCTTTAAAATCAAATAAAAATCAAGAAGGTTAATTAAGGGACATATTTGGTCTTGATTAGCTTTGAATCATCATTATACAACATCCCAAATTTGTTTCAAGGCCTAATCAAGCAAGAATTCAAAATTGGTACAAAGATGGAAAGTTTGTTAATGGAGGTTTATGGCAAAATCTTATGTATGAATGCAAGGCTTCAAGGCCCTTAATTCCAATTGAAATACATTACATAATGCATATGCAAGTGATCAAAAAAAAAAGAACACAACTTAGAGAACTCTCTAAAACGAAAAAACAAAAAATTCCACAAAAAAAAAACCTCATATTCTCTTATACAAAATCCTGTACGGAGGCCACTCGATGGAAACCCCCACTTTTCTTCTTGTTGCACTGTAAATTCACTTTTCACGTGCAATTTCCCATGAACCAACTTTAACAAAAATCTCATCAACCAAAACAGAAACCTTACACAAGCTCATGTTCATACCGTTGACACAAGCTCAAAACTGATGCAACCACAAATCATCATCCTCTTGACAGCACCACAACAACATCATTGAGTCATGATAAAGAAACACAAAATTCTAACATTTTCAATTTCATTTATTCTATTTAATTTTCTTTTTGATTGTTTGAACTTTATCCATAAAATTCTTTGTGAAGATCAGGACTGGAATTTGGCTCTCTGAATCAGAAACAGAAGCACGAGAAGCGTCCAAATTGCAGTTCCGCCGTGCAACCGCGGACTCAACCGCCGCTACCAGATCCGCTTCTGCCGTGACTTCGTGCTCCCTCCTAAATTGGGTCAACACCCCCATGGTTTGCATCACCTTTCATTTTTCCATTTTTCTTTTCTTCTTTTTATTTTAATTGTTTTTCTTTTGTTTTATTTAATTCACCAAAATTAATCTTAATAATAACACAAAACCAAAAAAATCAGAAATCATTAAAAAATAAAAATATGTTTTATTTAATTTTTTTTAATTCTTTAAATAGTTTTTGTAAATAAATTCCAATAAAACAATTAGTTTAAATTTAGGTTTTTAACTTTAATGTCTTTTTCTAAAATAATTATAAAAAAAACATAAAAATTAGGTTATTAGTATCTTTATTCTTTTCTCAATAAATAACTTTTTCTCCTTATTATTATTATTAATTAATTTTGTAAATAAATATGGCATTTAATTAATTAGGATAAATTAGGTTAAAACTTAAACATTTTTTTTAATTAAAAACAAATTTAGAACTAGGCTTTTATTTTAATTTCTAATTTCAATTAACTTTCTTTATTTCATAAAATACCAAAAAAACATGAAAATAATCTCTTTTCTTTATTTAATCATTAATTAATTTATAATTTCTATTTAATTTCTTTAAAGGGTCCAACGCCCTCGCACTCTCGATTCTTATTTCTTTTCGCATTTATTTTTATTTCTTTTGTGGATATAATGTATTTGCCCCAAAGCCTTGTAATAGATAATTAGGACATTTACTTTCCGCACTTTTATTCAAATCGGGTCTTGGTTTAATTTGGCGATGTAGACCCGCGCCTTGTAATAGCGTATGACCTTTATTTTCCGCACCCTTTTAACTGCTAATCACATGAAAGAATGAATGCCCAAATAAAATCAAAGCGTAGCTCACCCAATGCATGACAAGACAAATAATAACTGAAAATGACACACAATTCACACACCACTCTTAGGGTACGCCTCACTGTTGCCTTGCCCCTCGAAACGTGGTCGTCGAGTACAGGACGTCTTAGTAAGTCCTTATGTCCATGAACATGGCATAAGGGTAGCTTCTAAGGTGTACTACTGTTGCTCTGGTGATCGCATTGTTGCCTTGCCCCTCGAAACGTGGTCGTCGAGTACAGGACGTCTTAGTGAGTCCTTATGTTCCATTGATCTAGTTGCCTCGAAACGGTTGCCTCGAAACAAGTTGCCTCGAAACGGTTACCTCGGAATAAAAAGATCAATGGCATAAGGGTAGCTTCTAAGTTATCTTACTATTTCTCGGTGACCACACTGTCCCTAACCCTCGAATTGACCCGAACACCTCCAACGATGGTGCTACCTACCTCTCAATGGTGGGATGGTACTACTTTAAGGACTTCTACACAGCTTAATTCCTTAGGGTAGGTAGATGACTCGTAGATACTTGCTCTAATTCAAAAAAAATCAAAATTTCTTTTCACACCGACACTTTTCAAAAAGCTTTCAAAAAACAACTTTTCAAACACTCTTGAGGACTGATACAAGAGTCGATCTGAAACTTTAAACGAAACTTTTTCAAACTCACTCACACTTTGAAAAGCAAACAAACATTTTGAAAATACAAATGAGCAAGTATCTAAGAGCCCATGGATAACCATGGTTAGAAAGGGTGCTAACACCTTCCCTTTCTATAAATCTACCTCCCGAACCGAGAACAATCTCATAAGGAATTTTTCTGTGCTTTTGTCCTTTCCTTGTTGGAGTAAATAAAAGACGGTGGTGACTCTTGCTTCCGCGACATTTCGCGAACCAGCGTTAAACAGTCAGTTCTATTTCCACCGATCACACCTATACATTCTTACCTATTCAATATGGTTGTAATAGTAACCTAGAATTTAATTTGCAACCCCCATTTGAAGTTTGTACACCTCATCTCCCTAATGTTTGTAATAACGTAGAATATTTATTTTCCGTACTTTTATTGCTTTCATAAATTGTAGGTAATTAGGGTATGTATGACAAGACTAAAACCAATGTTTAGAAAACCCTAATTTAAGACAAATTATGCATGCAATCAAATACACTCGCACACTTACACCCTTAGGATAATTCCACTTGTTGCCTTACAAAAATGGCCATGTTATGCATGTGGGATGTCTTAGCACAAACAAATCGAAAAATACAAGATCATAGTCCCTCGATGACGCTATCAAAGTTGCCTTTCAAAATGATCTTAGTCCCTAAAGAAAAAGTGCTAAGTCATCTCACAACATTGCTATCATGTTCATACGATGACCCAACGCTCGTCCCTTCACATCCAACGATGGGGCTTCTTGCCAAATCAATGGTAAGATAGCAATATCTAAAGGAGGAGGAAAAGCATATCTAAGACCTTTTGAGTAGGTAGATTACTTTTAGTTACTTGCTCAATTTCAAAATAAACATCCTTGCTATTTTCAAAAACAATCACATGCACTTTCAAAACAACTTCAAAACATTTTCCAAACCTTGAAATATTTTCAAAAGCTCAACACTTTGTATACATTCTTACGAACGGGAATCATTGCAATGTTTGCCTAAACGATGGACTCTTTTCAAAATACTTTCAAAAACCACATAAAGCACATTTTCAAACAAAAACAAGTGATCTAGCAAGTAACTAAGAGCCCATGGAAAACCATGGATGAAAATGGTGCTAATACCTTCCCTTTTCATAATCTACCCCCCGAACTCAAGAAAACATCTATAAAGGTCTTTCCTGTGCTTTTTCACCTTTCCTTTTTGGATAAAAGAAAAGTCGGTGGCGACTCTTGCTAAACCGCAATATTTGCGAACACAAACACAAAACCTCAAGTAAGTTCTCCCACCGTATCACAGTCCAGAACCCCAAAAGAAGAATGATATTGTGGTGAAGGATAAGGGAAAAGCTATGGTGGAGGCAAGTTAAGAATAAGAACCTCCAAGCAAGAATTTTACCGACCCAGAGGTGGAAGAATTCTAGAAAATAATCTAGAAAAGTTATTATAGGGTGGTGGATCAGCTACACCAAACCCCAACCAAAATTTCAATACTATCATTGCTTATCAATTCAAAAGTGCACTGATACTCTCTAATAAAGATTCTCAGTTCTACTCATGTTGTAAAGGAGATTATAGAGAACCGGTTTGACAATGTAGTAGCAAATCTAACTTTTAGATCATATCTTAGTTTTAATGACAATGAGTTACCTCCACAAGGTAGAGCTGACAACAAGGCGTTGCATATTTTCATTCACATAGGTACAACTAACCTATAACATAATACTCACCGATCCTGGGTCCACCCTCAATGTGTTACCAAACTCAAGCTTGACGAAGTTAACACTAGATGGTGTTGTTATAAGGCCAAGTTTTATGATAGTTAAAGCTTTCGATGGTTTTCAAAGTTCAGTGTTTGGAGAAGTGGATCTTCCTGTCAAGATAGGTATGGATATGTTTTATATTACCATTCAGGTAACGGGTATAGAGCCGAAACATACATGTTTTCTCGGATGACCTTGGATTCATGTAGCGGGGGTTGTTACTTCAACTCTACATCAGAAATTGAAGTACCTCATTGATGGAAGATTGATTATAATCGACGGTGAAGAGGACCTATTTGTAAGTCACATAGAGTCCTACAAATATATCAGTGCGGATGAAGACTGCATGGTAACATCATTTTAAGTCTTACAAGTTGCTTCAATTGTAACCCTACCAGTGGATAAAATCAAGAAACCTATTGTGACTTCGTGGAGATATTTACAAGCAGCAGTGGAAGATGGTTCCTCAAAAGGTTCGGGTAAACTTGTGGAGATACTTGAGAAGAAAAATCGTTTTGGTTTGGGCTACGAAACATCAAAGGCTATTATGAAAGGCAAGGCGCAATTTCCTCCTATCTAAAAAACCTTTATCAACAAAGGAGTAGATCATGGTGGACAAGTGTCAATGATATCTAACAATAGAAACACTAAAAGAGCATCCAACTTCAACCGTGAATGCGCTCCAGGAGAAGAACTCAAGAATTGGATGGTCGTGGAGATTCCAGAGATGTTTTTCTTCCAAAGTAATTTTTCTTCTTTTTTAAAAGAACCTATGTCACGCTCGAGGCATATGGGTAGCTTGTAAGGGTCCCTATTTGTTTCAAGATTCGAGAAGAATTCTTTAAACAATTTGATGCAGGGTTCTTAGCAGTGGTAGATTATCCACCTTGGATAGCTAAAATTGTGTCAGTGCCCAAGAAGGACGGCAAAGTACGCATGTGTGTAGATTATCAGAGACTGAACAAAGAAAGTCCCAAATATGATTCTTGTTACCTTACATAGATGTTTTGGTGGATAATACAGCTCAAGCTTCGGTGTTCTCATTCATTGATGTTTTCTCAGGTTATAATCAAATCAAAATGGAACCCGAGGATATGGAAAAGACTACTTTCATGACTCCTTGGGGGCACTTTCTGTTACAAGGTAATGCATTTCGATCTAAAGAACACCGGGGTAACCTACCAACGAGTTATGGTCACACTATTTCACGATATGATCCACAAGGAAGTTTTGGTATACATGGATGATATGATTGACAAATCCTATACAGAGGAGGAGCACATCATTCACTTATAGAAATTTTTCAAGCGTCTGCGAAAGTTCAAACTGAGGTTAAATTCGAACAAATGTACACTTGGTGTCAGATCAGGCAAGTTATTGGGTTTAATTGTAAGTCAACATGGAATTGATATAGATCTCGACAAGGTTAAGGCCATACAAGAAATGTCGACTCCAAGAATAGAAAAAGAGATTCTTAGTTTCTTAGGACGATTGAACTACATTTCGAGGATCATATTGCACCTAACTGCTACACGCGAGCCTATATTCAAATTACTTCAAAAAGATCAGACGGTGGTGTTGAATGATGATTCTCAGACAACCTGTAAGACAATAAATCAATATTGACAAGAGCCACTAATCTTGATGCCACTAGTTCCTAGAAGACCACTCATCATGTACTTAATAGTTCTTGAAGGGTCTATGGGATGTGTATTAGGGAAATATGATGAAACGGGAAGAAAAAAGCATGCAATATACTACCTTAGCAATAAAGTTACTAGCTGCGAGAGCAGTTATTCACTCCTCGAGAAGACTTATTATGCATTGGATTAGGCTATTAAACGATTGAGGCAATATACGTTAACTCACACGACATGGTTAATAGAGAAAATGGATCCTCTGAAATATGAGCTTGAAAAACCGGCTCTTACAAATGACAAATGGAGGTTGATTCCTACCATTATACAAAGACATGTCACAAATGACAAACCTACGCCTACAAAATGCATGTGCCACCGAATCCTCTAAATGTCCTAAGTTCTCCTTGGTGTAGCGGTAGAAATGTTGAGAGTAAGTGTTGTACCCAAAAATTTTCCCTTCCATTTTTAAGACAAATTATATCAATATGTCTCCTCATACTCCCAAGGTTCTCAATTGCTCAAGACTACTCAAGGGTTGACCAGACAAGCTCTCCTCCTAAGCAATTGACCTACAACTAGAGTTTTGCTTTTCTCAAAGGAAATTGGACTCCTAATGCCTCAAGTAGAATTCATGGTTCCTAATATGCTTCAAAGTATCCTCATTCCAAATTTTAAGCCTTGCAATACAAGTTTCTCAGTCAATTAGCCAGATGACTGAAAATCAATTGTATTGGACAAAAAGTTAACTTTGACCAATTTACAGTCACACTTCAAGATTTTTGGTCAACATTAATATTTTTAAGTCACACTCATCATTTGATCAATGGTTGATCATGATTCATCAAGAAAACTTAAGATTCATCAAAAGTTACTAAATTAGGGTTTTCTAAAGGAGAAGTCAACTAAACTTTGACCAAGCATAACTTTCACATACTTCATCACAAATTTCTCAACCAAAGCCTATCTTTAAGGAAAATCAATTCACTATAACTTTGTCTCTCTAAGATCAAGGAAAAAAATGCTTCATTTGAGAGATATGCGCCAACACATTACAAGTAATTTTAAAAGTCAACAAAAAGATATTATTGGTCAATGCAATTTACATCAATTTAAAAACTCCAAATGAAAAAATGACAAACATGGAAGTTGTAGGAGACATATTGAGGTTACCAAAAAGTCCAAGATCATTTTCATATGACAAAAATTGAGTGAGTTATAATTGGTATAAGTTGGGAAAATTTTAGAAAATGGATGAAGTCCAAATTGAGCAAATTTGAATTTTTGGGCTAATGGGCCTATCTTTTAAGGTCCAAATGTGTTCCTGGCCTCATAATAAACCTATGAATCCATTCATTTATTTTTGTGCTTTTTATTTCTTTATATTTCTTTATATTTCTTTTTATTTTGATTTTATTCATTTAAATTCAAAATAAATCAAATAAAATACCAAATAAATGATATAAGGCATGGGGATCTGTTTTTGAATCAAATCATAAACCCAAAAAGCTGGTGACAACTTGTAAAAAATGTGTAAAGATGAATGATACATGATTGGCCTAAAAAAGAAAGAGTTCATGCAAAAAATCCATTCAAATATTTGGTCATGAAAATCAAAGATTTGATTCATGTTTGTTGACCTAAACTACTATCCTATAAATACATAACATGTTCAGACCATCAAGGTCACAAATATTTTCCTCAAGAACAAGCCCTAAAAAATCTAAAAATTATCAAAACTAGGGAAGCTTGAAAACCTCGTGTGCAACCACTTTCAATCCATTCCAAGCACCCTATCATCTTCGTGAAGATCCCAAGAGTCCATCCCAGCAATCCTTGAAGCCTAGAGCACGCCAAAACTCAACATCAAGTTGCACCGATTGGGTAAATTTCTTGAATCCCAAACTTTTATTTTTTTTCATATTTAATTGATTTGATACATGTATACATGTACATGATCATGTTTAGCACTGTTATGCTCCATTGTTCGCAAGATTTAACGTAGAAATGAGGATATGCCATGGCTAGGGTTGTTTGAGATGTTTTCTTCGAATCTCATGATACAAGTGTTTTCATTCTAAAATAACACCACTATTGGATTCACAAGGGTCAAATTAGGGGGGTAGGGTCCCTTTTATGATCTAACTCATGCGATTTTTCCAAGTTGAAATTTGGACTCACTGGAGAAGACGACCAGAGCTAGGGCTCCAGCGCTTCTCTTATTCACTTGTTTTATTATATATTTATTGCTTTGTATTCTATAACACCAAAAGAAGCATGGAATAGTGGTGAGAAATGCGCTGGTGTAACATAAGCGGCGTGGGTTTGATCCTTACGTCTTGCAATTACTTTTGTTGTTTTTCCAAACTAACGTGTAGGTTAATATATAATGATTGATTCCCATTCCCAAACACCAGCAAGCGCATGGCGCAATGGCAGGAGGGAGCGCTTATGATTTCAACGGTGTAGGTTCAACACCCACCCCAAGCATTTTTTACCCTATTTTCTTCCTAACCCTAATTTTTCTATTTTCTTTACTAATTATTCTTAATTAAACATTAACTAAACTATTTTTTTAAGAAAACCTAACAAATTAGGATTATGGTTTTAATTAATAATTAAATTCTTGACATGTTTTTATTAATTAATTAATTAATTAATTAATTAACCTTTTACTATATATTAAAATTAAATAGAAACAATTAGGTTTTAATTAATTATTATCACTTAATTTATTTTCTATAAAAACACCAAAAAAAAAACATTAACATTTAGATCTTAGGTCTTTAAAATATTTTTCTAACATTCTTCTTATTTAATTTTCTTAAAAAAATGTATAGGTCTCACTATCGATGTAATAGCTTAGATTTATATTCCCATATTTTTCCCTATTATGTATCTGCTCCGAGGATGTAATCGCGTAGGTTTACTTTCCCGTAAATTTCTATTATGTAACTGCCCCAAAGCCATGTAATAGCGTAGAACTTTACATTCTGTACTTTATTTTTCTATACATATTTAACTTCTAGTAACTAGGGTTTGTATGGCAAGACTAAAAACAAACGTAGAAAGCCCTAATTCTCAAGATAAGTAACTGAAATCAATACATTCTTCACACTTGCACCTCTAGGGTATTCTCTCTTGTTGCCTTATGATATTGGTCATGTCCCTTGAAAGTGGGGATACTTTAGCAAAAGACACTTAATCAAATCATCATAGTCCCTTCAAATAAAGATCACAGTCCCTCGATGACCCTCCGAGTTGCCTACAAAATAATGATAGTCTCTCTGATGTAATTGCTGAAGTATCCTTACATGCTACCTTCGATGACCATACGATGACCCTATGTCTGTCCCTTCATATCCGATAAATAAGGTTACCTACCAACTAATGGTATAGATAGAACTACCTCTAAAGTAGAAGGAAAAAGAATAAGAAAGACTTTAGTTGGTAAGAAAATCCTAATTGCTTGCTCACAACATTTCTCACAAACAATACATTTTTATCACACTTTCAAACAAATATTTTCAAAAACACTTTGTATACATTCTTGAGGAATGATACAAGAATCATTACATAGTTAGCCTTACATTGGAATTCAAAATATTTTCAAATTACACACACACAAAGAAAGTTTTTCAAAAGTGAGCTAAGCAATTAAGAGCCCGTAGATAACTACGGATGAAAAGGGTGCTAACACCTTCCCTTTTTATAACTTACCCCCCGAACTCAAAATCTATCAAAGGTATTTCCTGTTCTTTTCACCTTTCCTAAATATTGGATAAAAGAAAAGTAGGTGGCGACTCTTTCTATCCACACATTTGGATTAAACCAAAAAAGTCAGTTCTCCCACCGTATTAAACTAATCCATTGGATTGAATTGACTTGCACAGATCAAACAAAAATCGCCATTGCGCTTTATTGTTTCCAGAGGAATGGGAAAAGAGTGAATAACCCTAAAAAGAGATGTAGAGAATCTAGGTATGGGGTTTGGTTATGTAAAGGGAAGCTTTTAGTACCCTAAACATCTACGGTACTCCGCAGGAACTTCTTTCAAAATTTGTGTAGTTTAGCTATAAGTGTTGTATACAAAAATAGATGATGGAGATGAGAAAAGAAGTATTTTTTACAATTTTTTTGCACCCACCGCGGTTGCGAACCTTTAGTGCCTATGTACCACCTTCTGTGAAATAGGGGATCAGGGTACTCATAGTTCACCTTTAAAATTTTAAAACATAAGTGTGCTGGTTAATTTTAAGAGATGAGACATCATCGTCATATCCGAGTGAAAAACATACTTACTACCCACGATTATGAGAAAGGAGAATTTGCATCATATCAAAGTGGAGGATATAACTTGGATTTTAAAATCAACAAAGCCTCACTCAACACGTAAGTGGAAAATACCTCACTTCACCCCAATCATAGAAGTAAAGTAGCTCGCATCACTACAAGGATTGACAAGAGTCTAATCTTTTGAGAAAATTTTAAAGTAAAAAGCCAAAGTGGAAAAATGGTTTGAATGAGGTTGATTGACTTATTGTCTTCTCACAAATAATGTCAAAGCATGATTAAGTTGGTTAAAGTTTGATTAAGAAAATATTTTGGAAAGTGCATGGACCTAAGTCCAAGTTTATTGTAAAAGCGGTTCAAGTTAGAAAACAAGAAGAGTTTTGAAATGGAGGGAGAAGACTTTTGAAATTAAAGAATATGGGAGGAGATGAAGGGACTATCCTAAAGAAATAAGGTAAAAGTTAGGGAAAAGAACCGTCTAACCAAAAAAAAGCCAACACTTGACATAAGGATCCAATGTAGAATTCCCATCATTTAGATTGAAACCAAACAAGCAAAGATACTAAACCTCTTAAGAATACCAAGCTTTAGATGCATTAAGTTTTCACAAAAATTGGATAGAGTAACAGTTGTATACAGGTGAATTTTCAATCACAGACAAAGCATATAATCAGAATAACCTGCATACAAAGAAAATCAACCAAATGTCTTGGGGTAAACCCCAAGAACTCTAGAAAAAATAACAATTATAGACTCAAGGTCTTCAGGGTAATTAAGGCTTCTAATCCTAAGTCCAAGAGGTCCACAACTACATAAAGCCAAGGATAGTAACCAAATAGTTCATGTAATCTTAAGGTTTTTATTGTTCAAGTTGATTATTAATTATCTTCAAAAAGAAAATGAAAGCTCAAGTGAGCAAGGATGAAGAAAGACATAAAGATAAATTCTCAAGTGAGTAAAGATAAAAATGACATGAAATGTAAATGCCAAAATAAATGGTACATAAAAGTAAAGGTATAAATTAAAAGCATAAAATGAAAGCACAAAGTAAAAGTCAATTGCTAGTGAATTAGAAATTAGAGGTTAGCTGAATGACAATCTTGAAACTTGCATTTGAAAACTCATTAGAAGATTGATAAAATCAAAGCCTCTCAACAACAAGTTTCATTTGCTTTTTGTCAAGTATATCATTCATTTCAAGTTCTCAAGACAACAACATATGATCAATGATGTTTAAGTGATTCACTTAGACCAAAGTTTATGAATATTCATTAGAGGATTGATAAGACCAAAGCCTCCTAACAATGAACCTCGAGATTATTGGATCAATGGTTTCAAATTAAACACATTTGGGCTTGCAAACATGGGTTTGGGCCACAAATTATCATTTCTTGAATCAGGACAAAATTTAGCGTTATGTTAAGCAATCATAAGTGGACTTATGTAGAATTTGCACCTATTTTGAGGTCGGTCAATAGAAATATATGTATCATATGTTTAGAGAAATGATATGTAGATCTTTCTCCAACAACATGTAGCACAAGTAAGAAAGGAATAACATGAAGAGGGAGGGGATGTATTAGATGAAATTAGGGTTTCAAATATCATTAGCATCATTCATATATTTTGGTGGATTTGGTTTTTCAACCTATCAACACCCAAGATCCAATGAGGTTGAGGAACTTGTCCCAAAATAACACCCAAATCAGGACCAAACAAAAATAATAAAATAATATTTAATAAAAAAAATCTAAATGGTTAATAAAAGAGAAATAATTGGTAAAATACACAAAGTATATTAAATTTATTTGGAATTTTTTAAAGTCAGAAACTATTTTAAAAATTTAAAGAAATAAGTAAAATAAACCAAAAATTGTGAGAAATAGCAAAATCAGAAATGAAAATGAGATGAGGTCACTAATATTTGTCAATAAGTCATTGGATCCTTCCATAATTTTTTAGAATTAAAAAATAAAATAAAAAGTATTTTTAAAGAAATTAAAATAAAGCAAACAATACAAAAATCATAAAAAATATCAAATGTCAAAATAAAAATATGAAAAAATATTCACAAAGTTAGAAATAATTCAATGTATTTTTGTATATTTTTTTCATATTTATTGAATAAAATATAAGAGAGTTATGAATTTTTGAAATTAAAACAAATTTTAAAACAAATTTTATAAAAATAAAATAAATCATAAATAATATGAGGCGTTGGATCCAATTCATTATAACATGCTGGCACATCTAATGGCTGGAGAGTGATGATGTATGGTGATCCATGGTCAACAAGCGCGCATTGAAGTCACGATAATCAGACAAATCACAACAATTCAATTGTCTTGTCTCATTGGCTAAAGAAGCCACGTAGGTCATCTTCAACCTCCAGCTACCCTGAAACTAAGGCGAGATCATGATTCTTAAATCTGTAAATATAGACGCTCATAGTGGTATCATTAGATTCGTCTCTTCAAGACTATCACAACCATATCCTCACGCCAAATTTATATAAAACACATCTTACTCGATTTGGAAAAAACCATAGATGTTTTGAAAATTTTGAAATCGATTACAGAAGCATCAAATGCATTGATTCTTCAAAATTAAGTTAATAGAAAGCATCAGTGAAAATCATAAACCATTCCAGTAATTTGAGTTAGAAGATTTGGTGCTTTAAACTACCTGAACAAAGTCAAATGAATTTTCTATGAAATTGGACTTGGCTAGCTTGATTTAGAACATCTCAATGCTTGGTTATTCTTCTGTTAGATTGAGTGAAGTTCAAGGAGGAAGAATCAACAAAGAAATTGGATTGAAAAGTGGAGAAAAGATGAATTCGAAAACTTAGAAAAGTGAGTTATGGAGAGAGTTCGGCAGGGTGATTTTGGTTGTCCAAGATTGATAAAATGATGGGAGTGAGGTCCTATATTTACAGGGAAGTGAGTGGTGCAAAGATTTGAGAGAAAAAATGAAGTTTTAAGGGAAATTGGATAGAGCCCGAAAGTGGAAAATGTATGATACCATGTGCCTCGAAACCCAGCCAATTCATGCATTTTGATCCTTAATTAAACTTTAGGAACTTTGTTAAACATGTTTAAATTAAAAACGCGTGCTAATTTGGTGTTTAGAAGCTGGATTATGAATTTCAAAATCTAACTTGGAGAGAAAATATGGTTTGAAGTAGCTGACTTTGAACTCATGGTGTGCAAGATTTAGGAAGCCTTAGGAGATGATTATTGATGCATTGGAAAGATCATGTAACACTCTTCATAATGTGCCTAGAAAGAATACATTTGGATGCTTGAGCTAAAAGTTATGCTTGGTCAAAATCAGGAAAAAATGCGCTAACTTTTATACTTAGATAATTTTTATGTTTCTTATTCAAAAATAACCTATAATGCTTTGAAACTAAACAAGGTCTTCCTTCAAAATTGAGCTTTGATCATTGATGTTAGCTTGAAGTAGACTTCATAAAGATTATTGTGAAACTGATATCACTAAAAATTCCTAATATAGAACTTGTTATGATCTTGTGAAATTGGTGAAAATCCATGAGATGACCTATAATATTTTGAACTCAACAAGCATCTTTCAATCATTTACAAGCTTAGAACCAAAAAAAGAGTTAAAGTTAACACCATTTAGATCATAGTAAAAAAATAATAGGCTCAATATGATAAAATTTGACCAAGTTATGATCCTTTGAAGTCACATAAAAGAATTTGATGGTTTATGTAGAGGACTTGTAATATTTCTCAATCATTAGTAATCTTCCATATAAAATTTGCTTGAAACTATTGAAGTAATTTGTTAATAACCCCTTAGAGAGAAAAATATCTTTGCAATCACTAAAAAATTTCAAAAGATTAACAAGATGTAGCCCTTAGAAGTTCAAAACCCTAGCTCCTAAATCATCAAAATGACTTGGAACCTCTTTCAACTTTTGACAATCTTTCTTGCATAATTGCTTTTGTCATGTGAAGAGAAGTTGTTTTGGATTATAATAAGAACCCATATTAAAAATAATCACTTTCCAATGTTGAAAATTGAGAATTTTATGCACTTGTAATCAAGGAATCAAGAACTTGTCAAATTAGGTCAAATTTCTTGAATCAATATTGCATATATTGACTTTCTTTTGCAAAGTAGAGCATGATGAGACATAGTAGGATTTGAAATCATGTTGTATTGAAACACATGCAAAGATGAAGTTTAAATCTCAGTGGAGCTTTGTTGAAGAAGGCATGGAAATAAACTTATGAACCTATGAATCAACCTGATCAAATGTATTGTGCCATCACCTATAATGCCAACATCCATAGAGAAAATATACATTCATTTTATTTGTTAGTTAAAAGTTAATCAATCACAAGATATACATGTAAAAAACATATAAATCAAGGTGTTTTGTGATCCCACATGACCGGACCTAAAGTTAGGAAGAAGAACCAAACCATAGTGTGTGATCGATATGATTGGGTTGATATTGAAATGATGAGAGATATTAGGGGGGAAATTGGGGTATAACAGATGCCCTTATTTAAGTGTCTTCTATTTGGAGATATGAAGGTTAAAATCTTCGTCTCGATGAGATTGAATATACTTAAATATAAAACAAGCCATATTTTTTACCCTAAGATGCCATAAAATGATTATGATCATGCATGAAAACAAACAAATCCGAAGGTGACACAGGACACCAATGGGGATGTGGGAAATAAGAATAAAGGATCAAAAGAAAATCTAATCAGAAAAATAAATCACTAGTGAACAGAAGACTCGACTCCACTGGGGTAAAGCACAAGGATGAGATAAAGCATCATCAACTCAAACATTGAGGAAAAAGTAATGGATGGCAAAGATCGACAGATAACTACAAACTACCCATTCACGGAAAAAATAGAAAAAAAATTACGTCGACTCACATGGATTAGACATGGTAAGATAATACCGGTGAATACGAATATTAGGGTAAGTAGTAAATGACTAGCATCAATACTTATGCCTGTAAACAAATGAACTTCTTTAGAACAAAGTGAATCTCAACGACAAACTATCTCCCATAATGACGAGACTACCATTCATCAGAGTAAACATCTCCACAACGAACTATCTCCCATAATGATAAGACTCCCATTCATCGGAGTAAGAAATCACAACAACGAACAATCTCCCATAATAACGAGACTACCATTCATCGAAGTAACACATCTCAACAATGAACTATCTCTCATAATGATGAGACTACCATTCATCGGAGTAACAAATCTCAACAACAAACTATCTCCCATAATGACGAGACTACCATTCATCGGAGTAACAAATCTCAACAATGAACTATCTCCCATAATTACGAGACTACCATTCATCGGAGTAAAATATCTCAACAATGAACTATCTCTCATAATGAGGAGACTACTATTCATCAGAGTAAAAAATCTCAACAACAAATTATCTCCCATAATATTGATACTACCATTCATCGGAGTGATAAATTTCAACAACGAACTATCTCCCATAATGACGAGACTACCATTCATCGGAGTAACAAATCTCAACAACGAACTATCTCCATTAATGAAGAGGCTACCATTCATCGGAGTCACAAATCTCAACATTGAACTATCTCATATAATGAAGAGACTACCATTCATCAGAGTAACAAATATTCTCTAGTATTGATAGATTTACCATGGAAACACAGGTTTATCAAATAAAGAGAATGCCACTTGCTGTCATGATAAGCATTTGCAATTATGCTGCTGGGAATTGAATTTTAACTTCTTGGGAAAAACCAACACATTTTTTTGAGTAAATAAAGTCTTCTCGTGCAAAATAAATTCACATTCTTAATCCAGAGCTTAAAGTCTACCGAAATCAAAATAACAATGTTGTCATGGACCAATGAATTCAAGCCAGAAACAAGCCAGAGTGAAACAGTTAACCAAGACACTATCCAATGAGGAATAAACTCAAATAGGAATTAACTTCCATTCAAATAATGAGTTAGGCAGGAAGGCTAAAGCAAAATTATTCCACAAGGGATAACTTAATGGGGAAATTGAAAGGATATACACTTTATACTTAAGGTTGACAAACCTATTGAAGAGATGATAACATAACTCTGTGAATAGGGTAACATGTCAACAAAAAAAATAATTAATGAAAATGAGCAATGCATTTTAAATTCAAATATGCATGATGTATGTATGAATGTATGAATATATGAATATTATCATGTACATGTTGACAAAACAGACAAACAACACTGGGAATAACCAGACAAAACCAACTTGGGTAAAGTCAACACTCGGCTAAATTACTTCCAGGATGAAGATTCCGTAAGAGACTAAGCATCGACTGAGGAAAAAAAGTCCTACTTCACGGCTTAACTTCACCGGGATGAAATATGGCTTGAAAAATAATCAAAGCACAAATCCGATAGCAATAAACCAATACAGATGCAAGGATATATCACCCTTCTCCAGGCTTCATCGGGGAATATCATACAAATTTCACTAGGGAAGACAATTCCTCATTGTCTAGACTTCCACTGGATATTATAATACTGACTTCCCTGGGGAAGCTGAAAACCACATCGTCAAGACTTCAACTGGGGATCTCGTGCCGATTTTACTTGGGAAAGTGAAAACCACATCATCGGGACTTCAACTGGAGAATGTTGTGTTGTCTTTATTGGGGAAAATTAAATTTCTCACACACCGAGGAGAGCCCAAATACATTATTTAAAATTAAAAATAATAGTCTGAGCTAATTTCTCTGGGGAGAAATTGTGAGATTTAATGGAGTAACAACTTTCAGAGAGAAACAATATCCTCGACTCACCTGGAGATTAAAGAAGTTATCATCACAACAATAATTCAACATTATGGAGATTTTAAATCAAACTCAACACTTGGCGAGAGAAAACCCAAAAAGTTGTCAGTCGTCTAAAAAATTCTTAGGAACAAATGATGACACACAAATATGTGATATTTCTGGCTTGATATACACAAAATATTTCTCATACTTTAGTTTAAATTAAATTATTTTATAGGTATTATGCAGGTATTTTTCTATTTTCACAGATATGCATTAAGCTGAACACTTTGGAAGAAATGAAGAAAAAGAGGTGCAAAACTAGCAAAAAGGCCAAAGGAGAAGAAATGAGCTCAAGCCCATTAAGCATGTGAGCATGTGGCCCACCATGAAGAAGACCTTGACGATCGTCAAGGAGTCATGTCGAACGTCACGCATTGAGAATGACCAAGTGACTATCGTCACTTGGACGTGACGAACGTCACAAGGCCATTTTCCCCACTTTCTTCGCATCCAACGGACAGAAACTCATTCAAAGCAAATCCAACGATTACCTATATTATCTGACCCACTCAGTCAAAGCACGAGGGAACGTAACAAATTAATGGTCCTATTATTTCTCAAAGGAAGAAAAAATGTTCCTACATTTTCGAGAACAACTGATCACACAAGACTTATAAATAGAGCCTTGGACCATACGAGAAAAGAGTTCTTCTTTTTGGGCAGAAACATTGGAGATTTTATATTTACTTTTACCAAATATTCTTTAAGCATTATTTTATTTCCAGCAATTTCTATATTCCTTCCAGCATTTATTTTCATTGTACGGTTACATCTATTCTCCGATCGAAGCAAAGCCTACAATTTGTGCAGGAGTGCTTCTATCTTCAAAATTATTACTAGGTTTATGTTTACAAATTCTTATTGCTTTTAATCAATATGATTATGTTTATTTTTGTTTGTCTCTTAAATTATTCTGTGATTTGGTCTGATATTATGTTAGGCTAGAATTTCTATACCGGTATGTAAAGTCACTCAACCAAGGGAACGGGTAACTTAGTTGGGATTATTTTTACTACAAAACTTTATTTTCTGGCCTAAGTTTCTATTTTTAGTCATTAAATTGTTTTGTTACAAAAGTAAAGAACAGATAGAGGTTAGGGTCAACAAAGTGGAAGTTTGAGATCTTTTAACTAGATAGTAGTAATGAGGCATTAGCTTAAAATACAGCAGAAGCACTTTAAAGTTAATTAAGATTTTATTTAGTTTTCAAAAAGTGTTTTTAACTCCTGCGGGATGGCGGAAGCGTACGTTAAGACTTAACTGCATAGCCTAGATCAACAAAACGACAGTGTGAGACGAGGGTTTTTAAACTAAATAAGTTTTACTGAAAAATGTTTTGAAAATATAAAGACACCCAACAGGTCGCTAGTTCCCGAGGTTCGACTATTGCATACTGGTAATTACGCTCATTGATTATTAAAAATCCAACTTAATTTAGTATTTAGTTTTCCCTATAACCCAATCAAATATTCATTAGCTTTAGATTTGAGAAGTAATAATAGAAGACGGTAGATCGATTCATCAGTCTCTGTGGTTCGATATCTTTTAAAACTACACGATAAGACTGTGCGCTTGCAGTCCGAATCATTGGATACATAAGTATAATCCCGATCAAGTTTTTGGCGTCGTTGCCGGGGACTGATTTAAGTCGATATCGCTACTCTTTTGTTATGCAGTAGAGACTAGAGAAAAAACCTCTCTCTTTCTTCTCTTATTCCTTTTCTATTTCTTTTCTTATTTGTATGCCAAACACTCGTTTGCAAGGCGAGCCGTTATACATACAAATCAATGATATTGAGCGTTATCTCAGACTTAGACGCCGCATTCAAGAGTATCATCTCTTTCATAACACTCAACCTCGTCAGTCACTCGAATCTCCTATTTCTCGACCAACCGAAGAAATGGCTGCCAATCCTGCTTCGCCCCACTCAAATCCTACGCCATTCCCTCACAAGATGAATCGTACAATAGCATTGTTGCTCCTCCAATCGAGGCTAACAACTTTGAACTAAAACCTTCTTTGTTATCTGCTGTACAACAGAACCAGTTCTCTGGTGGGTCAATGGAAGACCCTAATCTTCATGTATCAATATTTCTACAGTACGCAGATACAATTAAGAACAATGGGGTCAGCCAAAAGGCAATAAGACTTCGTCTCTTCCCTTTTTCTCTAAGAGACAGAGCTAGAGCTTGGCTCCAATCTCTACCCGCAAACTCAGTCACTACATGGGATGAGATGAAGAAAGTATTTCTTGCAATGTATTTCCCGCCAAGAAAAACAGCTATGTTAAGATCTCAAATAAGCGATTTTAGACAAAAGGAGAACGAATCCCTTTTCGATGCTTGGGAACGATACAAGGATCTAATGAGACTATGCCCACATCATGGCTTGGAAGAATGGTTGATTATCCATAACTTTTATAATGGTCTCCTTTATAATACAAGATTAACGATAGACGCAGCCGCAGGTGGTTCACTTATGGATAAATCCTACACCGTTGCCCATGCTCTAATAGAAAGTATGGCCCAAAACCACTATCAGTGGGGAAGTGAAAGAGTACACGCAGACAAAGGTACTGCAGAGAAAGCACCGAAAAAAGGAGGCATGTATGAGATAAGCGATCTAGACAGTGTCCATGCTAAGGTAGATGCCCTCACCTTAAAGATAGATAATTTGACCGCAATACCTCCTGCCACCATGGCTGCTATAACTCCCAATTACGAAATATGCGGAGTACTTGGACATCTAGTTACCGAATGTAAGATCTTGGAAGGAACTCCAACTGACCAAGTGAGTTATGCTCAAGGAAACCCTTACTCAAACACATATAACCCTGGATGGAAAAATCACCCAAATCTCTCATATAAAAACCCCAATGTGTTGTATGCTCCAAACCAAGCACCTGCCGTGCCACCTGGATATCAGAAACCTCCTGCAAATGCTCCTAGTGCGCCTACAAAATCAAACTTAGAATTTATGATGGAGAACTTCATAGCTACCTAAGCGCAAACAAACAAAGACGTCCAAAATCAAAACATACACACTAACGAGCAGATAAAATAATTAGCAAACAAAATAGATGCTTTGGCCACCCACAATAAAATGTTAGAAACCCAAATCTCTCAAGTGGCTCAACAACAAGCACCTACAGCTGCACCGGATGATACATTTCCTATTTAACCACAACCTAACCCGAAGGGGCATGCTCATGCCATCTTATTAAGAAGTGGAACCGAGTTAGATGGACCGCCTGACCCAAGACTGTCAAATCAAAGTATGTATCAAAGGTCCGAAAAACCAACTGAGAAGGAGAATCAACCAGAGAAACCAGAGGAAGACGAAGAAGATAAAGGAGGAGAGGCCAAAGAAAAAGAAAAAGAAAAGCCTTATGTGCCTCCACCGCCTTATAAACCCCATATCCCATTTCCTGGTAGATTAGCCAAACCTAAGAATGTAGGGCAATTTAAAAAATTCGTAGAACTCCTGAAACAACTTAATATAACAATCCCTTTCACAAAAGCCATAACTCAAATGCCTTCCTATGCCAAATTCCACAAGGAAATCTTATCCAACAAGAAAAAGCTAGAAGATAACGAGACAGTCACACTTACAGCAGAATGTAGCGCAATTATCCAAAACAAGATGCCTCCTAAGCTGAAGGATCCTGGAAGCTTATATATACCATGTCATATAGGTAAGTTTGTCATAGACAAAGCCCTATGCGATTTAGGAGCTAGTATTAGCGTTATGCCTTTATCCATATGCAACAAACTGGAAATGGGTGAACTAAGACCAACAAAGATGTTTGTTCAATTGGCGGATCGCTCTGTCAAATACCCAGTAGGAATTAGAAAACATTCCTGTACAAATAGGTCAATTCTACATCCCTACAGATTTCATAATCATGGACATTAGAGAAGACGAAAGTACACCTATCATCTTAGGAAGACCATTCTTAGCCACTGCTGGAGCTATCATAGATGTAAAAAAGGGCAAACTAACCTTTGAAGTAGGTGAAGAGAAAGTCGAATTTACTTTGACACAATTCTTACAAGTTCCTGCCATAGATGACACATGTTATCTTGTAGACATCGTGGACTAATGCATAAGATAGATTGAATGGGAACCGATACCTTGTTCTGAAACCATGAAGATTCCCACACCTCTTATACTCGAAGATAACGAATGGTGTCCTGAATACCGAGAAGACAATATGAGTGAATGCTTACCTCTGACACCCGATCACATGCCTTGTCCAAGAAAACCAGCATTGGATCTTAAGCCATTAGCTAAGACCCTTAGATATAAATTCCTTGACACTGAGTTAAAACGACCTGTGATTGTCAACACGGACTTAGGACAACAAGAAACAGACAAATTATTACAAGTCTTAAGAAAATATCTATCCGCCTTGGGATACAACATTACAGATCTCAAAGGAATAAGTCCTTCCATTTGCATGCATTGTATTATGTTGGAAAATGACTGCAAATCTTATAGAGAACATCAACGAAGAATCAACCCAATATGGAGCACCGTAGTTAAAGATGAAGTTAAAAACTTCTGAACGCATGAATCATATACCCAATCTCTGATAGTCAATGGGTAAGCCCAATCCACTGTGTACCAAAGAAAGGTGGTATAACAGTAACAACAAACAAAGCAGGCAAAGTTGTAGCGGAACGAACTATAAGCGGAGCTAGAATGTGTATTGACTACAGGAAGCTAAACAAGGACACTCACAAGGACCATTTCCCTCTACCGTTCATTGATCAAATTCTTGAACGATTAGCTAAGCACTCTCATTACTGTTATCTAGACGGTTACTCGGGATTCTTTCAAATTCCTATTCACCCTGATGACCAAGAGAAAACAACATTCACATGTCCTTATGGAACTTTCGCCTACAGACGGATGCCATTTGGATTATGCAACGCTCCTGCCATATTTCAGAGGTGCATGATGGAAATCTTTCCTGATTTCATAGACAACATCATGGAGGTCTTTATGGACGACTTTTCTGTATGTGGAGAGAGTTTTGAAGATTGTATGAAAAATTTAGAGAAAGTTTTAGAGAGATGCGTAAAAGTTAACCTCATTCTGAATTGGGAAAAGTGCCACTTTATGGTCAAACAAGGAATTGTACTAGGACACGTTATGTCTGAAAAGGGGATTGAAGTCGATAAAGCCAAGATCGAAGTCATAGAAAACTTACAACCCCCTAAAACAGTAAGAGAAATATGCAGTTTCTTAGGACACGCCGGTTTCTACCGACGATTCATAAAAGATTTCTCGCAAATATCAAAACCTCTAACTACCCTCCTTATGAAAGACGTTGAATTCTATTTCGATGACAAATGCCTAAAAGCATTTAACCAATTAAAAACAGCTCTTGTATCTGCACCAATCATGCAACCACCCGATTGGAGACTTCCATGTGAAATCATGTGCGACGCAAGTGATTACGCCGTAGGTGCAGTCCTGGGACAACGAAGAGATAAGAAGCTTCATGCGATATACTATGCTAGTAGAACCTTGGACCCTGCACAGATGAATTACGCAACAACGGAAAAAGAACTTTTAGCTATAGTCTTTGCACTAGAAAAATTTCGCTCCTACCTAGTAGGCGCAAAAATAATCATTTATACAGACCACACAGCTATTAGATATCTCTTAACCAAGCAAGATTTGAAGCCGAGACTATTGAGATGGATTCTTCTTCTACAAGATTTCGATTTAGAAATTAAAGACAAGAAAGGTACTGAAAACGTAGTAGCCGACCATTTATCCCGAATGGAAAGGCTGACACCAGAAGAAGTACCCATTAACGATGACTTCCCGTATGAACGTCTGTTAGCTCAGATGGACTTAGGAGATGCCAGCGAAGAACCACCTGAATCAAATCCAAATCAACTATTTTTAGAACTTGACACACAAACCGTTAGCTGTAATTCACAAGAAAGCCAAATAAATAATGATATAAACGAAACCGTGGTCTCTGTCCGAACTAATCAAACCTTACCATGGTATGCGGATATAGAAAATTACTTAGCTTCCAAAATCCTACCCCCCGATATGACTTATCAACAGAAGAAAAAATTCTTTCATGATTTGAAACATTACTTTTGGGACGAACCTTTACTATTCAAGAGAAGTGCCGATGATATTTTCCGTCGATGCGTCCCGGAAAATGAAATTGAAAGCATTATTTCTCATTGTCATGATGCCCCTTACGGAGGACATGCAAGCACATCAAAGACATGTGCCAAAATTTTGCAGTCTGGTTTCTATTGGCTAAATTTATGGAAAGATGTGCACATAGCCATCCTTAACTGGGACCGATGCCAATGCACTGGAAACATATCCAGACACGATGAGATGCCTCAGATTGGCATTCTACAAGTTGAAGTCTTTGATGTATGGGGAATAGACTTCATGGGACCATTCCCGTCCTCATTCGACAACAAATATATACTCGTGGCTGTAGATTACGTTTCGAAATGGATCGAAGCAATAGCTTCTCCAACAAACGATACTAGAGTCGTGATTAAACTCTTCAAAAACATTATTCCCAAGGTTTGGTGTACCCAAGCAAGTCATAAGCGACGGTGGCTCCCACTTCATATCAAGAATCTTCGATAAACTCCTAGCCAAATATGGGGTGAAACACCGCGTAGCAACACCATACCACCCCCAGACAAGCGGGCAGGTGGAAGTCTCAAATCGAGAAATAAAACAAATATTGGAAAAACTGTTGCCACGTCAAGAAAGGATTGGTCGGCTAAGTTACCCGAAGCATTATGGGCCTACAGGACGGCGTTCAAGACACCAATAGGTACAACACCCTTTAAACTCATTTATGGTAAGTCATGCCACCTGCCAGTGGAAATTGAACACAAAGCTTACTGGGCAATAAAAACTCTAAACCTAAGCTACACTGCGGCAGGTGAGAAAAGGATCCTCGACATAAATAAATTAGAAGAACTAAGATTAGACGCTTATGAAAATGCGAGGATCTACAAAGAAAGGACGAAAAAGTGGCACGACAAACGAATCTCAAGGAAGGAATTCAATGAAGGAGATGTAGTTCTCCTATTCAACTCTCGTCTAAAACTTTTTCCTGGGAAACTCCGTTCACGATGGTCTGGACCCTTAGAAGTGACCAAAGTTTTCCCCAGTGGTGCCATAGAGATAAAAGGAAAGTCCACAAACCCGTTCTTAGTAAATGGCCAACGTCTAAAACATTATTACAGCGTTGAAAACAGGGATTATACCGCGAGCTTGACACTATTAGAGCTACCACCCTAATTAGGAAACTAATTCACGTCTAAAAACATTGTCGAGCTAACGACATTAAACAAACGCTGTGTGGGAGGCAACCCACACGTTTTTCATTTAATTTCTTTCAAATCTCTTTATATTTTTATTTTGCATTTTGATTTTGATTTTTCGATTTTTCTTTTTCTTTCTTTCTCCCATTGCATATTTTATTTATTTTCATTTTTCTTTTACAAATTTTAGTACCGACTCACAGGAACTTACAAGCTAAACTCATTTATAGATACTATCATCTTCGCCACGGAGGCCCAGCAGCGGCAGTATGAGATTTTGGCTCAGCGTCAGATGAGCATGACTACTTATGTGCATGATCCCACGTTGACAGTTTTAGGCATCAGGGAGAGTGTATATTTCTTGTTCCACCAGATAGGATGGGAAGGGTTCCTTGCCCATAAACACCCTACATATCAACGCCTCACCTTAGAGTTCTTGAGCTCACTCATTTATAAACCCACCCAAGGCCTAGGGCGTAGTAGGGGACAAATGTCCTTTAGATTATTTGGTTTCACCCATCAGTTTACAGTTCGTAGTCTAGTTGAGCTTCTAGGATTCCCTAATTCTATAGATGCCCACATGGAAACCCAGGAGGATGACTACCTTAATTTTGAACTTAACCACTTTTTGAGGGACATAGCGGGCCAATACCCTGAGGACCCTGACCACCTAGATGCAACTGAGATCCATAACCCTGCAATTCGTTATTTCCATCACATATTAGCTTTCACCCTTTTTTGAAAACCTATAAATAGACTCTCAATTTCTAGGGATGAGTTATTCATTATTTACTGTGCTTTTCAGTCCAGACCAGTCATTGGTGCATCATTCATGATCGCCAACATGTTAGATATAGCTTAGTGTACCCATGGCCCCATCTATGTCAGCGGGCTATTCACTATGATAGCTGAGGCCTTATCCCTACGGTCATTCTTATCACGCCTTACGTCGTTCGCTAGATACTATACCATGGATATCCCTTTTTGTTTTAACATTTCTTAACCTCAACCCACCTCACTTTCAGCTGCTAGTACGAAATGACCATGTCTATTACTTCCACTTGCCTAACCCTGAGAACACAAGTGTCTATACTAAGAAAAACTGGCTATATAACCTGGAAAAGATAGATGAACATGACCCTGAGAGGGAGGAGAGCGACCTGTCCACACCTACCGGTTACCATGACTATACACCATCAGAATACCCTACACTTCCCCTTGTTACCGAAGCTGTTTACGTCCCTATGGTTGATCATGCACATGTTATCACGACACTGCAGACAAATGTTACTACACTCCGAGGAGAACTCGCCACCGTTAAAGATAATGTCAACACACTACGATGTGACTTCTTTCATTTCATGGACGTCGTCACAGAGCAGTTTGATCACATTTATCAGCATCTGCACACTACTGCCCCACCTCTAGGAGGTCCTAGTGCTCGATAGTTTTATTTCTGTGCCGCCCCAGTGAGGACACTGTTTGTTCTCAGTATGGGGGGGTTTTCATTATTATTTTTAATACTCATTATTGCTTTACACTCATATCTTTCGAATACTTTGTTACTTTCGGTTCTAAAATTTCAAATATCTATTTATCTATTCATTTCATATTTATCTTTTTATTTTCAAAGCATTTATTTATTTTCATTCACAGTATTTATTTATATTCAGTTTACACTTTACATATTCAGTTATTATTTATCTTTAATTAAATTATTTCTTACTAACTATCATTCTTCCAATTCTACTATGTGCCACTAAATATCCCTTGCAAAAACCCCTCAAATTATACGAATTAATTAATTAATGGAACCATGCTTCATTGCACGCGGTCAAACAAAGACATGCACGCATCACTACACCCTGACGGACGTCAGGAAGCATGTGACGAACGTCAGAGATTATCCCTTTGACTCTGACGAACGTCAGAGAGCGCGTGACGAGCGGCATAGCTTGTCTCCCACGTTTTCTCTCCTCGTGACCGTTGAACCATATTGAAACTTGCACGAAATTTTATGTTTTAAAACCCCCACTACCCCATTTACTCCATTCATCCTTAACTTCCATAACCTCTCATATTCAAAATTCTCCCATAAACCCCATTCAATTTCCTACTCAATAAAACCATCTATATAAACCTCTCTCCCATCCCTTAGTTTCATCACTACCACCCACCTTCCATCTCTTCATCACAAATACATTTTTTTCTATCAAGTTCAAAATCATGGCCGCCCAAAGGAATCCACCAAACAAACCCGGACTCGACATGCGACATCTTGTGCTCTGACAAGGAGAAGTAGGTTAACTTCAAAATGAAAGGTACATAAAATTCCATCATCGAGGGCTAACATCCACGAGGTTCTTCGACAACAACTGCTTGTAAGAATTTGGGTTGCAAACCCATATGCAAGGCTTACTGAACAAAGCTGGCCTGAGCTTTATTAGCACGATGAACACACCAACATACGAAGCTCTCAAGTTGGAATTCTTAAGTTCCTACGCCTATCATACTCGCGATGATGCCGACGCACACCTAATGGGAGCCGATCAATTTCGGATGTTCAACCGAGAGTACACACTCAGCCATGAAAATTTGAGCGACATATTTCATTTTCCCCGTGGAAATAATGTGCAATATCGCATTCCCCCGGAATTGGATTGGAATGGAAGTGCATACACACTATGGGAGAGAATAACCGGTGAACCAAATGTTAATCCCGAAGCACGTTACGCCTCTCACATCCATAACCCGAACATTCGCTTCTTACACCGCGTTATGGCAAACACAATATTTGGAAGGGCAAACAACAACAAAGTCAACACTAAAGAGTTGTATGCTCTTCACTGTACCTTTTCACAAAACCTCTGTCTTAATCCCATTACTTTAATGATGGCCCACATTCAAAACCTCGTTACAAGAGACGGGACTACACCTTTTTGTATAGGAGGCATTGTCACCACAATCACAGTTCAACTGAACTGGGGGGGAAGGATTCAACTCCTACCTCCGCTGCCAGCAGTTTATATGGATATTGATAACTGTAGAGCTGGCCGCCTGATCAAAGTGCGAGAAGCTGGAGGGTACTATCTAATGGTTAAGAATGCAAAAGTTCGTAGCGTGATCATGCCAAATCACAATCGTACTAATTTGGGCAATCCGGATAATTGGCTTTACAACCTGAACGCCCCAGAACCCGGAGAAAATGAGCAAGGAAATCAAGGTGAGGCCAACAACGCTGCCGCTGATGAAATCGAAGAAGAATTAGAGCAGCAAGAGCCCCAACCACAACAAGCCAACAATCTCGCCACCATCGACGCAATCTATGCTGCAATAATGCAGCAAAACCAGTTGTCCACTCAACGCTACCAGAGCCTCGAGACGCGCCAAATCGAAATGATGACTCTCATGCAACAAATGCATAGAGACCAAAACGACTACACTCGCAGGCATGACCAAAGTATGCTAGAATTTACCATAGGAATGACGGAAGATATGCAATCCTTAACACTTCGTGTGACGACTTGCATAACGTCATATCTCAGAGAGATGGAGGCGAATCTTCCAGACACGGTGGGCAAGCACGTCGAAGAGCGAGGACACGTGGCCGATTCTTAAGACAAGAGGAGGAAGAATGATTATCCAGTTTCCATTTCCACTTTCCATCTTCTGTCAATACATTGAGGACAATGTATGATTCAAGTATGGGGGAGGAAGTATTTCCCTTTCCTAGTAATTTTTATTTTTCTTTGTAATTTCTCTTCCGTTATCTTTAATTTAATAAAAAAAATTTATCAAGTTATCTACTGAAGCAATTTGTGTTGTTCTTTTAGACTCCCCTTTCTTTTTTGAGCCCTATAAAAAAAAATTTGACTCACTCGACAAGTACATAGACTGCAAAATCTTTAATTTTAAGAAATTGTGGCAAGATTAAGCGAAATTTTTACCATCTTGACATTCTACAACCCCAGAGTATGATAGATCAAGTTCAAGTACCTGTTATTCTAACACCCTAAGTTTAGTCTTTGTAGTAACCCTGAGTAGTTTATATTAGCAGTCAGCACCGTCTTAAACACAAACTATGCAGGAAGTCGATGAATATAAGTGGATGATATAATATTTCAGCAAAATGTTACAAGGAAACACACCAATTAAATTGGACAATCCTTACCCGATCGCCTAATCCAAAGGATGTAAACCTTACAAAGTAACATGAAAAATCATTTGGTAGATGGTTCAGGAGCATCTGGTACTGAACTCGGTAGGGCAGATTACGGTCTGATCCCCCGCATCCAACCATTGAATTGGAAAAGGTTGCCACATTACTGTGCCAGAAACCTCTAAAGTTTAAAAGGATCATAAGCACTAACCGACTGTTCTGCTATGTGCATGTAAAGATAAAGGGCTTAATGTGATTGCGCTAGAATGAAAAGGGAAAAACAAGACAAATACTCGAGGTAGGCTATGATAGAACCTGTAACTAGTTTACGTAAAATGGGATTGTCTAATGTCATTGACGTAGTAATGGAGCATGAATCGAGGCATCGATTTTCTGACAAAAACACAACGCAACTATATATTAGTTGATCCGATTCATAACCATGCATCTGATCATGTTTAGAAAAACATCGTACTTAGCATTTGCTTGAGGACAAGCAAAGTTTAAGTATGGGGGGTTTGATGACACACAAATATGTGATATTTCTGGCTTGATATACACAAAATATTTCTCATACTTTAGTTTAAATTAAATTATTTTATAGGTATTATGTAGGTATTTTTCTATTTTCGCAGATATGCATTAAGCTAAACACTTTGGAAGAAATGAAGAAAAAGAGGTGCAAAACTAGCAAAAAGGCCAAAGGAGAAGAAATGAGCTCAAGCCCATTAAGCATGTGAGCACGTGGCCCACCATGAAGAAGACCTTGACGATCGTCAAGGAGTCATGTCGAACGTCACGCATTGAGAATGACCAAGTGACTATCGTCACTTGGACGTGACGAACGTCACAAGGCCACTTTCCCCACTTTCTTCGCATCCAACGGATAAAAACTCATTCAAAGCAAATCCAACGATTACCTATATTATATGACCCACTCAGTCAAAGCAAGAGGGAACGTAACAAATTAATGGTCCTATTATTTCTCAAAGGAAGAAAAACTGTTCCTACATTTTCGAGAACAACTGATCACACAAGACTTATAAATAGAGCCTTGGACCATACGAGAAATGAGTTCTTCTTTTTGGGCAGAAACTTTGGAGATTTTATATTTACTTTTAACAAATATTCTTTAAGCATTATTTTATTTCCAGCAATTTTTGTATTCCTTCCAGTATTTATTTTCATTGTACGGTTACATCTATTCTCCGATCGAAGCAAAGCCTATAATTTGTGCAGGAGTGCTTCTATCTTTAGAATTATTACCAGGTTTATGTTTACAAATTCTTATTGCTTTTAATCAACATAATTATGTTTATTTTCGTTTGTCTCTTAAATTATTTTGTGATTTGGTCTGATATTATGTTAGGCTAGAATTCCTATACCGGTATGTAAAGTCACTCAAACAAGGGAACGAGTAACTTAGTTGGGATTATTTTTACTACAAGACGTTCTTTGCTGGCCTAAGTTACTATTTTTAATCATTAAATTGTTTTGTTACGAAAGTAAAGAACAGATAGAAGTTAGGGTCAACAAAGCGAAAGTTTGAGATCTTTTAACTGGACAGTAGTAATTAGGCATTAGCTTAAAATACAGCGGAAGCACTTTAAAGTTAATTAAGATTTTATTTAGTTTTCAAAAAGTGTTTTTAACTCCTGCAGGATGGCGGAAGCGTACATTAGGACTTAACTGCATATCCTAGATCAACAAAACGACAGTGTGAGACGAGGGTTTTAAAACTAAATAAGTTTTACTGAAAGTTGTTTTGAAAATGTAAAGACACCCAACAGGTCGCTAGTTCCCGAGGTTCGACTATTGCATACTGGTAATTACGCTCATTGATTATTAAAAATCCAACTTAATTTAGTATTATGTTTTCCCTACAACCCAATCAAATATTCATTGACTTTAGATTTGCGAAGTAACAATAGAAGACGGTAGATCGATTCATCAGTCTCTATGGTTCGATATCTTTTAAAACTACACGATAAGATTGTGCACTTGCAGTCTGAATCATTGGATACATAAGTATAATCCTGATCAACAAAATATTGCCCTTGTCTAGCTACTTGGGGAGTAAACAACGACAATAATGTCATCATTGAAAATATCAATGCTTCACAAGTGACTCTACCTTAATCATACCAAGGGAGAAATAAACCTTTATCACATGTGCGAAGACCTCGTTGGGGAACCTGGGGTTGAGGTTTCCAATAATTCAAACTCGAAATGAAATAATCAATCTCGAGAAGATCTGAACCAAAACTTAACTAGAGAAAAATGGGATCACAAACCTAACGCCACCATATACCAATTGGTATGAAATCCTATTATCCAAAATACGTATCGATCATGCTTATATCAGAAGGAGTAATCCCGAGATATCTTTTAGGGAGTTTTTTCCAATATTTTGGAGTTCGTCCATCCTTGGAATCACTACTTTTGTTCCAATCGAATCACAAAATTTGAAGTAAAAAGTAATTTGCATATTCTTTTCAAAAATATGTTTTTATTATTAGGTCTTTTTGTTTTGAAGATTAATATCATTAATAAATGAAATTTTTGTAAATATAATAAAATAAGAACTACAAAGAATTGGATAAAGGCTCAAACTTTATTAATATAATGGTAGTTCGCAAATGGTGTGACGCCATGAATGATTACAAAGTTTAAGGAATGGTAAATATATGGAAAAGATACATTGAAATACAATAACCACTATTATCCCTAACAACTTTGAACTCCTGAGTAAAGGCTTTAGTTGATGTGTCATGAGAATCTGAGAAAATTGTAGCTTCAATGATCATGTCCTGTCTGATGCAGTTACTTACCAAGAAATCCCTAACTTTTGACTAGGTTTCCCTTGCGGGTTTTCAACCTACCGGAAATATGTATTCTGGCTATGTCTCTAACTTTTGCCTAGACCTCCCTTTCGATTGTTTAGCCTAGCGAGACGCTCTTTTTTGCATAAGCCACCCTTTTAGGTTTTCAACTTAGTGAGTTATTCTTTTACTTCTTTAGGCGAAGTATTTCTTGACTGCATCAGCATTCATGGGACATGGGAACTCCTCGCCATCCATAGTTTCAAGAATCAATGCACCATCAGAGAAGGCTTTCTTGACAACATATGGGCCTTCATAATTGGGAGTCCACTTTCCCCTAGAATCGGTGTTAAAAGACATGATCTTTCTGAGCATGAGGTCGTCTTCTCTGAATTCACGAGGTTTGACATTCTTATTAAAAGCTTTCTTCATTCTCTTTTTATATAACTGAACATGAAACAAGGTCGTCATTCTTTTTTCTTCAATCAAATTTAACTGGTCAAACCTATTATGGACCCATTCAGCCTCTGATAACTTGGTTTCCATTATCACACGCAGAGAGGGAATCTCAACCTCAACAGGGAGCACTGATTCCATACCATATACAAGAGAGAATAGGGTTGCCCCTGTTGAAGTGCAGACGGATGTACGATACCCATGCAAAGCAAAAGGGATAATTTCATGCCAATCCTTATAGGTGACAACCATCTTCTAGATGATCTTCTTAATGTTATTGTTAGCAGCTTCAACAGCTCCATTCATCTTAGGCGAGACGAGTTATGATGGACTATCTTGAATTATTCACAAAGTTTTGTCATCATCTTGTTGTTCAAATTCGAGCCGTTGTCATTGATAATCCTTCTTGGCACACCATACTGACATATAAGATTATTCTTGATAAAGCGTACTACCACCTACTTAGTGACATTAGAATAAGAAGCTGCTTCCACCCACTTGGTGAAGTAGTCAATTTCCATAGGATGAAACGATGTCCATTCAACTCCTTGGGTTCAATCATTTCGATCATGTCAATACCCCCACTTAGAGAAAGGCCACAGAGAAGAAAAAACATTAGGAAGTGTCAGAGGCACATGAATTTTGTCAGCATATATCTGGAACTTAAGGCACTTCTTTGCAAACTTGTAGCAATCAGATTCCATTGTCAGCCAATAGTAACCTGCCCTAAGCATATTTTTTACCATTTAATGTCCATTGGCATGGGTATTAAAGGAACCTTCATGGATCTCATGCATCAACATGTCCGCTTCGTGTCTATCTGCGCATCTGAGCAAGACCATGCCATAATTTCTTTTTTACAACACATCTTCATTGAGGAAAAAGCTACTTACCAACCTTCTCAATGTATTTCTATCTTTATTCGACACACCTAGCGGGTATTCTTGAGTCCGGAGGAAGTGATTGATATCATAATACCAAGGTTTTTCATCTAACATCCCCTTTGTAGTAAACACATGAGCAGGTCTATCAAGACGTCGAACAATGATTCGAGGTACATCATTCCAAGGATTTACGTGATACATGGAAGCCAAGGTGGATAAGGCATCTACCATCTGATCCTCATCTCTAGGAGTATGATGGAATTCAACTTTATTAAAGAAATGTAATAATCTTCTAGCATAATTGTTGTACCCAAAATTTTCACTCTCTTTTCTAAAGACATTTCACACAAAGATTTTAAAAAGCTCAAGTTTGTACAAGTATTGACTAGGTCAAGCCACCTCCTAAGCACTAATACCTCAAAATTAGGGTTTGATTTTGCACAAGTACAATTGGATTTTTAATGCCTCATATAGTTTCCATGGATCATATTTGGATATCAAGCATCAGGTCGAAGATGGAACTTCTGAATCCTGGAAAGAAGGAAGAGGAAACTGTCGAAAGGGCAAAGCAGATTAAAAAGGTGTACAGTTGTAGATAACCATGTCGAATTCAAAATATGGTTTAGGCTGTTTGAACCACATGACTGATCGAAAGGAGTGGTTGGCATATTTTGACAATTCGAAGAAGAGAAAGTTTGCTTCGATCCCCAAGCTTCAACTGGGCAATGGCTTCCTTTGGTCAACACGGATCACTTAAACATCATTGATCATTACATGTTGCCTTGTGAGAATTCCAAAATGGAAGATATACTTGACAAAAAGCAAATGCAACTTGTTGTGTGGAGGCTTTGGTTCTACCAATCCTCTAATGAGTTCCAAATGCAAGTTTCAAGATGGTCATCCAACTAACCACTAATTACTAATAATTAACTTTACTTTACGCTTTTATTTCCATGCTTTATGTACCATTTACTTTTAGCATTTTACATTTCATGCTATTTTCATCTTTGCTCACTTGAGCATTTACTTTTATGTCATTTTTATTTTGCTCACTTGAGCATTTACTTTTATGTCATTTTTATTTTGCTCACTTGAGCTTTTCTTTCTTTTTAAAGACACCTAATAATCAACATGAACCATAAAAATCATTAATGATACTTGGACTACATGGTTACTATCCTTTGCATTATGGAGTGATGGACTTCTTGGACTTAGGATTAGAGACCTTGGCCTATCTTGGAGACTTTGTGACTTTCTTTGATATTTTGTCTGGAGTTCTTGAGGTTTACCTCAAGACATTGGGTTTTTTGTTTGTTTTGTGTGCAGGTTATTGAGATTACGATCTTTGTTTGTAATCTGGAATTCACCTGTATACAGCCGTTACTCTGCCCAATTTTTGCGAAGACTTAAAACACTTGAAGTTTGGTTCTCTCAAGAGGTCTAGTATCTTTTCTTGCTTGGTTTCAATCCGAAGGATGGGAATTCTATATTGACTCATAATGTCAAGTATTGGTTTCTTGTTGGTTAGATGATTCTTATCCCTAGCTTTTACCTTATGCTTTAGGATAGCCTCTTCTTCTCCTCCCATCTTCTTTAATTTCAAAAATCTTCTCCCTCCTTTAAAAAAAAAACTCTTCTTGTTTTGAAACTTGAAACATTTTCATAATAAACTTGGACTTAGGTCCATGCATTTTCAAAACATTTTCATAAATAAACTTCAATCAATTTAATAATACCTTGACCTTTTTTTGTGAGAAGACTAAAAGTCAATCAATCTCATTTCAAACCATTTTGCCACTTTGGCTTTTATCTTTAAACTTTTCTCAAAAGATTAGACTCTTGTCAATCCTTGTAGTGATGCAAACAACTATACTTCTACAATATGTAGTGAAGTGAGATATTTTCCACTTGGGTGTTGAGTGAGGCATTGTTGATTTTAAAATCCAAGCCATATCCTCCACTTTGAGATGATGCAAATTCTCCTTTCTCATGATTGGGGGTAGTAAGTATGTTTTTCACACGGACAATTGCGATGATGTCTTATCTCATAAAATCAACCAACACACTTGTGTTTCAAATTTTTAAAAGAGGAACTATGTGTACCCTGATCCCCTATTGCACGAAAGGTGGTACGTAGGCACTAAAGGTTCGCAACCGCGGAGGGTGCGAAAATCATAAAAATATTTCTTTTCTCACCTCCACCATCCATTTTATATACAACACATTTTTATAGCCAAAATATACAGATTTTTCAAAGAGGTTCCTGCAGAGTATCGTAGATGTTTAGGGTGCTAATACCTTCCCTTTGCATAACCAACCCCCTTACCTTGAATCTTTCCCCCTCTTTTTGGTTTATTCGCTCTTTTCCCATTCCTTTGGAAACAATAAAGCGCGGTGGCGATTTTTATTTTGATTTGTATAAAGTCTAGTCAATCCAATGGCTTAGTCTTGCACATTTCTACCGCTACAGAAAAAAATAGCGACTTCACTGGGGAAAGATTGACCTCTTGCTGGTCCATCCCTAAGTGGGTTAAACCTATCTTTGTTTATATCTGTATATGTGCTATTGTTGTTTATGTGTTATATTTTGTATATATGTTTGTCTGGATTTTCCTGGTTTACAGGGTGCTTGGTGATTACTCATAAGTCCTATACCCGGACTTGGGCAAACTTTAAGATAAGACGGGCGGTATAGTCATGTTAACTTTGAGGGAGTAATCCCAAAAAAGGAGGCATGAGATCCCCCACTCAGTGGAGGCCCCTGTGACTGTAGTGTCATTTACCGAGTAATCGGGAAGACGTACTGCTTTCGACCTGGGAGCCTGCCGAAGCTGAGGACTGTAGATTACCTAACCCCTCTTGGCCTTTTAGGTGTAGTGCGGAAGCTATAACAGAGTAATCCGGAAGTAGTTGTCACGCGATACTACACTCGGACAAGTTTTTCTTGAGAATATTACTAATTACCGAGTTAATCAGGAAGTTGGTAATATCCGAAGGAAGGATGTAGACTCTGGGAACCTCTAGAACCTTGTTCGGCAGGTGATAACTTTTTAGACCAATACATTATGGGTAGTACCTTCGACCTCATGCTCGTGACGTTGAACCTATGAACCCTATATGTGTGATCTTGTGTGTGATTGTTGCATCATGCATCCATGCACTCCTAAGCATCTTTTGAAAAAAACAATATTTCAAGGGATTTAAAGGTTGACTATTTTTGAATATCTCAGGTACTGTTAAACCATGGATTCTGGAAAGAGAAACAAAAGCCTTATTACTTGGAAGTTGGCAACGTGTCTATAAACCATAAATCCCTTGAAATGTTAAATAAAATAAAATCATGTGCATTGCATATCATGCATCATATTGCACATATTTCTTGCATTTGTTACGCATATCCAGGTGACTTACCCAGCTTCTTTACTTCACTCAGCAAGCTGACTCATCACTACAACACTCGGGCTAATTTCAAAAAGAAGATGGACAACTTAGAACATGAGAATCGCGAGTTGCGCGAAGAAGTTTCTGCTTTGAAGGCTGGCTTTGCCAACTTGACTACTCTGATGGAAGCTCTGGTGGTTGCTCAGAATCAGCCACCGAGTGTTCAACCTCAACCAACAAGGGCAAGTACTGAAGTTCTGACTGTTCCTGTATCCGCTACTCCGGCTGTTATTCAAAACCGTATGCCTCAGGGTTATCCATGGGGAATGCCATAGAATTTTGCACCTGAAGGTTTCAATTTGGGTTCTCAAGATGCTCCAGTGGTTCCAAATGTTGTTACTCCTGCACCTCATGTGGTGCATACTGTTCCTACTGCACCTCCTTCGGTGAATTTGGTTTCGTTTGTTAATGAAGATGTGTGTCGTCCTTTCCCTCCGCCGAGTGAAGACTTGGGTCTTTATGACAGAATAGATGACTTCCAAGAGCAGTTTGATAGAATGCAAAGAGAGATGAAGGCTCTTAGGGGAAAAGAGTTGTTCGGGAAGAATGTGAATGAGTTGTGTTTGGTCCCGAATGTTAAAGTGCCTGCTAAGTTCAAGGTCCCAGAATTTGAGAAGTACAAGGGCAACACTTGCCCTCGTGCTCATTTGGTGACGTATGTGAGAAGGATGTTTACCCATACTGATGATCAGCATCTGCTGATTCATTTTTTCCAGGATAGTCTGATCGGTGCTGCGTTGAAATGGTACATGAGTTTAGACAGCATCAACATCCATACTTTTAATGATTTGGGAGAAGCATTCATTAAACAATACAAGTACCATGTGGACATGGCGCCTGACTGTGACCAGCTTAGGGCCATGGTTCAGAAAGACAGAGAATCATTCAAAGAATATGCGCAGAGATGGCGTGAGGTAGCCGCCCAAGTGATTCCTCCCATGAAAGAAAAGGAGATGACAAAGATCTTCCTGAAAATTCTTAGTTCTTTCTACTATGAGAAGATGGTTGCAAGTGCTCCCACTGATTTCAACGAAATGGTACGCATGGGAGTCCATTTAGAGGAAACTGTCCGTGAACGTCATTTATCTGAAGACGGGGACTCGTCAAATGGTGCTAAGAAGTATGGTGATAATTGTTCCAAGATGAAAGAGTAAGACTCATACACTATACTTTATGGTAGGCAAGGAGGATCTCATAATAAGAATCAACAAGTTGCTTCTGTGACTCCAGTCGTCAATGTGACTCTGACTGCTGTTGCATATCAGAGGGTACCTCAACAAGGAAATCAAGGGCAATGTCATCAGAGGAAAATGAGCTTTGATCCAATTCCAATGACATACACAGAGTTGTATCCTTCTTTGTTGAAGAAGAATCTGGTTCAAACTCGAGCTCGACCAGTTGTTCCTAAAAAACTGCCAAGAGGATATAAGGCTGACGCTTCTTGTGCCTTTCATCAGGATGCTCCTGGGCACGGTTTGGAAGATTGCTTTGCTTTGAAGGTTAAAGTTAAGAGGTTGGTCCAAAGTGGTATCTTATCATTTAAGGAATTTTTCTTGAGGTTCAAGTCAAATCTTTGCCGAAGAATAAACTTGATTGAAGAATGCCTTGGAGCTTAAGGATGATTTGCCTTCCCAGTTTATTATCATTTTTACTGCTTTCTCATTTGTAATTTTTCTTGTATATCATTGCACTGTTTGCATGTAAGAACTTGTTTGCATTTGAATGTTTAATCTTAATACAATGAGTATGTTGGTCTTGAAGAAATTCATTTGTTTCACTCGTATTTGTTTTCAATTTTAAATTTCTTTATGATACCAACTTGTTACTCATTCTCTTGCCTAGTCAAAGATTGGGAGGAGGATGATGATATTAAAACACAAATTTTCTGGTAGTATGCTTTTGGATAAAACCCTGTTGACGATGTACAGACATTGTTTCAAATCCTCAAACACTGGAGATATAAGGGAGTGAAACCCTCGTTAACCCCTTTGAGCCTTGAAGTAGGAATGTCTTTTTCTATTCAGAAAAAACCCTCATTTCTTTAACCCGGGGCAGGGTAGTGTTCGGTTAATCTGATTGAGTATTTAGATCTCATCAAGAGTGCGGATCTAAGGATACAATAATGGTTATACCTCGAAAGGTTGAGAAAAGTCAAAACCACAATGGTTAATCTTCACTTATTATAAGGGTGTGTCAATTGACGATATCTTAATGGCTATCTCTCGCACACCAGGAGTTCAGCAGATGACGATACAACAATGGTTATCTTTCATCTACCTAGAAATAGGGCAGTCACAATTCTTTCAACTAGTCACAAATGACTCGAAGTCACGCGACATGTTAAAAAAAAAGAGAAAAAAAGATGAAATGAATAAAAAATCATGATGAAAAAGAAAGAGACAAAAAGCCCCGCTAAGTCGAACTTGGAAAAAAAACAAGTCGCTTAGGCAAAAGTCAGGGCATCCCGCTGTACTTCAAATTCAAAGTCAAAAGGAATTTGTCCAGAAGTAAAGAAAGAAATGGAAAGCCTAAAATGCGATAAAAGATTACAATGTGAAATCCTCAACAAAGAGCAGAGTCGTGTGACAAGAAACCTAAAAGAAGCAGGAATGAGTGACTTGCATGTCCAAAGAAAACCTTGTTTGATTCCTCAACCATCTCGAAACTTCTTTTGAGAGATGAATGTTCGTGTCAAGTTAACTGAACTTAGGACTGAAGAACATCATGAAGGGGGTGGGCACCAAATATTTTTGAGCCTTAAATATTTTTTTCTAAAAAACCGTGAACCAGGCCACGTTATAACCCTCAAAAGTCCTAATTGAAATAGGGTTTATTTCGAAAGCATACTCAAATGAGATAGTGTTTCCTGACTCCCATTAATTTTGATAAATTATTGTGATTGGTATCATATGCTTTTGTTATCTTTCGTACAAAAAATCCATGTCGCATCCTGGCTAGTGATTCGTTCACAAGGTTTTGCAACATCTTTTCAAATAAAATATTCAAGACTTACATAATTGTTGCATTAGATTTTTCATTCTTAGAATAAACATTTTTTGCTTGTAAAACAACTGCTTGATATCATGAAAGTTTACATTTGAGTATCAGCAAAAGGCATGTTGCTGAGAAGAGCTGTGGAGTAAAGAGGATGTAATAGTCAGCCAATCTAGGGAAGTTACGTCAAGATTCAACAAATCTCTAGAAATCATTTGATCAGAAAGGTTATCCTAAAAGCATGCAGCCAAGGGCAAGTTATGAAAGTTACTTTGATCAGCATGGTAAGCTTGAGACACCATATTGGTTTCCAAGGGTATCCAGATTTTGTCAAGATAGCTGCTATGTCTAACCCATGCTGAGAACCTTCCTCAAGTTGTGTTATGATGTTGGGTTCATAATCCCATTTTTCCAGTCTTGTTGCAGACTTCTCCAGCTGAGTGTGATTCTTTACCCAGCCAGGTGGTGGTCAAACGGAGATTAAAAAGAGCCATAAAGCCTTTGCACATTTAACGGAGTTCTTTCTCCCTTCTTATTGATATGGAATCTCTTGTAGAGCAGTGCTTTCTCTTGTTACGACATTATTGTTGTTATGTGCTTCCCAAGTATCTAGACAAGGGCAGTATATTTTCGAAGAGGTGTTGAGACAACTGTCAAGTTTTTGGGTTTTCTCTCACCAAGTGTTGAGTTTGATTTAAAATCCCCATAACTTTGACTTCTTACTGTACTGTTAACTTCTTGGTTCCCCATGAAGGTTTTCTCAGGTCATCTTGTTGGTATATGCGCAATATTTGTGTGTTTCTCAGATAATTAAAGAGGATACCAGTTGGCGTAAGGTATAGTATTAGGTTTGTGATCCCATGATCCCTGGCCAAGTCTTGGTTCGCTTTTGATTTTGGGTTTGCATGGTCAGAAGCCTATGTCCCAGGTCCCCCAGCAAAGTTTTCCCTCATATGATGAAAGGTTTTATTCCCTTGGTGTGCTAAGATATCGCTCTTTTTGCAGTATTGGCATTAGTGTTGACTTCTTTATTTCCCAGGAAGACTACACCAGGGCATCTTTTATTGAAATAGGTTTGGTTGATATGAAGACTCAATCCAGTATTTTCCAGTGAAGGCCTTGTTTATTTGATAGAAGTCCTTTTTCCCCAGTGAAGAACGTATCTTGGTTTCCCCTCGATGATGTGGTGTCGACCTCCCCAATGAAGTCAACATGAAGTCCCCGGTAGAGGTCTCGATGATGAAGTATTTTCTCCCTTAGTGAAGTCCGTATGTTTTTCTTCCTTCAATATGGGCCTGATTTCCCCAGTGAATGTTTTGACAATTTGGTTTCCATTTGCCTTATTCACAATCAGTATTGAAATCCCCAGTAGGAGTACGGACTGTGAAACATGTGTTTTCCCCATGGAAGTCTGTGTGTTATTCCCTGGGAAGGTTATCCCAGGGCATCTCTTGTTGGAATGAGTATTCATGATGAAAAGTTTTCAATCCTCAGTTTTTTTTCTCCAGGGAAGTGGGTTTGAATTCCTCAGTGAGGTTTGGTTATCTCAGCGTCAGTCTTCTTTATTTGAGACTAGTTTTGCAATCTTCAGTAGGCACGTTGTTTTGTGGAAAACTGGTTTCTCCGATGAAAACGAAAGAATGATGTTCTATCCCGGTATATGTTTGATTTAGCTACATCCGTATTATGTTTCTCCTCAGTGAAGTTAGAACAGACAATAGGTTTGGTTTCCGCAGTTGCTTTTACCTTTCTTGGATTGATCTTTTTGGTTGAAGTTTAGACCAATGTTGTTAGTACCTGAGGCAGTTTTGTTCGATTATGTATCCTTTTACCAGCATATGCACGATATCACTCATACATTCATACATGCATCATGCATTGTTACAAATCATTTTTTATTGACATTGTGTTCAAACCTTCCTGCAGCACTCCTTGCTTAGTTGGATTTGGTTTTCCCTCTTGAGTTTATTTCTCAAAGGATGTATCTTCTTTGGCTGTCTTGCTCTAGTTTGTTTCTAATTGGATTCGTGGTTGCATGACAATATTATTTACTCTGGATTTCTGAGGACTTTGAGCTTTGATTTGTGCATTTATTTTGCATGAGAAGACTTTATCTCTTCAGCAGGAATAATGTGGCATTTCCCCAGGAATTCATATCTCATTTCCCCAGGAAGTCATATCTCATTTCCCCAGGAAGTCATATCTCTTTCCCCAGGAAGTCATATTTCATTTCCCCAGGTCATATCTCTTTCCCCGGGAAGCCACATTTCTATCCCCAGAAAGTCGTTTCTTTTTGCAATCCTCCATGATAGCAGGCAACAGGTATCTTTGTTTGAGCAACTCGTGCTTCCCTGTACAAGTCGACGTAACCTTTTTTTGCTATTTCCTCTATGAGTGGTTAGCTTGCAGTCTATCGTCAGTTTACGCTAATGGATGGCAAGACTTTCAAATTCACAGAAATTGCTCGTTGTGAAATCTTTGCAAGTGGAAGTCTCTTTATTTGAGACAGCTTACATATTACCCTTTCCAGGCGGAATTCCTTGGTTAAGGAAGAAGTTGAGACCCGTTCTAGGTGAAACACCAGAAGTTTGGGGAACATATGATATTTTCAAAATCTACCTTCAGTGAACGTTGGTAGTGCATCGGCAGTGAACGTCGGTGTTTCTTATCTTTTTGCTATCATCAGTGAACGGTGGTAGTTCCTCGTCAGTGAACGACGATGGTATGATATTTTCAAAATCTACCTTCAGTGAATGTTGGTAGTGCATCGGCAGTGAACGCCGGTGTTTCTTATCTTTTTGCTATCATCAGTGAACGGGGGTGGTTACTCGTCAGTGAACGGCGATGGTATGATATTTTCAAAATCTACCTTCAGTGAACGTTGGTAGTGCATCAGCAGTGAACGTCGGTGTTTCTTATCTTTTTGCTATCATCAGTGAATGGTGGTAGTTCCTCGTCAGTGAACGACGGTGACATGATATATTTTCTCTTCTACCTTCAACTATTGAGTTGGTAGTTTACCGTCATCTGTGAGTCGATATATCTTCTTCTCTCTACCTTCAGTGAACGTTGGTAGATATCGGCAGTGAACGTCGATGTTTATTATCCTCCTCTCTGGTTATATTATTTTGGTCCACCAGTGATTTATTTTCCTGGTGGGGTTGCTCCTTTGTTTCTTCATTTTTGTGGCATCCCCAGTGTTACTTTGCGTCTCTTTTGTTCTATTCATATGCATCCATAATCATAAGCATTGCATGGCATCTTAGAGACAAAAATAGGGCTTGTTTTATATTTAAGTATCTTCAATCGCGTCGACACGAAGATTTGTAACCTTCGTATCTCCGGATAGAAGAAACTTAAATAAAGGGCATCTGTTGTACCCTAATTTTTGCCCCTAAGATTCCTCTATCATAGCATATCAACTCGATCATAACAAGATCACATTAGGGTTGGTTCTTCCTCTTTTTTCCTATCTTTAAGTTTTCTCTTGAGGAATCTCCAAGCATCTTGGTTGTGTATTTTGTATATGTGTTGTTGACTAACTTCTAATCAAAATACAAAAAATATTTGTCTCTGTCTTTGTATATTTTTGTTTTGTAGGTACCAAGTCGAAGCATCTGACAAATAAGGATTTCTGGTATTATTTTCCTAAAATCTCTATTTGCAAAGAAAAAGAATTAAAAATTTTCATTTTTTCACTGATGCAATCGATTGCTCTTAAAGTGCAATCGATTGCACATAGTGTATTTTGCGCCATTTTTTGAAAAAAAAACACACTGTGCAATCGATTGCACATCGTGAAAATTAAAAAAAATCAGCATTTTAAACTTGTCAAATTTTGGCTCCAATTTTCCTTCACTTTTGAAAGATGTATCATTAATTCAAATTTTAGTGCCAATCTTTCATTTTTTTTAAAAATTATCATTAATTCAAATTTTGGCTCTAATATTTGAAAGAATTATCATTAATTCAAATTTTGGCTCTAATTTTTGAAAGAATTATCATTAATTCAAATTTTGGCTCCAAGAATCAATTACCAAATTACCACTAATCCCAATCCTAAAACTCTATAAATAGAGCTCTCATTTCATTCAAATTTCAAGCTTTTGATAGCCAAATCCACCTTGCTAAATAATCTCTCAATTCTCTCCATCTACCAAATTCACTCAAAGCTCCATTTTAAAAAAGTTAGTAAGCTTTGCATTGAAGCTTACTAATCTTTGAGCTAAACCTTCATCCAAACAATTTTTCTCCATTAATTCTCTACATCCAAGCTTGTTCAATTGATTCTTGTGGTTGAATTGAAGCAAATTCTTGAAGTTGTTTTGATAATTCTCTAGATCTACCTTTGGTAAGTTGGATAATTCATCTTTCACAATGTGATCTCTTGGTGATCTTTGGGATTGATTCTTTGAGCATTATTTTGTGATTTCAATGGTGTTATTTTCTCATAATTTGATGGAATTTTCGTGCTCAAGTGGATCCATGATCATAAGGTCTTTGATGGAAAGTTTGAACAAGAAATTGCCCTTTCAAAATGCTGTTTTTGCTATTGTTATTGTGTGCAACCGATTTGCACTAAGTGTAAATCGATTGCACAGAAGCAATTTCACGCGAATTTTTGAAAACTGTACTGTGTAAATCGATTTACATAGTAGTGTAAATCGATTTACACCAGGACAAAATGCATTTTTTTGCCTTGTTTTGGGGAAGCTTTGATCCAAAATGATTTTTCTACTCACTCCTTTTGATTGTTGGTTTGGATTGCAATTTTAAATGTCCAATTTGTCTTTAAACTCAATGGACTTTGTGATGTAGATGAAGTTGGATAAATGTTCACCAATTCAAATCTACCTAAGAGTGAATTATTTAATTCATTTTTTGTGCTTTGGATTAATGATATGTGTAGTGCTTTAATCCATCTAGAGGAGTGGTTGAATTTAAAGATGAAAGAATTTTGAAATGGTGATCCAAATTAGCTTATCATTTCCCTCCCTCTTCATCTTATCCCTTTCTTTTTTAATTGTGCTACATGTTAAGGGATGGTGATCTCTATATCATTTATCCAAACATGAAGTACATAGATTGCTATTGACCGGCCTCAAAATAGGTGTGACTTTTACAAAAGTCCACTTACGATTGCTTAACATAGCGCTAAATTTTTTCCTGATTCGAATAAATGATCATTCGTGGCCCAAACTTATGATTGCAAGCCCAAGTATGTTAATTTGATCTCTTTGATCCAATAACCTTGAGATTCATTGTGTGGAGGCTTTGGTTCTACCAATCCTCTAATGGATCTACAACACCTTTGGTCAACGCGGATCACTTAAACATCGTTGATCATTACATGTTGCCTTGTGAGAATTCCAAAATAGATGATATACTTGACAAAAAGAAAATGCAACTTGTTGTGTGGAGGCTTTGGTTCTACCAATCTTCTAATGAGTTCCAAATGCAAGTTTCAAGATGGTCATCCAACTAACCACTAATTACTAACAATTAACTTTACTTTACGCTTTTATTTCCATGCTTTATGTACCATTTACTTTTAGCATTTTACATTTCATGCTATTTTCATCTTTGCTTACTTGAGCATTTACTTTTGTGTCATCTTTATTTTGCTCACTTGAGCTTTTCTTTCTTTTTAAACACACCTAATAATGAACATGAACCATAAAAATCATTAATGATACTTGGAGTACATGGTTACTATCCTTTGCATTATGGAGTGATGGACTTATTGGACTTAGGATTAGAGACCTTGGCCTATCTTGGAGACTTTGTGACTTTATTTGATATTTTGTCTGGAGTTCTTGAGGTTTACCTCAAGACATTGGGTTGTTTGTTTGTTTTGTGTGCAGGTTATTGAGATTATGATCTTTGTTTGTAATTTGGAATTCACCCGTATACAGCCGTTACTCTGCCCAATTTTTGCGAAGACTTAAAACACTTGAAGTTTGGTTCTCTCAAGAGGTCTAGTATCTTTGCTTGCTTGGTTTCAATCCGAAGAATGGGAAGTCTATATTGACTCATAATGTCAAGTATTGGATTCTTGTTGGTTAGATGGTATAATCCCTAGCTTTTACCTTATGATTTAGGATAGCCTCTTCTTTTCCTCCCTTCTTCTTTAATTTCAAAAATCTTCTCCCTCCTTTAAAAAAAAAAACTCTTCTTGTTTTGAAACTTGAAACATTTTCATAATAAACTTGGACTTAGGTCCATGCATTTTCAAAACATTTTCATAAATAAACTTCAATCAATTTAATAATACCTTGACCTTTTTTTGTGAGAAGACTAAAAGTCAATCAATCTCATTTCAAACCATTTTGCCACTTTGGCTTTTATCTTTAAACTTTTCTCAAAAGATTAGACTCTTGTCAATCCTTGTAGTGATGCAAACAACTATACTTCTACAATATGTAGTGAAGTGAGATATTTTCCACTTGGGTGTTGAGTGAGGCATTGTTGATTTTAAAATGCAAGCCATATCCTCCACTTTGAGATGATGCAAATTCTCCTTTCTCATGATAATGGGTAGTAAGTATGTTTTTCACACGGACAATTGTAATGATGTCTTATCTCATAAAATCAACCAACACACTTGTGTTTTAAATTTTTAAAAGAGGAACTATGTGTACCCTGATCCCCTATTACACGAAAGGTGGTACGTAGGCACTAAAGGTTCGCAACCGCGGCGGGTGCGAAAATCATAAAAATATTTCTTTTCTCACCTCCACCATCCATTTTATATACAACACATTTTATAGCCAAAATATACATATTTTTCAAAGAGGTTCCTGCGGAGTACCGTAGATGTTAATACCTTCCCTTTGCATAACCAACCCCCTTACCTTGAATCTTTCCCCCTCTTTTTGGGTTATTCGCTCTTTTCCCATTCCTTTGGAAACAATAAAGCACGGTGGCGATTTTTATTTTGATTTGTATATAGTCTAGTCAATCCAATGGCTTAGTCTTGCACATTTCTACTGCTACAATGTGATCAAAATGAAAGGATGAAGTATTCGACATATTTTAGAGATTCAAGATTCTTGATGTACAAAGTCCTATATGCTACCAAGCCCAAGCTTGTTGTACTGTCCACATAACAGTCTAAAACCATGTCAAAAAACTGTTTGCTATACTGCTATGAAACAACCCCGCACCAAGCTGCCACAACACTCCAAAACTGCTGCAAAATAGTCCTGCTATGCTTCTCCTAAACCAGTCCAAGCCTGTATTATCTCAGTCACATATTTTCACCATATTAACATATAAGAGTTGCACCTCAAAATCTATGAAAAGAGCATACCCAAACATTTCAAATCTTATTTTGTTTTTCCCCCCAAATCCCCAGCAAGACTCTTCTATAAATAAGTTGTTTCACAACACACAAAGGGCTGGCTTTTGGAAAGGAAAAAGGAGAAGAAAAGAAAAATAGAGAGAGGAGAGAACACGAATGTTGAAGCCTTAAAACACTCTTAAACCCAAAAAAAAAACACCTCTATTTTTTTTCGAACTCAAGAACATTCAAGGCAGCAACTCAAGTTCGAAACAAAAATTCCAGCTTCAAGGTAAGTCTTCTTGACTTTAAACCATTCATTTCAACCATCATTGATGATTCATCTTCAAAGATAACATGTAATAACCATTGCCTTTGAAGCTAACCTTTTGTTTGTCTTCCTTTCTTGTCAATTATATGTTAAAAACTAACTAGTACAGACTACAAAACAATGTTGGAGTGAAAAAATTACAGCATGATTCGACACAAAGCCTTAGGCTTTGACACATACTGCTTTAACGGCCCAAACAAAAGGGTAAAAGGGTGTGTGATTCGCCATATAACATTATGGTTCGACTCATACTGAGTTTATTTGGAATTACAGGGTCAAAAGAAAGATATGTTCGATGCATATATGCATGCTTTGACACATGCTTCGACACATGATGTCGGAAGATTTGTTTTTTTGCTCTGTTTTTTTACATATTTCATATATTTTATTCATAGCTATTCAATATTATTTGTAATAGATAATTAGGTTTAATTTCTTGCAATTCCCATTTGTACATTTGTATCCCCCATCCCCAAAATGATGTAATAGCATAGAACATTTTTTTCCGTAATTTTATCGCTATCATAAAAGTTAGTAATTAGGGTGTGTATGGAAAGATAAGAAATCAACCTTAGAAAATCCTAATCCAAGACAAGACAAGACAATGCATGAAAAATAAACACTTGCACACTTACACCTCTAGGATTAACTCCACTTGTGTCCTTGAGAAAAATAATCATGATGTGCATGTGAGCCATCTTAGCAAAAATAATCAAAATACAAGATCATAGTCCCTCGATGACGATACGAATGTTTCCTTACAAAGGATCTTAGTCCCTCAAGAGAGATCCTAAGATATCTCACAACATTGTTATTCATGACTATACAATGACCCACACATGTCCCTTTACATCCAAAGATAAGGCTTCTTACCAATCAATGGTGAGATAGCAATATCAAGGTAAGAGAGAAATGAACAAAAGACTTTTGAGTAAGTAGAACATTCTTAGTTGCTTGCTCACAATCCATCTTCAAAAAAAAACATCTTTTCAAATACACCAAACACTTTCAAAACATCTTCAAAAAAACAAACATCTCTTTGAACTATTTTCAAAACCAACACTTTGTATACATTCTTATAGAGACGAGAATCATTACAAATTTTTCCGAAACAAAGGCGTTTTCAAAATATTTTCAAACTTGCACTCATCACAAAACACGTTTTCAAACAATGAATTTTCAAGTGATTTAGCAAGCAACTAAGAGCCCTTAGATAACTACGGATGAAAATGGTGCTAACACCTTCCCTTTTCATAACCTTCCCCCCGAACTCAAGAAAATATCTCAAAGGTCTTTCATGTTATTTTCACTCTTTCCTTTATTGGATAAAAGAAAAGTCGGTGGTGACTCTTGCTATCCGCGACAATTGCGAGAAAACACAAAACACCCAAGTCAGTTCTCCCACCGTATTACAGAACTGGAAACTCTGTTGGGGAACTATCTTAAAAGTGGGGTTACCTTAGAGCTATATCACATTTAATTTCTTTTATGGTTTGATTTGTTTGCTTTACATTTTGGGCTTTTGTTTGGGTTTGTTTTGATCCTCTACCCAAATCGAATAACACCATTAGGTAAGTAGCAATAGATTATGGAAACTGTGTGGGGTATACCGACATGGTTGAAGTGATGGATATGTTAGTGTGACACATTTGTTGGTACTGGTAGCCCTTGAGTTTAGTCAAGGAGAATACGGGGCTGCTGTATGGTGTCATGAAGCACTAACTGACCTTAGAACCTTTAATTGAACAAATTGGCCATTAGGAAGTAGTGAGATAGCCGGCTTTGGTGCAGTCTAAAGTTGGTTGATACTCGATACTACGCTCATTGAGATTGGACTTTCGGGATATTTCGGTCGCCAATAAAGAGGCTTGCGCTAAAATAATGCCTGATGAAGAAAGATCAGTGAATTGAGATTCCCTAGAACCCGAATACTTTTTAGGAAAAGTTGAACCAACTAAACTTCAAGAGGGTAATTACCTATGAACTCCATGCAAGCCTAAACCTAAGGACTTGTTTGCTTTGTGTGTATATGTTTACTCGTACATAAAATCATGACATCATACCATAGCATTTTTCATTAACCATTTCAAGGACCTAGATATTTATTTTTGTTCTTTTTTGTAGGACATAACTCCCACTCGCAGGAATACTGTCCAAGTCAACCTCGTAAGAGTGCCTCTTCAACTTAAAGAATCAGCATCAAGGATTCCTGAGAATTATGCGTTCACCAAGAGACATGGTCGACTTCTCAATCTGGTTACCTCAAGCCTTGATGAAGAAATGATGAAGGTGCTCTTTCAGTCCTTTGACCCTTTACACCATTACTTTACCTTTCCTGATTACCAACTTGTGCCTACTATGGAAGAATTATCTCAACTCTTGGGAATTGATATTCTTGATCAATTACCTTTCAATGGTATTGAAAGAGACCCGAGACCTAAGGAGATTGATCGAGCTTTACATTTGCAACAATCCGACGTCGTGGTTAATTGGGAAATAAGAAGTCGTGTCAAAGGGTTTCTAGCCAAGTTTTTGTTGGAGAAGGCTCAAGATTGTTGGGATGCTTTGGATTTACAAGCCTTTGATGAAGTTTTGGCTCTTCTCATCTATAGGATGGTATTGTTTCCCAACCCTGACCAACTTATAGATATGAATGCAGTCAAAAATTTTATATCTCGCAATTCAGTGCCTACTTTTCTTGGGGACATCTTGCATTCTCTTTACTCTCCAACCATGAAGAGAAGGGGGGATCCTCATGTGTTTCACTCCTATGTTGGCTAGGTGGTTTATTTTGCACCTACCTCAATCTGTTTTGAAAAATGAGCAAGGCACGAGATGGTCTAATAGGTTGATGTCACTCAGGCATTCAGATATTCATTGGTGTTCTCGATCTTTGGAGGACATTACTATTATCGACCGTTGCGGGGAATTCCCTAATGTACCTCTACTTGGCATTAGGGGAGGTATTACCTACAATCCTTGTTTGGCATTGCGACAGTTTGGGTATGCTAGGAGAGATGATCCCCATGATGCACTTGTCTAAGGAATTGCATTTGACTAGGAGAATGATGTCCAAGGTTATCGTCAAAGATTCATACGAGCTTGGGGCGTGGTGTACAAATTTGATAGCAAGACATTGGGGCATAAGAACTCCAATCCTTTGGAGCCTTATCTCAAGTGGGTGCGAGCTCATGCTCAAAATCTCATGATGCCTTATGAGGCCATTCTACCTATCATCATGGAGCCTGTTGCCGAAGGAGATGTTCCATATACTGTCCTTTATCCTGATTAGCCTACTTCTCTTGAAGATTTGCAAAGATATTGGATTCAAAGGGAACGATACACCTTTGAAACCCAGTTCTACGAAAACGAGAAGAAGGTTCTGGAGCCCACGAGACAACTTCATGAAGATCACAATTTGAATGCCTACATTGCACCAAAGAGAATGCGCTTGTGGGAAGCTTGATTTCTTTTTGTTTTAGAAAGTTTATTTTGTATTATTTTTATTTCTTCCATTATAAGCCCAAGAGGCATGTTGTAAGAAATTTGAACTTATTAATACAATTAATATTTGTTCCCTTTTGTCTAAACAAATTTAAATCTTCTAAGTCCTTGAAATCATTTGCATACGCATGTTCATGCATCATAACATAGACAGGTTTTCCACAACAGCTTTCCTTATCTTTATACTATTTATTTTAGTAAGATGGATATAAAACAAACAATGAAGGATCTTCACACACAAAATGTTCAATTCCAACAGATGTTCCTGGCTCTGGCTAAAGGATAAGAAGGCCTAAAGGCTCTCATGATAAAAGACAAGAAGAAAAAGACAAAGAAGCCAGTGGTTGTCCTGAATATGGGAAGGATATTCAGAGAACCAGCAAAGTGAACTCTAGAATTCGCAACTCCGTCAAATGAGGGGGACAATCAAGAAGAGAAGACAAAATAAGGGGACCACAGTCTGGGGTCTGATGAAGAAGAGGCTGACTACACTGAAGAATAATATCCTCTTGCTGATGACAAATATAAATAGCTGGAGGATTGTCTCAATGCCATGGAAATACAGAGAGTACCTGGTCTGGATTTTGAAGAATTAGGTTTGATTTCTGGAGTGGTTATTCCACCGAAGTTCAAGGTTCCCGCATTTGCTAAAGATGACAGAGTTTCATGTCCTAAGCTACATCTGAGGTCTTATGTCAGGAAGATCCAACCTCATACCGCTAATAGGAATTTGTGGGTGCATTTCTTCCAGGAAAGTTTATCCGGGACTCAATTGGAATAGTTCTATCAGCTGGAGGGAACTAACATCTGCAACTGGCAGGATCTGGCTGCTGCTTTCTACAGGCAGTACCAATACAATTCTAACCTCGCTCCAACCCATACATAACTTCAAAGCATGTCTATGGGTTCCAGTGAGGGCTTCAAAGATTATGCCCATAAATTGAGAGATCTTGCAAGAAGAGTCCAACCTCCTCTGTCTGAAGAGAGCTGGTAGATATGTTCTTGGGTACTTTGTTAGGCCCATTCTTGAAACATCTGATCAGGAGCTCTTCAGTCGGGTTCACTGAGCTGATATTGACAAGTGAAAGAGTATAAGCTGGTATCAAGAGCGGTAAGATTTAGAGAGATGCGTCTTCAAGTACAGTAAAGAAACCATTCTCTGGGATGAAAGAAGTAAGTGTTGCCTACGGTCAAAAGAATCAAAGCAAAGTTGGACCTCATCCAATGGTGGGAGCTGTAATGATCTCCGACCCTATATCAACTTAATGACAAAATAATTAGCACAAGAAAGATGTGCCTAGAAGACAATTCACCCGGCTTAACTTGTTCTTATCTCAGGTTTTGCCACAATTTTTGAAGTTTAATTTGGTCACTCTGAAGAAGCCTCCTCAAAATCGAACCACTACATCTCCCTGTTATAATCCAAATGCTCGGTGTGCCTACCACTCCAACAGTCTGAGGCATAATACAAATGATTGTTGGGCTCTAAAGAATAAAATCCAGGATCTTATTGAGGCAAAGGAGATTAAATTTGACCCTCCCGAGACCCTTAATGTGATAAATGCACCAATGCCCACGCATGGTCAGAGTGTTAATGTCATTGATAACGACCTGCTTGTTTCTTATGTTGATGAACTATCTACTCCTCTGCCAACTATTAAGAAGAATCTCTTACAAGAGGGTTTATTTCCGGGTTGTGGTATAGATTGCCACATGTGTGTGTCTCTTCCCAATGGTTGTTTGTTGTTGAAGATAGGTGTCCAATGCCTGATGAACAACAAGGAAATTATGTTTGAGGAGACTCCCTCTATGAAAAATCTATGTGAAGATGCAATATGGGAAGAGGTGTCAACTATTACCATTTCCGAAAATCCTCCCAGGGTCTCCTCCAAAATACTTGTCAGGATTACATCTACTCCCAAGGCTGCTCCTTTAATTATCACCTTTCCAGGGCCAATATCACATTCCTCCGACAAGGATGTTCCTTGGAACAATGGAGCTGACGTCTACTACCATGGCGTCAAGCAAGACCTTTTATCTCCTGAAATCTCTTCAAAGACTGTTAATGTTCCTGCTAATACACATGCTATTACTCCTGTTGCTACTCCTACTGTCACTCTTGTTATTATTCCTACTACTGATTCGGCTGAGACTCGGGGCAAAGAAGTGTTGGTTGAGCCTGCCTGGACGGAGGCGCCTAAAGAAGCCATTCCTGAAGCCTCCAAGCGAGAAATGGAGGAAAATTTGAAAATTATACGGAAGAGTGATTACAATGTTGTAGAACAGTTGCGGCAAACCCCCTTAAAAATTTCAATTCTGGCCTTATTACTATGCTCTGAAGCTCATGCCAATGCTTTTGTGAAATTCCTGAAGTCTGCTCATGTGCCGCAAGAGACTTCTGTCGAACAATTCGAGAACTGTATTGCTAGTCTGATTGCTGACAATGGGTTTGATTTCTATGATGCTGATTTGACGTCTAAAGGAAGAAAGCATAATGATGCCCTGCATGTCTCTATTGAGTGCAGGGGCAATACCCTAGCTCGTGTTCTAGTTGATATGAGTTCGTCGCTAAATGTTCAACCCAAGGTTTCTTTAGACAAATTGGACTGTGACTGACTGACTTTGAAGCCCAATAATATTGTGGTGAGGGATTTTGATGGTTCCAAGAGAATGGTACATGGGGAGGTGGACATTCCTATTAAAGTTGGTTCCCAAACTTTTGGCTCAAATTTCTATGTGATGGACATTTGCCCGTCTTACTCCTATTTGCTAGGGTGTCCTTGGATTCATGGAGTCGATGCTGTAACTTCCACTTTGCACCAGATGTTGAAGTATCCAGTTAATGGAAAGATTGTTATAGTCCAAGGCGAAGAAGAATATATGGTGATCCATTTGAACTCTTTCAGATATGTCGAGATGGATTGTGAGTTCATTGAGACTCCCTGCCATAATTTTGAAGAGGTTCCTCAGACAATTGATGTTACCAAGACTATTACTATTGTTCCAAAGATTACCAGACCTCCGTTGAAGATGTCTTCTCTAAAGGATACCAAAGTTGTGATTGAAGAGGGTGAGGTTACTATTTGGGGCCAGCTACTTGACATCCCCTACAAATATGACAAGTTTGGTTTGGGTTTTACTTCAGGAGCTCAGAAAGCTGTCCGTCGTGCTCGCGCCAAAAAACCGCCACTACACATCAGTAGCCATGAAATTAATGCTTTGGAGGATAGTGACAGTGACTGCGACATGGACAATTGGATCTTCCCTACTATCAACTATGAACTCGACAATTGGATGGCTAGAGACTTTATTCCCATTACTTTCATCTAGGAGTAATTGTCTTTTTTTTTGCGATACGTAATATTTGAACCATTTAAAGTCTAAAAGCCATGTGTCTTACCCGAGACACAATGGTTTATTTGTGAGGGTTATCATTGCAAGTTCATGTGTCAAAAATAAATCATTGGACGTTTTTGCATACATATTTTGCGCTCTTTTTCTTTATTTTCTTTGCTTTATCAAAATAGCTATGCCCTCTTACACACACCCACATATCAAACTGCAAATCCACATCCACTTTGGATCCTGTTGATGTTCTGCTATTGCCAGTTATGTCTTTGAAAATCCGATCTACCAAGTCGGGGACGAAGGTGAGGAAGATTGTGAAGTACCAAGAGAACTTGTTAGACTGTTACAACAGGAGGAAAGAGCAATACAGCCTAATGAAGATCCAATTGAGACGATAAACTTGGGTACTGAAGAGGATAAAAAGGAAGTCAATATAGGTGCCAACTTGGAGCGTAGTGTCAAAGAACGATTAATTTAGATACTACATGACTACGTTGAGATCTTTACCTGGTCATACAAAGACATTTGGGGCTGGACACTGATATTGTTGTTCATCGTCTAGCAACGAAAGAAGTCTGTCCTCTAGTGAAGCAGAAGGTTCGTCGTATGCGGCCTGAAATGTCAGAAAAGATCAAGGTTGAAGTTATGACACAGTTTAACATCAGGTTCTTAATTGTTACTTCTTATCCATAATGGGTTGCAAACGTGGTACTGGTACCCAAAAAGGACGGCAAAGTGCGCATGTGTATGAATTACAGAGATTTGAATAGGGCGAGCCCCAAGGATGACTTTCCGCTTCCCCATATTGATGTTCTGGTTGACAACACCGTGCAACATAAGGTTTTCTCCTTCATGGATGGTTTCTCCGGGTATAACCAGATTAAAATGGCGCCTAAAGATATGGAGAAAACAACTTTCGTCACGCAGTGAGGCACCTTCTATTACAAAGTTATGCCATTTGGATTGAAAAACGTCGGGGCAACCTATCAGCGTGTTATGGTAGCCTTATTTCACGATATGATCCATCATGAGATAGAGGTCTACATCGATGATATGATAGCTAGGTCTCAGACTGAAGAAGAGCACCATGACCACCTGAAAAAGCTGTTTGAAAGACTGAGGAAGTACAAGTTAAGACTAAATCTGAACAAGTGCACCTTTGGAGTAAGATCTGGTAAGCTCTTAGGTTTTGTTGTCAGCAGCAAAGGTATTGAAGTAGATCCTGGGAAAGTTAAAGCTATTCATGAAATTCCAACTCCCTGCATTGAGAAGGAGGATAAGGGATTCTTGGGACGTCTAAACTACATTGCCAGATTCATTTCTCACCTAACCGCTACTTATGAGCCAATCTTCAAATTACTAAAGAAAGATCAAGTAGTGAAGTGGAATGACGACTTCCAGACTGCCTTTGACAGAAACAAGGAGTATCTTCAAGAACCTCCAATTTTGATGCCTCCGGTTGAAGGAAGACCTATAATTATGTACTTAACAGTATTAGAAAACTCAATGGTGTGTGTGTTGGGGCAGCATAACGAGTCTGATTGAAAAGAGCATGCAATATACTACCTTAGCAAAAAGTTTACCGAATGTGAAACAAGATACTCACTGCTCGAGAAACTTGTTGTGCTTTGGCATGGGATGCTCTCTGTCTAAGACAGTATATGTTGACCCACACCACTTTATTGATATCTAAAATGGATCCTATCAAATACATATCCGAGAAGCCCGCTCTCTCTGGAAGAATAGCAAGATGGAAAATATTCCTGGCCGAATATGAAATTCAGTACACTACATAAAAATCAATAAAAGAAAGTGTACTAGCTGATCATTTGGCTCATCAAGCTGTGGACGACTATCAATCCATGAATTTTTAGTTCTCGGACAAGGACATCATGTTAGTGAATGATTGTGAAGAACTTGGACTGGATGAAGGACCTTAAAAAGGTTCCCGATGGACTATGGTTTTTGGCGAAGATTCCAACACACTTGGAAATGGAATCGGTGTTGTGATCATATCTCCCGAAGGCTGTCATACTCCTTTCACTTCTAGGCTATGTTTCAACTGTACCAACAATATGGATGAATATGAAGCATGCATTATGGGTCTCAAAGCTGCTATCGACTTGAGAATCAAATTCTTGAATGTATTTGGAGATTCGGCCTTGGTAATTAGTCAAATCAAAGGAGGATGGGACATGAAGCATCATAATCTCATCCCTTACCGAGAGCATGTGTTGACACTGATTCCACACTTTGAAGAAGTTACCTTTGAGCATTTTCCACGAGAAGAAAATCAATTAGCCGACACGCTAGCTACTATGTAATCCATGTTTAAAGTCAAATGGGAAAATGAAGCTCCTCAGATCACTATTGAGAGATTGGACGAACCAGTATATTGTTATGAGGTGGATACTGAAGAAGTAGTGGACAAACCTTGGTTCCAAGAAGTGAAAAGATACCTCGAAGCCCAAGAGTATCTTGAGGGAGCTTCCGTTAATGATAATAAGTTCTTAAGAAGGTTCTATGCCATGTTTTTCCTCAGTAACAGAATCCTCTACAAGCGCAACCATGATTCTAAATTTGCTTCGGTGTGTAGACAAGAGTGAAGCATAGAAGATTATCGCAGATATTCATGAAGGTATCTTTGGAACCCATTCTAGTGGGCACAGAATGGGTAAGAAGATTCTGAGGGCAGGGTACTACTGGTCCACTATGGAAGCATACTGTTATCAGCACTCCCGAACTTATCACAAGTGCCAGATCTATGTTGATAGAGTATATGTGCCTCTGGTTCCCATGAACGTCTTGACTGCTCCCTGGCCTTTTACAATGTGGGGCATTGATATAATCAGGGAGATTAGACCTACCCCTTCTAATGGGCACCGCTTCATCCTGGTTTCCATTGATTACTTCACAAAGTGGGTCGAGGTAGCCTCATTTGCTTCTGTTACCAAGAACATTGTGGCTCGATTCGTCAGACATAACCTTATCTGTCGATATGGTACTCCAGAAAGAATCATCACAGATAATGGTACCAATCTCAATAATACTATGATCGCTGAGCTCTGCACACAATTCAAGATTCAACATTATAATTCTTCTCCTTACCGACCGAAGATGAACGAAACTGTGGAGTCCGCCAACAAAAACATCAAGCAGATCGTACAGAAGATGATGGTGACATACAAATACTGGCACGAGATGTTACCATTCGCTCTTCATGGTTAGCGTACCTCAGTGCACACGTCAACAGGGGAAACTCCTTTCACTCTGGTATACGGTATGGAAGTTGTCCTACCCATCGGAGTCCAGATCCCTTCCTTAAGAATCATGAAGGATGCGAGTTTGAATGAAGACGATTGGATTCAAACTCAACTTGACCAATTGAACCTGATTGACGAGAAAAGGCTCACGACTGTCTGTCATGGTTAGATGTACCAGAAACGTATGATCAAAGCTTTTAACAAAAAGGTCATACGTCAAGAATATCAATTTGGCGACCTGGTAATCAAGCGTATTATCCTGCCACAAAGTGATCCAACGGGCAAATAGACTCCCACATACGAAGGACCATTTATGATCAAGAACATATTTTCTGGTGAAGCCATGATATTAACCACTATGGACGGCGACAACCTTCCGCATCCTGTAAACACGGAAATAGTTAAAAGATACTACGCATAAACAGAGACCCGCTAGGTTGACTGACCTAGGAAAAAATAAGGGAATCCCGGCGAACCATAAGGGTTCGGGTAAAAGTTCGGGATATATATATATATATACGTAAAAATATTTATACACCCGATAAGTCGAAAACCTGAAAAGGCGGCTTGGGCAAAAAAGGGTATCCCGGTGGACTGAAAACTTGTAAGGGAGGTCCAAGAAAAATTTAGGTATTAAAAGCGTACAACTATGTTCCATTGGATCACCCCGCGGACAAAATTTATTATCAAGTGTCAAATTCAAATGGTAATAATCAATCCAGTCAGCTTCGGTCAAGCAACAAAGTGATGAGACGCTCAAAGATATAAAGGCAATAGAAGAATGGGAATCCAATGGGATCATTTCACATAGTTGTTTTTTCTTTGTATTCTGCTTCGTATATTTTTCATTTTTACGACGACATTCTCTTACTAGGATGTTTGTCTCCTTGTACAAAATCGCCTGTTATAGGCAGACTTCTTCAGATTAATACAAAAACTACCTCTTTGATCGTGCATAAACTATTTGTTTTATTTTCCTGTTTTATTTTGCAAAAAACGTCCAGTGTTTATTTTTAACATATGCATTTGAATATAATCACCGTTTACGAATACACGCATAAAAAACAGAAAGATAGCTACTAATGGCTTTAAGAAACGGGACAATGTCTAAAAATCCATGTGCAAATCCTCGTAGATACATCCCACAATAGATACAGAGACGTCCTCCTGCAAAGTCACTACCATCTCCTTAGCATACAACCTATTGATGTCAGAGGTTTCGACATCCCCTGTAGAGCAAGAGTCTCCAATCATCTCCCCAGCATCTTGAAGAATTCCACAGCATGGTTCATAAACTTCTTGGGTTCCCCCAACAGGGCTTCATAAAAATCCCCAAGCAAGTTACGAAGTTTTCTTTCCCCAGTAGAGTTTTATTTCTCTAGCCACGAAAATCCATCTCCCAGCAATTCAACTTTAACAAATAATGAAGAATCACATTCTTCATCCCCAACAGTAGTCAGGGATTTATTGTCTCTCAATTCAACGATACTATAAAAAACAATTGATCAGTTCATATATTGCATTCATACATTATTTTACAAACATCATAGCATATGCATACAAAATATATATATATATATATATATATATATATATATATATATATATATATATATATATATATATATATATATATATATATATATATATATATATATATATATATATATATATATATATATATATATATATATATATATATATATATATATATATATATATATATATATATATATATATATATATATAGCACAATCTCATTTATTTTGAGAACATGATGCATCATGACATTGCATACAGCTAAAATATTTACCTTTTCAGGAAAGATCAACAAACAAATATCATCGTCAATTCTCAACAAGTTCTAGATTAATACCTGAAACAAGACAAGACAGTTATCTGTGCATAACTGATTGTAGATTAATACCTGAAATAAGACATGACAACTATCTACATGAGCATATTGAAGATTAACTCCCAAAACATGACGAGGAAACTATCTTTATTTCTCTAAGATCAGAGATTAATTCCTGAAACAAGCCATGGCAACTATCTCTACGACTAATAAGAAACAAGATCCAGATTAATACCTGAAACAAGACATGACAACTATCTGTGAACAACTGATTGTAGATTAATACCTAAAACAAGATAGGACAACTATCTACATAAGCAGATTGAAGATTAACTTCCGAAACAGGACGGGGAAACTATCTTTCTTTCTCTAAGGTCAGAGATTAATTCCTGAAACAAGTCATGGCAACTATCTCTACGACTAATAAAAACAAGTTCCAGATTAATATCTGAAACAAGACAGGACAACTATATGTGAACAACTGATTATAGATTAATACCTGAAACAAGACAGGACAACTATCTAAATGAGAAAATTGAAGATTAACTCCTGAAACGGGACGGGGAAACTATCTTTCTTTCTTTTTGGGTTAGGTAAAGATTAATTCCCGAAATAGGACGGGGCGACTATCTTTATCACCAATGGTATTAACTCCCGAAACAGATTGGGTTTACCAACAAATTGATTGTAGATCAATTCCCAGAACAAGACAGGGCGACTATCTACATGACAAACACTTCCTTCAAGACATCTATTGTTTCAGTATAAATCGACCAAAGATTTACTCTGATACTTCTTCCAATTTCTACCAACAGGCACTCTGGATGGCATCTATAAGCACATCTCTTACATACTCTCTATCACTTCTCTAAATGGCATCTTTAAGCCCATTTCCGACACAATCAACCACCACATCATCGAGTGTAAATTTCTGAGCACTCTAGTGTTCAATCATCTTCCATCTTCAAGTCACGAATAGCAGACTCGCCAATCTAACTCTTCAGGTTTAAGAAGATTGAAAAGGGGCAGCTGTTGTACCCCAAAATTTTCCCTCTCTTTTCTCATGATATTTCTCACAAAGATTTTCAAAAGCTCATGTTTACACAAGTATTGACTAGGTCAAGCCACCTCCTCAACACTAATACCTCAGAATTAGTGTTTGAGTTTGCACAAGTCCAATTGGATTTTTAATGCCTCATATAGTTTTCATGGATCATATTGGGCTCTCAAGCATCAGGTCCTAGATGGAACTTCTGAATCCTCAAAAGGAGGAAGAGGAAATTGTCGAAAGGGAAAAGCAGATAAAAAAAGGTGTGCAGTTGCAGATAACCAAGTCAATTTCAAAATCTGGTTTAGGTTGTTCGAACCACATGACTGATCAAAAGGAGTGGTTGGCAGATTTTGACGAATCGAAGAAGAGCAAGTTTGCTTCGATCCCCAAGCTTCGATTGGGCAATGGCTTCCTTTAAGAAACCTGCTTCAGTCCACCTCTAAACCCTTCAACATATATAGTTTCGAAACTATGAATTACAATTTCACACACCACCTAATTCATTATGTCTAAACAATCTATATTCATCATGGTTCTTAGTCTTATGAATACTTCAACCTGCACTCCCTTCGTCATGATGTCTGCAATCTGATTCCCAGTTCTGCAGTGTTCCAAATTCATCTTCCCATCTTCTACCTGCTCTCGGAGATAATGGAACCTCATTTCGATTGTGCTTGCTTCGACCATGTACTATTAGGTTATTCGCCAGATTGATAGCTGACATGTTGTCTATCTTCATGCTTGCTTCGATCCACAAGCTTCGACTGGGCAATTTATTCCTTCGAGAAGCTTGCTTCGATCCACTCTAAACCCTTCGACACACATAGTTTCAACACTATAAATTACAATTTGAGTTTTGGACATTTGAACTTTCGACCACTTAATCAACTGATTACTCAAGATATGGTTACTGGTAGGAAAGCAATCCAGAAATTATTTCGTTTTGACTATGCTAATAAGATCATCTTGCATACTCAAAGTGGTACATTCAGATGAATATGGTCCATTCTAAGAACATACAATTGGTGGAAACAAATATTGTTTTTTCTGTTGATGAGTTTGGTCGAAGGTTGTGGATCTACGTGATCCAAACGAAAGGACAAAGTAAGTGGTAAATTCATAACAATGTGGTCCGTTCGAAGAACATAAAATTGGTGGAAACAAATATTATTTTGTCTGTTGATGAGTTTGGTCGAAGGTTGTGGATCTATTTGATCAAAATGAAAGGATGAAGTAAGTGGTACATTCAGATGAATGTGGTCCATTCGAAGAACGTACAATTGGTGGAAAACAAATATTGTTTTGTCTGTGGATGAGTTTGTTCGAAGGTTGTGGATCTATGTGATCAAAATGAAAGGATGAAGTATTCAACATCTTTTAGAGATTCAAGATGCTTGCTGAACAAAGTCTTATATGCTGCCAAGCCCAAGCTTGCTGTACTGTCCACATAACAGCCTAAAACCATGTTAAAAACTAGTTTGTTGTACTGCTATGAAACAACCCTGCACCAAGCTGCCATAACACTCCAAAACTGCTGCCAAACAATCCTACTATGCTGCTCCTAAACCAATCCAAGCTTGTATTATCTCAGACCCATTTTTGCACCAAATTAGCATATAAGAGTTGCACCTCAAAATCTATGAAAAGAGCATACCCAAACAGTTAAAATTTTAATTTTTTTTCCCTAAAACCCCAGCAAGACTCTTCTATAAATAAGCTATTTCACAACACACAAAGGTTTGGCTTTTGGCAAGGAAAAAAGAGAAGAAAAGAAAAAAAGAGAGAGGATAGAACACGAATGCTGAAGCCTTAAAACACTCTTAAATCCAACAAAAAAAAAATAACACCTCTATTTTTTTCGAACTCAAGAACATTCAAGGCAGCAACTGAAATTCGAAACACAAATTCCAGCTTCAAGGTAAGTATTATTTACTTTAAACCCTTCATTTCAAGCATCATTGATGATTTATCTTCGAAGATAACATGTACTAACCATTTCCTTCGAAGCTAACCTTTTGTTTGTCTTCCTTTCTTGTCAATTATATGTTAAGAAATAACCTGTACAGACTATAAAACAATGTTGGTTTTAAAAAATTACAGCATGATTCAAGACAAAGTCTTAGGCTTCGACACATACTACTTTACATGCCCAAACAGAATGGAAAAGGGTGTGTGATTCGACACATAACATTATGCTTCGACTCATACTGAGTTGATTTGGAATTACAGGGTCGAAAGAAGGATATGTTTGATGCATATAAGCATGCTTCGACACATGCTTCGACACATGATATCGAAAGATTTGTTTTTTTGCGCTGTTTTTTTACATATTTCATATATTTACTTCATAGCTATTAAATATGGTTTGTAATAGATAATTAAGTTTAATTTCTTGCAATTCCCATTTGTACATTTGTATCCCCCAAATGATGTAATAGCGTATAACATTTATTTTTCGCAATTTTATCGCTTTCATAAATGTTAGTAATTAGGGTGTGTATAGAAAGATTAAAAATAAACCTTATAAAATCATAATCGAAGACAAGACAATGCATGAAAAATAAACACTTGCACACTTACAGCTCTAGGGTTAACTCCACTTGTTGCCTTGAGAAAAATAGTCATGATAGAGCCCGTATATATATGGATGAAAAGGGTGCTAACACCTTCCCTTTTAAAAACCTACCCCCCGAACTCAAGAAAATATCTCAAAGGTTTTTTATGTTCTTTTCACCCTTTTCTTTATTGGATAAAAGAAAAGTCGGTGGCGACTCTTGCTATCCGCGACAATTGTGATAAAACGCAAAACACCCAAGTCAGTTCTCGCGCCGTATTTCAATAATCTTTGTAGGAAATCAATCTGGTGTGACGAGTATCCCATTCTCCTTTAATCATATTTATTACCAAAGCTGAATCCCCATATACATCTAGAATTTTAATCCTGAGCTCTATAACCTCTTCAAGGCCCATGATACAAGCTTCATATTCTGCCATGTTATTGGTGTAATCAAATGTCAACTTGCAGTAAAAGGGATATATGACCCGTGAGGAGTGATAATTAGGGCACTAATTACTTTTCGATAAGCATTTACAACTCCATCAAACACCGTACCCCACCGAGATCCAGGATCCATATCTTCCTCAGGAAAAGGTTCGTCAGAATCAGTTACTTTCAAATACAACACCTCTTCATTAGGAAAATCATATTTAACAGACTGATAATCATCAACTGGTTAGTGAGCAAGATAAATCACCAAATGTTGCGGTTAGAAAGAGTCGCCATCGACTTTTCTTTTATCCAAAAGGAAAGGTGAAAAAGCACAGGAAAGACCTTTGAGATTGTTTCTTGAGTTCGGGGGGTAAATTATGAAAAGGGAAGGTATTAGCACCCTTTTCATCCATGGTTTTCCATGGGATCTTAGTTACTTGCTAGATCACTTGCTTTTTGTTTGAAATTATGCTTTGTGTGGTTTTTTTAAAATATTTTGTAAAGAGGCCATTGTTTAGGCAATCTTTATAATGATTCTCGTTTGTAAGAATGTATACAAAGATGTTGATCTTTTGAAAACATTTTCAAGTTTGTAAGATGTTTGAAAGTGTAGGTGTTTGTTTTGAAAATAGCAAGGATGTTTTGTTTGAAATCAAGTGATTAGGAGCATTATACCTACTCAAAAGTCTTTCTTGTTCATTTTCTTTTCCTTTTACATTGTTGTTTTACCATTGATTTGGTAAGCAACCCTATCTTTGGATGTAAATGGGACGGGCGTGGGTCATCGTATAACCATGATTAACAATGTTACAAGGTATCTTAGCATTCTTTTTTAGGGACTAAGATCACTTGAAAGGAAACTTAGATAGCGTCATTGAGGGACTATGATCTTATAATTTTTGCTTGTTTTTGCTAATATACCTCACATGCGTAATATGGTCATTTTATAAAGGCAACCAAGTGGATTTACCCTAGGGGTGCTTGTGTGCAAGTTTATTGTTTTCATGCTTGATTTTGTCTTGAATTAGGGTTTTCTAAGTATTGATTTTAGTCTTTCCATACAAACCCTAATTACTAACATTTGTATATAAAGCGATAAATTGTGGAATTTAAAGTTACTACGCTATTAAAATATTTGTGGGAGGGGGGTGTACAAATTGTAAATGGGGATTGCAAGAATATAAACCTAATTAATTTATTACAACCAAATTGAATTTGTACAAGAATTGAAATAAATAATGTACAAGATGAATAAATATGCAAGAATGCAAATATAAAGAAAATGAATATTTTTGTTTGGATTTTTTAGGGAAAGTGAATTTGTGTTAACCTAAATAATTAATTAAAATAATAAAAGTAAACATAAGTCTATTAATTGATTAAAAGGAAATTAAGTTTAAGAAAAGTATTTTTTTGTATTTTTGTCTTGAAAATAATTTAAAGTATTTATAAAATATTTTTGGCCTTTTTTATATTAAAATAATATATTTTAATTAGTGTAAAATAAAAAATAAATAATATCCTAGTTTTAATTAAATTTACAAGAATAATTAGTAAAATAAATAAAGTGTGGATTAAATAAAAATAATTTTTATGAGAAAAAATAAGTAAACTATGTCAAAATGAAAATCTAATATTTTTGTATTTTTTATGATTTTTTTTAATATTAGAAAAATAATTAAGAAAACAAATGAAAAGAAAATAAGAAAATAAAATAAAGTTGGGTGCATATATGAAACAGGGGGGTTAGCTAGCAAAAAAAAAACAAAGCCCAAGGAGGCCTGGTGCCCTGCAAAAAAGAAGTCAGCATTGCAAAAATATGAAAAATCTAAAAGGGGTACCACTGGGGCTCGAACCCAGGTCCCAAAGGTTACAGGCGCACGCTTCTACCACTGGGGTAGCTATACATCCGTTAACATAAGCAAAATAATAAATATATGATACAAAACGCGCCCTGATTTACACTTCATCTTCAACCTCCAGCCAGACCAACTGTAACTTGTTCATTTCTCATCAAAAATGAAAACTGTAAACATGAAACTTGTATCAAATTTCCTCACGGTTTCATAAATGTAAAGATTTAAAACTATAGATAAAAGATAAGCATGAATTTTGTTGGCCCTAATCTGAACCCTAAAAATCTTAGAAACTTCAATCTTAAAATTCTCTAAGCTCAAGCAAAATTAATGTAAACTATGGACATGGTTAGCTTTAGGGGAATGATATCTACATGTTTTATTCACAAATAAATCAATGATGATGCCTATATGAAAAGTTCCAAAGTTAGAAAGCTTACCTTTCAAGAGGTTATCGGGTTTGAAGTTTGAGCAGCTTTCAAGGAGTTCCAATTATGGGGTTAGCTTCCTCAAGTTCCCAGGAAGCTAATTGGATGCTTAGCTTGAGCTAGAAGTGGTTGAGGAGTTCTGGAGAAGTCCAAGTGCAAAGCTCTGTTTTTGAAAATAGAGGATGGTGTTAATGGTGTTACAGTTCTGTAACAGGGTATGGGATCAGTTCTAAATTATGCTTAGAAGCTTTAGGAACTAAAAGGCTTGAAAACGCACGAGGGAGTTATGAGTTTCAAGTTTTTGGTCAGTTTATGTGAAAATGGAAGTATGAGATATGTTTTTGAGTTCTTGGTCTTTTCAGGGCTTCAGCCTTCGTGTCCTTGTGGCAAATAGTTTATCTATGTATAAGCAAAAGGATTGGAGTAGTTTGGACAATCAGAAGTACAAGTTATAAGCTTTTGGCTAGGTTACTTGATTTTGAAGAAAAGAGGGAAACCAAGTTCCAATGTGTAGTACAAGCATGGGCTGGGTGATTGTAAGTGTATAAACCATTTCTCATGTATTGTAAGACATGTATGATCAGAAGAGAACAAGTGCAAGGCTCAAGAACCAGTTTGGTGCAAAAAAGCACTCTATCAAAATGGCAATGTACACTTTCTTCCAAAAATGGATATAAAGCATGTCCATGCATTGAATGCTTGAAATGAGACATCTAACAGCTATGAAAGCCATTAATTATGGAGTGCCTAACAAGTTTGAGGCCTTCAAAGTAGAGTTTATGCAGCATAGTTTGAATTTTGAATTTGGTTCATCATAAAATGACTTGTAATTCAAGTGATAAAACCCTAACTTCATTTCTTTGATTCTCCCTACTCAAAAATGATCTCAAGGATTTCTTGGACATTTTGAAAAGCTTGTAATATGCTCTACAACCCATATTTGAATTTATTTTTAAGATCCCCCTTAGAACTATATGAAAAAGTGCCATGAAGTTGGGTCAAAATCCTGACCAAACTAGGGCAATAATTTCACTAAGTGTTTTGTTTCATGACCACATGTTCTTAAAATTATAACTTGAGATCCAAGCACTTTTGGAAGAAGTTGTGTGATGAAATGTTGTATATTTCATGGAGATATACAACTTTCATGTTGAAAGTTTCTCTTGAATCATCTTGCATCATGGTGAAAATTTTGCTCAAAGTTATGAAAAAATAAGAAATTTCCAACACTTAGAAAAATTTCTAAGTTTAGAAATTTTCACTTTTCAAAATAAAATTTTAAATTTTGGATTTATTGATGAAGAAGTTTCATATTTTTACATATTTTGATGAATTGTGATCTTTGACATTTGATTTGACCAAAAAGTCAAAGTTTGACTTTTTAGTATACGGTTGACTTTTGATCAGTTGACTAAAATTCATTTGTCAATCCCTTAGACTTGAGCAATGTTTTGAGCCATGTCATTAGGTTAAAATGATGCAATTGGACTATTGAGATCATTCCTTAAACCAATTGATCATTTGCTAGGTCAAAAATCAGAAATTTCCCTCTCCCAGTCAAAACCCTAATTTTGACCATTTTGCCCTTTTGGAGATTTGATCAAATTTATTGAGGAATTATGGTATAAACTTGATCAAATGATACATATTAGTTTAAAATGTTGATATGGATAAAAAATTATGAAGTTTGACTGTGAATTGGCCATAGTTGACTTTTTCCCCAATACAACTGATTTTTAGGTCAACTGCTCAATTGACTGAGCAAAAGTGTGATTCAAAGCTTGAAACTTAACATGAGTGATCTTGAGGGTCCATAATGATCTATGAAAGTCATATGGGGCATTGGAAGTAAAAAAATCCTTGTCCAAACTCAAACCATAATTTTGGTCATCAGTGCTTAAGGAGGTGTCTTGAGCTGATCAAACCTAGTGCAGTTTTGAGTCAAGGGAGATCTTGTGAGCAAATTCTTGATATGTGAGAGGAAAAATTTTCGGGTACAACAACATGGTAAATTAACACCCAACTACGAAGGTCCATATATGGTTAAAACTACATTTTTGGGTTGTGGTATTATCCTCACAACAATGGATGGGGAAGAATTTCCACATCCGACGAACTCTGACGTAGTAAAAAAAACTATGTATAAAACCCACGCTAAGTTTGTATCCTAAAAGGATGACTTAGGAAAAAAAGGGGCGTCCTTGTGGATTGAAAACCTAAAAGGGCGGTCCAGGAAAAAATTAGGGACTTAAAAAAAATTATCCCGGTGGATTGAAAACCTGAAAGGACGGTCCAGGAAAAAGTTAGGGATCTTATTCAAAATAAATAAAAAATAGACTACGTTCCAAGAATAACGACTATGACCACGAAGGAGAGGGATTAATCCAAATCATATGGCTCGGAAGTAAAGTAGATTGGATCTATCAAAAGGACATTGGAGATATAGCAGTAGCAATTATCATTTTCATTGCCATTTTCAGTTTTTATTAAAAAATTTCGTGATCTCCTCTCTCAAGGAATCACATCTTATAATCTAGTCTATTCAAAGGCATGTTTATCAATAAAACATTTACTTTTTTAATCTTTGCAATTTATGTTTTTCATTTTTCGGACTTGTTTGCAAAATACTACGATTATTTCTTGTGAATATTGCGTTGAAATCATTTTGGGGATTTGAAAAACAAAAAGAAGCATTTGATAAAACATCAAAAGAGCATGTTGTTTAGAAAAAACATCGAAAGAAAATCTGCGCCTACGCCCACATCTACGTCCACGCCTACGCCTGTGCTTGTGATACAATCATCAAAATCGAGCTAACAATGTTCATCTTATTCAAATCAACTCAAAGATATCACGATAACATAACATACAACTTTGGGGAGTCGGTGACACAAAGAAAAAACCAATGGTTTAAAAGGATAAAAACATCAAAACATTTACAAAAAAACATTTGGTGCATATACAAACATTTGGTACATATACAAAATGCTCAATGCATATATATTTTGACTCCATGTCAATTAAGGGCACTATGCATATACATCATGCATGGCATTTTTAAATCCATTTTGGTTAAAACTACGAACTTTCTTGGGGCCCATTATTGAATTATCTTGTCCGCAAAACAAACGAACACCTTGGTTGAGAACGAACACAACCGGTAAACTTTGATCTTATCTTTGTTTTAGATATCTAAGATTCGACTATCAAAGATACATAAGCCTATCCTCGTGCCATATATCCTATAGGTCGTGATAAATGCACATGTTTATCCTAGTATTATATATCCTCTAGGTTGTGGTAGGTATGCGAATTAGCAATGTTATGTTATTTATCCTATAGGTCGTAATAAATACATAATCCTATCTGTTGTACCCCAAAATTTGCCCTCCCATATTCTTCAAGATTTGCCAAGAGCATGCTTCAAAATCTCTCAAGGGTTGCACAGTCCAATGGCCTCCTAACAGTCAAAGATTAGGGTTTTGGTTCTGGCAAAGAAATTGAAGGTTCCAAGGGTCCAATCAAGTCCCACATGCCTATAAACATTGTCAAGCATCCATATGCCAAGTTTCAAGACTCACAGCACAAAATTGCACAGTCAAAAACCCTAATTGCTCAACAGTCAACTGCAGGGGCAAAATGGTCATTTGACAGTCAAAAGTCAAAATTTTGGGTCAACATCTTATTGTGAAGCCACAAACATCATTTGATCAATTCTTGATCATGATTCTCAAAGCATGGCTCAAAAAGTCTCAAGATGCAAAAGTTTCTATATTTGGACAGCTGAAAAAGTCAACTGCAAATTGACTAGGGCATAACTTCCACATGGTTTATCAGAAAAATTCCATCCAAAGCTCATTTTGAAGAGAATGACATTTACTACAATTCCTCTTCACACTTCAAGTCCAAGAAATGCTCTCACAAAAAGTTATCAATCTCAACATTATAGGTCATTTTCAAAAGTCAACAAAAAGGCACTTTAAGTCAAAGACCATAACTTGAGATTGTTAAATCAAAATGACATGAGACCAAAGAAATTGGTTAGAGGACTTCAAGACCTTTCCAAAATGTCCAAGAACATGATCAAAGCTTAAAAATGAGCAAGATATGCCTTGTGGAAGTTGGGGAATTTTCGGGAATTTTGAAAAGTCAACTTTGCTTCAAATGCCTCAAAATTGCTAATGGGCCACAATTTCTTCCAAGAATCATCACCCAAAAGCTATGCACGACCCATTGACCCAAAGGGGAGTTATTTTCTTATTTTTAATTAATTAATTGAGTTTATTATCCTATTAATTCATTTAATTAAAATTAAATATAAGAAAAATACTAAAATATGTTTTCCAAATCTTTTTATGTAGCATATTCACTCTTTATGACCTAAATATTTCGTGCACATGCTCAAGAGGCAAGATCTTCCAAAATAGGCAAGTTCCATGGCAAGAAAAGATTGAAAAAAGATGCTTGAAAATCAAATATTGAAAGGCATTAAAACATGGATCATGGGCTTTGTCTTTGACCTAGAATGATTCCTCATATATGCACAAACAAAACCTAATGCTCAAGGACAAGGAAGCTGCGCTCAGAAGAGAGAACCAAACTTGCATTTTTCACAAAAAAAGTTAAAACTGTTTTCACAGCTGCCGTGCGTTTCAAGGCCTAAGAAGCCTTCCAATAGCTTGCTTACACATCCAGGAAGAGATTGCAATCAAAAACACATCCCCTAACCTCAAGAACCGGTAGGATGAAGTCGCCCTGTTCATGAACTTTTGCATATTCGTACTAGAATTTATACACATTTTCCATGCATTTTAATGTTTGAGTTATACAAACATGATCATTCCAAAGCTAATGGTACCATTCAATTGAAGAATGGCTGCCTGTACAAGAATACACCATTGATGCTTGCTAGGGTTTCAGAAACCTCAAAAGAGGGGTTTACGTATCTGGAAAAATTAGGCCATGAAACTGGGACCAATGAACTCGTGACATTCCCATGAAGCCAAATCACCCATCGCGCCTTTTTTATGCTTGCTCAAATTCTATTCGCTATTATTCGTTGTTTCAATTTGTGGGGGTTTAAAACCCCCGCTATCTAGTCCTATTTTCAGGCAAAACGAAAGACCAAGGAAGAAGATGCTAGCGTGTTGGACTATGGTTGGCCAGTTTGAATAATTGGCGCTTTTTTTATTGTCCCACTAATACTTGCTTTCTCTCTCTTATTATTCATTGTCCATTATACATCAGATAAACGCGTTTGGCTTGGTGGAAGTTGTGTTGTCATGCAAGCATTGGGACCTGGGTTCGATTCCCAGGTCCCCCATATTTCCCTATATTTTTTCTTGTAACATGTTCAGGTACCCTTGCCCTCCTGTGGTCCATCATACACTCAATGCTTGTGCTTGCCAAATGTCCCATGAGATCAATCTAATGGCCATCATGTGAAGTCCACCATGGACACCAGTCAACCACTCCTCACACGCGCCAGAAAAGTCCACAAAGGCCTTGAATCTGTTGGGCTAAAGTGCTTCCCATACACCTCCATAATTGGGCCAGAAACCCCCATGTTTGTATTTTCTTTCTCTCTTTTTATTCTTTTCTTTTATTTATTCTAATCATGTTAATTGTTTTATTTAATTCCATAAAATTAATTTTCATAAAACACAAAAAAAAATCAGAAAAGTCAAAAATAAAAATATGTTTTAATATTTAATTCGCTGATATTTTATTTTGTAAATAAATTTAATAATCCATTTAGGTTAATTTAGGCTTTTTTTAATTTTAATATTTTTTCTTAAATAAACTAAAAAACATAAAAATTAGGTTTTAGCATTGTTATTCTTCTTTCTTAATAAATAATTTATTTCCTTATCATCATTATTATTAATAATTAATTATTTTTGTAAATAACTTATAATTAATTAATTAGGGTTAAATTAGGTTAAACTTAAACAATTTTATTTAATAATTAAAAACAAATTTAGAACTAGGGTTTTATTTAATTTCAAATTCCAATTAATTTTCTTTATTTCCATTAAATACAAAAAAAACATCAAAAAATAAGTTCTTTCCTTTATTTAATTTAATTAATTTATAACTTCGATTTAATTTCTTTAAGGGGTCCAACGCCCTCGCTTTCGACTCCAATTTCCTTTCGCGTGTTTGTCTTTATTTTCCTTTTTAATCTTATGTAATTTCCCCAAAGCTTTGTAATAATAATTAGGACATTTATTTTCCGCACTTTTATTCAAAATCGGGTTTTATTAATTTGGCGATGTATAGACCTGCGCCTTGTAATAGCGTAGGACCTTTATTTTCCGCACCTTTTAACTGCTAACTATCACATGAAAGAATGTATGCCCAAATAAAATCAAGCGTAGCTCACCCAATGCATGACAAGACAAATAAAAACTGAAAATGACACACAATTCACACACCACTCCTAGGGTACGCCTCACTGTTGCCTTGCCCCTCGAAACGTGGTCGCCAAGTATAGGACGTTTTAGTAAGTCCTTATGTCCATGAACATGGCATAAGGGTAGCTTCTAAAGTGTCCTACTATTGCTCTGGTGACCACCCTGTTGCCTTGCCCCTCGAAACGTGGTCGTCGACTATAGGACGTCTTAGTAAGTCCTTATGTCCCATTGATCTGGTTGCCTCGAAACAAGTTACCTCGAAATAAAAAGATCAATGGCATAAGGGTAGCTTCTAAGGTGTCTTACTGTTGCTCGGTGACCACACTGTCCCTAAACTCGAATTGACCCGAACACCTCCAACGGTGGTGCTACCTACCTCTCAATGGTGGGATGGCACTACCTTAAGGACATTTACACAGCAGAATTCCTTAGGGTAGGTAGATGTCTCGTAGATACTTGCTCTAATTCAAAACAAATCAAAAACTTTTTTTCACACCGACACTTTGCAAAAAGCTTTCAAAACAACTTTTCAAACACTCTTGAAGACTGATACAAGAGTCGATCTGAAACTTTCAAAGAAACTTTTTCAAACCCACTCACTTTGAAAAGCAAACAAATATTTTGAAAACACAAATGAGCAAGTATCTAAGAGCCCATGGATAACCATGGATAGAAAGGGTGCTAACACCTTCCCTTTCTATAAATCTACCTCCCGAACCGAGAGACAATCTCCATAAGGAATTTTTCTGTGCTTTTGTCCTTTCCATATTGGAGAAAATAAAAGACGGTGGCGACTCTTGCTTACCGCGACATTTCGCGAACCAGCGTTAAACAGTCAGTTCCAGATCCACCGATCACACTATCCTCATATTATTTACTCTCTAAGTTGTAGTAAATATATGAAATTTGTGATATAACCCATTGCGTTAGTCTCGAAGCAGCAGTAAGTTATCTGTCTCTCTGCGATATAATTTATTACGTTAAGTCTCCATGCAGCAATGGATTATTAACTTTGTTTTATTCATCCCTTAGATTGCGATGAATAGACAAAATATGCGTTATAAGCTTACTATATTAGTCTCGAAGCATTAATAAGTCAATTTTCAAACTTGTGTTATTTACCTCCTAGGTTATGATAAATACGCGAAAAATCTACAATCATTTTTCTAGGTATTGGCGAGTTATCCGCATTGTCATATCAAGATCAATCAGAACTCTTTGTCCAAACTCTGGTAGGATGATACATCATCATCTTTGCCTATTTTCTTTATTTTCGAGGATACGATGTAGAGTGTATTCTTATAATCTTTTGGTCAAAAGGAATCTTCCATTATTTAATAAACCTTCAATTCGAATGTATGAGACCTCCATATTCTCACACCCTTTAATCCTTTATTATTATAGTTTTTGTTTTTACTATTGTTTAATTTTATTCATAATTAGAATTTTCTTTTTAATCAATTAATCCAAAAAAATCAAGAGTTTTTTTATTAGACTATTTTAGAAAGTTTTCATTATTGTTGTCACTTTTTACGAAAAAAAAGAAAGTAGATAAGAGATTTGTTTCAAGGTTTTCACAGAAAAAACTTCACCAAATTGCAAAGATCAAATCCCCAGAAGCAATTCTTTCTGTTTCCAATAACAAAATCTTATAAAATCTCATTCAAATCTTGTTCCAGTTGTTCCCAAAACTACACAAAACCTCCAATTCCAATTACAAATCTCAATCATCTTTGTCAACATTAAATTAAAATTTCAATCAGAATTGAATTACAAACCAATTTCTTTACTTAACAAATCAAAATCTCCTTCAAATCTCAATCTTCAGTCACACATAACACATCTAATATTCCCATATATACAATCTTGAGCCTCAAGTTCATGAACCTAAATCAATATAAAAAATCGGACAATGCCGCCCCTCCTAATTTTTGGTGTGTTTGTTTCACTGAATATTGAGAGAGTGTGGATGAGAATCACAATACAGAGAAAATGTTTAGTTTATGTATTTGTATTTGTTTCTCTTTGTTTTTCTTTTTCAAAAAATGCATATATTATTATGATATTTGAAAAAGTCAAAGAAATTTATTTATCATTATTAAGCCTACTATTTCCAAAAGAAAAATGTCTGCTATTGAAAAATGTATCATGTGAGACTGTGTTCTAGGTTCATTTGTTTTCTTCTTATTTATATTTTGCTTATTAAATTTTGCTAGTTATGCATCATATAATTATAAGTGAGTTGTAAAATTCTTCCTAGATAGTAGTAATAGATTAATTAGTGTACCCTTTTTATTCTATTTAATTTTATTTTGCTTATTATATTTATTTTGTATAAATTAGTTTCATTAGCTTTGTTTGTTTATTTTTTTATATACAAAATATAAAAGAAAGTAGTAATCTAATTTTGTAATTATCTAATTATTTTAGATTATTAAAGCATTTCTTTTATTTTCATTAAAAAATATAAAAATTAATTAATATTCTACAAAGATATTAAAATTCACGCAACTCACTAGATACTACATCTAAGAGCAACATGTGGCTAATATTTAGCCACACGATAAAGGAGGCTTTATCAGACTCTCTCTGCATCCCCAATGACGAGCAAAACATGATCAATATTTGGTCATGTGAGAAAGAAGACTTTATCAGACTTTTCCTGCTCTGTGTCTTATCATACCCTTTAATCAAATCGAAATTCAAAATAACTAACCGATCAAAAAACAATTTTTTCTACTAACATAACAAAAACTACAGGATTATTTTTGAAAAAGGATTAAGTGGAATTGCTATCAAAATTAACTACGAATTGCGTCTACGATCACTCAACTTATAACCCATACAAGGTTCAAGGATAATTCGAAATCAATTCTACGTCATTCTATAAAAAACACCAACAAACACTACGAACTACGAATTAGGACTCTTATTTCTCATAAGAGGATACATAGGCATTCTTGTGAACAAGGTAGATGAAAGGTTCCTAACACTTTCCCTTCGTCTAAAGTGAGCCAAGAATTTAGAATCTCTGTATCATCAATTAGGATTATTCCATTATATTCCCGTCTTAGGATAAAAATTAATGTTGGAGACTCTATTTTTAGTCGGTCATTACATCAGAATGCATCATCATCCATAAATCGATTATAATATCATCACATATATCATAATACACATGGCATCATCACAGCAACATCAATCCATCATACAAATATACATCATAGTTCATCATTTAAAGGTCTAGTTAAATCATAGCAAGGTATTAGAAATATACATCCTTTTACTCATTGTATTCCACCAAATTACAGTATATCACGTTAGCTATCCAATGCTTCGAATGGCGTAACCAACAGAGTCTGGAAATTCAAGTTATGGCAATTACAAAAAAAATTCAAGTAGTCATGCTCGCTACTACCTCCCCTGGCGAATGAGTATGTTCGCCTGATGCTCGCCCGGTAATGTAGAGGCGACAGGCTCTTGCCTCTTGCTAGGCCGACGAGGCTGGAGTGAAGCTCCTCCTCCCATACATTTTCTAGGAGCAACCCTTTTTCACCCATTACTTTGCTTCTTATCTCTCCCGACAAAGACCATACATAGTTGCTTCGCCCGACGACGCTTGCCTTTCCCGACGACGGGTACAAAACAGCAACCCCCTGTTACGATTCTGTACCTATTCATTCCAAAATTCTCTTGTAATTTCATACCAATGACAATCCAAATTCATCCCAAATCAACATGTTTTCATTACACAACAACAATACAACCTTATAGGTATCATGTGCATCAAATAATGGCAAAACAATATGGTATTTTCATCAATTTCATCATCATACTCATCATATTCAACATATCATAAAATTTATCATAAACCCAACCAATTCTCTACATACATCTAAACCCCATTTCAATTCTAACGATAGATCACCCATTTTATCTTAGATTCCTAGCGATTGACCTTTCTCTTTGAATTCTACAGTGATCCCCTTTGATTCCTCGTGCCCTAGTTTTCTTCAAAGTGTTTTCCCTCTTTCACGATTTCACAGAATGAACACTAAGACTCACTTTTCCTTGTTTAAACCTTGGAACCTTTCTATGGTCTTTCCATCTTACCCTCAATAATGCTAATAACATTATCACCTTGTCCTTAACACTCCTAATCCATTTATTTTATTTAGTTTATTAATAATAATCATTCTAAATAATCAAAACTAATTATCTAAAATTATTAAAACACTCAATATCACTTAAACTCTACTATCACACATAGAATCACATCACACATCATATTCACCAAAACATCACATATACTCATCATAAATCAATTAAATAATAAAATAAATAATCTAATTATTTTTCGGGTGTTACAATATCTTCTCAAGCCAATCTACTTCATCAGAAGTAATATTCATCAGAAGACAGTATCATGAGAAACGTGCGCTAAAAGAGTTGGTACAAAGGTACAATCAAACATTCCACTCAATTGGATGTAATGTGTACTATTTGTCTTCCACAGTCGTTTCTTACTGTTATGGCAGCTGACAAGATGAAAGTGACGTGTGTACTACTACAACAACCTACTTCTTCAAAGCATATATAAAGGATAAAATGTTCCATTTTCAAACTGCAAGACAAGAACACAAGAACATTAACTCTACCAAAATCAATACATGAAGTTCATTAAAGAAAGAAATTAAAACACAAGAGTTGTTGCTCATTATTGTGTTGATATTATTATTTTTTAGAATACAAGATTTGTTTCTCATTATTGTGTTACTATTGTAAATTGTTTGAACAAAAGAGTTGTGGCTCGTATTTGTGTTAAACAATTTGTACTTAAACAATTGTGTAATCCGCTTATAAGAAGCAATCTTGTAAACACAATATTCAACTGTAAGTTAATTTTTTTCTTGAGTGACTAAGGTGTTAGTTAGAATACTCAAGAAGATTTAGAGAAATCTCCTTTAAGGTATCGGGTAACTCAGAAGCCTTAAGGAATCAATGGTCATTATATCTCTTAGGGGATCAGGTAGGTCAGAATTCTTACGGGATCACTAATAGGTTATCATTTCTTTGTTATTAGTCACTGGCGGGTAGCCTGTTGTTCTTGCGTAGGAACAATAAACAAGTAGCTTCCCTATAGGAATATGGACAACCGTAAGGGGTATATTTTTGTAAATTATTTGGGGATTTAGGAGCAACGACAGTGATGCTTATTTTCCCAAGAATGTATGTATTGCTTATCCCTCTAGCGGGAGCCCGTTATATAGTAGTCATTTTGTGCCATCAAGAACCTCATTTAAGATGTGACTCTTGAGTTTCATAACCGTATAATCGTCACAGGCACCATGAATGAAGGTGTTCAAAGCTATGTAACACTGGTTTAAATGCGTCAGCAACCGTTATAGTCATTAATAAGTTGAGTTTCTAACCGACTTTGAGCATATGGACTATGGTTACAAGTGTTATCGGGTTGGTAGCATATATGGACTGCTTCACGGAGACAACGACGGTCGTTCACCACCTTTAGCCTAGTTTCACGCTATCCTAGTTACTCCTCACAATTATGGTCCGGACAATAGTATTGTTCTCTTCTCGGACGACTTCATGATCCGGTCGGGTTTAATATTTTCGAGATGTACATAAGCCCCTAAAACTCAAATTCTTCTGCAAGAATGAAGTGTTCGGTCATATAAAGCGCAAAAAGTATTGAGGTTTGGACCGGGTTATAAGTTAACTTTATCTTTTCGTACATGTCATAGACTGAAAGGTCACACATTTTGTCTTTTATAGTGCAATGATGACTTTACTTAAGTCTTCATTTATTGAGTAATGTTCCCTTCCCAAATGCATTGTTCCTTAGGCCCTATTTAAACCACATTTCAATCTTTCCTTGTTCATGTCAGCATTTGGAAACGTTATATCTTTAGAGAAATCGTACATATAATCCAAGTGTTCATTAATTTCAGGTACTTTCCCTTTATTTCTTGGCCTTATTTTCTCTTCTTTTTCTTAGTTTTATCTTTAGAGAATGGTTACCATAAGAGAATGCGGTGATAAAGGAAAATTGTAAAATCCACAAATGCAGACGAGAGGAGGAAGTTGTGGAATCAACGCATGCGAGAGGTTAAGGGTACCCTAGGAAAGGAGGAGTTTAATCGAATCACAAGGGAAGTTTATTGTTGTGCCTTCACCTCTTTGAGGCAATCTGACTTTAATTCTTCCTCCTTAGGTTCTGTATAATTTTTGAGGAAAACATCTGCCATGTTCGACCTTGAAGTTATGGGCTACAAGAATAACTCGCTTGACGATGAAGAGATAGCCAAACTTTGGTCTCTGATAAATGTCTCATCGATCGAGGATGAAGATGATGTCATCCTTGTGTCTTGCGCCTCTGGAGAACGGGTATGTATACTTCGCCAGAAAAGTTCTGATGAGAAATTTTTCTATTTCTATGTTGGGGTTTTAGAGGACTTTAAGGTCCGTATACCCTTTTATAATTTTTAGGTGGGTATATTTTAGACCATGAATTTTTCTCCTTCTCATCTTTGCCCCTACAGTTGGGGTTTTATAAAAAACATTTGAAATAGTTTTTGAGGCAATGAACATCGTCCCTATAGTGGGTTTATTCTTTTCCTTCTTTGAGGTAAAAGGGGTTCAGAAGTGTTCCTAGATCCAAATTAGAGGCCTTCCCCATAAGAGTTTTCTCCAAGTATACACCTCAAACTATAATGGTTCTAAAGATCAGTTCCTGAAGGTCAAGTGTCGGCCGACGTACCCCCAGGTGTTGTACGCTTTGGACAGGAATCTGCGCTTTCCTTAATATTTGACTCGGGATCCTTCACCCAGCTCCATTATTAATTATGAAAAGCAAAGTGATTTGGAGGTCCAAGCCCTGACCATACTCGACTCCTTCCGAATGATGAAGGTTAAAGATTTGTTTCCCCTTAATGATAAACATATCCCAAAATTTCTCGGTAATAGCTTCTTCTTATGACCATCAAATGTGCAATATTTTTGATGGTGCTCATACTATCTTTTCCATTTTTTGCAGATAAAATGACAAATATTTCTGTAGTTGAGTAAAAGAAACAGATGCTATAGGCTAGAGCATCCCGAAAAGGGGCTGATGGATCTTCTGCTGTCAAATCTGATCTTGTCGGGTTAGAAACCCGAACCTTGAAGTGACAGAAAGTGGTGGGTTCCAATGCCACTTGGAGCATGGCTGAGCTGCAAACATCTTCTCCATCCATTCAAGAGGAGATGCAATAGGACACCCAAATTAAGCTGAAGACTCTTATGATTGACGATGCTTGTCAAGCATATTTATAAATAACTTCTTTGATGAGAGAGCTCGGAGACGGTAAGGCATCAAGGGAGTTCAAATTCTTGTCCAACAAATTTGATGGGCTTCTCTTCCTCTATGACCATCTCAATGCCATTGAAGACGTCAATAAGGTCAAGACCATATGCCGCAGAAGATGACACATAACCTCAACTCTTATCTTATGAGGTGTGCGGTTATGACTCCTAACCTTTTTTATTCCAGTGATAATTATGAGAAGATTTAGTCTACCAGGCTTGGAGAAAAGCTTGGCCAAGAATAAGGAGTGGAGGAAAACTCTAGAGTCTGAGAGTAAGACATACCTTACCAAACTCAATGAAAGTTTAAGGTAGAGAAGGCTACCAATGACAAGCTGAAGGTTACCACTGACGAGCTAAAAGAGGATCTCAGGAAGTATTAAGTGGATCTTTTCTCTACTGGTGATGAATATTTCAAATGGGTTAAGGACTAGATAATGTGTCTTCATCCCGGCTTGGATTTTTCAGAGATGGATTATTTCAAGGTGGTGCAGAACAGCCTCCTTGTGTATCTTGAGGAGGTGAAAAAGAATCCCTCTCCTCAGCCGAATCCTAAAGATCCTTTGGGTGAGAAGAACAACAATGATAATGAAGGGATGGAGAACCTGACTGCATGAAGTTATTTTCTGGCTATGCTTCTGTTAGTCATCTGATAAGGATTCAATTATGTAATTTTGTTTAGGGAGCATGGTTGTGTCACCCCTTTTTGTTATGACTGTGACTTGTGCACGCGGGCTTTGTATTTGGATTGCCCTTCGTGGCTTTGTAATCTTATTGTCATTTTGCTTTTATTTGCTTGCTTAATTTTTTAGCTTTCCATAAAACTTAAAATAATTATGTGTATGTGTTGTACCCCAAAATTTTCCTTATCAATTTCTCAAGAATTTTCTCACAAGATCTCCATTGATTCAAGACTGCACAAGGTTTGATCAGCTCAAGACACCTCCTTAAGCACTGATGACTCAAAATTAGGGTTTGAGTTTTTATGAGTGCAACTGGACTTTTAATGTTTCATATGACTTTCATGAATCATTTTATACTCCCAATATTTCTCATGTCAAGTTTCAAGCTTTGGATCACACTTTTGTTCAGTCAATTGATAAGTTGACCTAAAATCAACTATATTGGGGAAAAAGCCAACTATGGTCAATTCAAAATCAAAGTTCATAATTTTTTTATCCATATCAACATTTTGAACTCATATATGGAAATTGATCAAGTTTGGATCATAATTCCTCAAGAAATTTGATTAGATCATCAAAAGGGCAAATTGGTCAAAATTAGGGTTTTGACTGAGAAGGTTCAATTTTTGACTTTTGACCTAACACATGACTTGTTGGTTTGAGACATGATATCAAGGATTCAAATGCATCATTTTGACCTAATGTCATGGCTTAAAATATTCCCCAAAGATCAATTGATTGATAGTTGAAATTCAGTCAACTGATACACTGTAAAGTCAAACTTTGACTTTTTGATCGAAATCAAGCTTCAAAAATCACATTTCATCAAGACATGTCAAAATATGAAGTTTGTTCATAAAGAAATCAAAAAGTAAAAATTCATTTTGAAAAGTCAGAATTTACAAGACTTAGAAATTTTTCTAAGTGTTGGAAAATTTACTTTTTTTTCATAACTTTGTGCCAAGATTTCACCATGATGCAAGATGATTCAAGGAAAACTTATAACATGAAAGTTGTAGATTTTAATGATATCTAAAACATTGTAGGACATAAATTATTCTATAAATTCTTAGTTCTCAAGTTATTAATTCATAAAGACATGTTCATGAAACAAAAACACTTAGTGAAATTTTGCCCTAGTTAGGCAGATTTTTTACCTAACTTCATGGAAACTTTTCACCTAGTTCCAAATTGAATCTTCAGAAATGTCCAACATAAAGGTTTTAGATGATGTTAAAAGCTTTCCAAAATGTCCAAGAACTTATTGAGATCATGCTTGATCTAAGAGAATCGAAGGCAAGAAATTAGGGTTTCATTCTTGTTTTGCAAGGCAGATTTTGTGATGAACAATTACCCAATTAATTGTGTTTCACTCCATAATTAATTGTTTACACAACAGATTAGGCCTTTATCCAAGTGCTTGAAGCTTTGTCCAAATTGTTTTGATAAAGCATTACTTTTGCAATTGTCAACTTCTTGAGCCTCTCAATTGTTTTCTCTGCACACAAGCAAAGTCAAAACCAAAGTCCACGTGTCTAAGGCCTCTACCAACTCAGATCAAGTTTGTACAACACTTTGGGACTTGTCTTCTAACTTTTCTTCAAAAGCAGGTTGTAGAGCCAAAAGGCTAGAAATCAGAAACCTTGAGTGCAATTGATCTCTAACCTTTTCCATACATATACACAAGTCTATTGCCACATAAGACACAAATGATCGAGCCCTGAAACATCCTAAAATAGAGAATCACCAAGAACACCTCAAAACTTGTCATTTTTTTAACCCAATCTTCAAATCTACTCGTGCGTTTCTTGGCCTTTTGGTTCTTAAAGCTTCTAAGTATCATATACAAACAATCTCAACACCTTTCAAGGTTCTGTAACACCATTTTCCTCAAACTCCATAACCAAAAAATAGAGCTTGCATCTTGACTTCTCTAGCACGAAACAGGCACTCCCAGCATCAAATAGGGGTTGCATTAGCTTCCTGGGAACTTGAGGAAGCTAACCTGATCATCACCATCACTTGAAACACCATCTAACTCAAAACACGATATCCATCTGTAAGGTGAGTTTTCTGATTTTTAAACTCTTCATATATGCATTGTTAGGCTTCCATTTTCAAATATAAAATGTAGGCATCACTGCCCCAAAGCTGACCATGTCTTTAGATTTCATTTATATTGTTGAGTAGTTAGAATTTTGAATCCGAATATCCTGGAAAATATAGGTTAAAATTTGGTACCCATTAGAAATTCTCGTTCATCTTTGATTTATAAGTTATTTACATTTCTGGAATCGTGATGAAATTTTACATAACTTTCATGTTTACATTTTCCATTTTGGATGAGAACTGAATGAGTTACAGGGATTTTGGCTCAAGGTTGAAGATGAAGTGAATATTCAGAACTTAGTTTATTTTAGGTTTATTGATTATTGTCGTTATACCAGATGAAACAGCTACCCCAGTGGTAAGAGAAGCGCGCTAAAGGCATTGTTGTGTGAGGACTTGGGTTCGAGCCCCAGCGCGTCCCATTTTTTCCTTTTTTCATGTTTTTCTTTCTTCCAAGCGCGCATGGGCCCTAAGGCTATTAGGCCCCTCCTTTTACTTCCAGCATCACCCCCACTTACTTGTTGCAGCGCAGGCCCAACTTGTTTCTTTTTATTTTTCTTTTTATTCTGATTTCAAAAACCTTATTGGGCTAGGTTTCAAACAAAAAAAACACGTTTACTTCAAAACCACCCTAAATCAAATTTTCACCCCCTTGACCAAACTTTTTCTATTTTTATTTTATTTTCTTTATTTTTTTATTATTATTATAATTATTATTTTTTATTAATAAAAAGACAAAAAATTTATTTTTTTATTTTTATTATATACTTATGTTATTTTTCAAGACCAAAAATACAATATTTTCTTATACAAATTTAACTTCTTTTCTTAAATAAACTAATAATTAGACTTAGGTTTAGTTTATTTTCTTTTAATTAAAATTAATTTAGAAACTTGGGATTTTTAATTAATTAATTAATTTTCATACTAGTTTAATTTAATTAAAACATCTTCACAAACAAAACCCTAAAAAAGATTTCTTTTCTAATTAACTTAATTGAATTTTCTTATTTTTTTTTAAATTATTTTCTTTTAAATAATTAGGTTAGATCTAAACCTTTTTCTTTAATAAAAAACCAAACAAAGCCCATTCCTTATCCATTCATACTTGTACATAATATTCATTTCATTTCTTGTACATTTATTCAAATTCAATATGGTTGTAATAGATAATTAGGATTTAATTTCTTGCCATCCCCATTTGTATATTTGTATATTTAATAGCGTAGAACATTTATTTTCGCAATTTATCGCTTTCATATAAATGCTAGTAAATTAGGGTTTGTATAGAAAGATAAAATCAATGTTTAGAAAACCCTAATCCAAGATAAACTCAAGCATGATATACAATACACTGGCACACTTTGCACCTCTAGGGTTTACTCCACTTTGTTTCCTTAAAAATTGTCATGTTACACATGTGAGACATCTTAGTAAAAACAAACAAAATACAAGATCAAAGTCCCTCGATGACGCTACGAATGTTGCCTTACAAATGATCTTAGTCCCTTAAAGAAAATTCTAAGATATCTCACAACATTGTTATCCATGACTATACGATGACCCATGCCCATCCCTTTACATCCAAAGATAAGGCTACTTACCAATCATTGGTGAGATAGCAATATCAAAGGAAGGAAGAAATGAACAAAAGACTTTTGAGTAGGTAGGACGTTCTTAGTTGCTTGCCCACAATCCATCTTCAAAACAAACATCTTTCAAAATACACCAAACACTTTAAAAAACATGAAATATTTTCAAAAGTCCAACACTTTGTATTGCATTCTTATAGAGATGAGAATCATTACAAAGTTTTCCTAAACGAAAGCGCTTTTCAAAAATACTTTCAAAATCCCCCACAAACATATTTCAAACAAAGAAATTTCAAAAGTATCTAGCAAGCAACTAAGAGCCCATAGATAACTATGGATGAAAAGGGTGCTAACACATTCCCTTTTCATAATCTACCCCCCGAACTCAAGAAAATATCTCAAAGGTCTTTCCTGTTCTTTTCACCCTTTCCTTATTAGATAAAAGAAAAGTCAGTGGCGACTCTTGTTATCTGCAACAATTGCGATAAAATAAAAAACACCCAAGTCAGTTCTTCCACCGTATTACAGAACTGGCGACTCTGTTGGGGATGATCTTAAAAGTGGGGTTACCTTAGAGCTATATCATATTTACTTGCTTTCATTTTTTGATTTGATTTATTTACATTTTATGGGTCCTTGTTTGGGTTTGTATTGATCCTCTACCGAAATCTGGGAACACCATTAGGTAAATAGCAAAGATTGTAGAGATTGTACGATGTAAACCGATATGGTTGAGACAATAGATATGTTAGTGTGACATATTTGTGGGTACTGGTATCCCTTATGGCCAATTAAGGAGAATAATTGGCCGCTGAGTGATATCATGAAGCACTAACTAACCTTAGAACCTTTAATTGAACAACTTGGCCATTAGGAAGTAGTGAGATAGCCAATTTTTGTGGAAAACTGAAAATTGGTTGATACTCGATACCACGCTCATTGAAATCAGACTTTTGGGATATTTTGGCTGCAATAAAAGATTGATTGTGCTAAAACAATGCCCAATGAAGAAAAATCAGTGATATTGAGATTCCCTAGAACCTGATTACTTTCTAGGACAGGTTGAACCAAATAAACTTCAAGAGGGTGCTTACCTATAAACTCCATGCAAGCCTAAACCTAAGGTTTTTGTGTGCTTTGTTTGTGATTATTATTCATGTCATCATAAACATCGTAACATCATAAAGCATTCTCACTAACCATTTCAAGGATTTAGGAATTGATCTTTGTTCTGTTTTGTAGGTCATGACTTCTACTCGTAGGAATACCATCTGAGTCAACTTCGCGAAAGTGCATCCTTAACTTCAAGAGTTAGCATCAAGAGTGCCTGGTGATTCTCCTTTCTCCAAGAAATATGGTCGGATTCTCAACTTGGATATCTCAAACTTCAAAGAAGAAATGATGCGTGTGCTTTTCCAATTCTTCGATCCTATGCATCATTACTTCACCTTCCCCGACTACCAATTGGTGCCTACATTATAAGAATTCTCTCAATTGTTAGGAGTTCCTGTGTATGATAAAATACCATTCACCGGTTTAAAAGAGACTCCAAAACCTGAAGTTATTGCCAAAGCTTTGCAATTGAAGAGATCTGACATTGTGGAAAATTGGGAGACAAGAAGTGGAGTTAAGGGTTTCTTAGCTAAGTTTCTATTGGAGAAGGCTTGTTTGTTCTGTGAAGATTTATATTTTCAAGCTTTAGAGGATGTCTTGGCCCTTTTAATCTATGGTTTGGTTCTATTTCCAAATCCGGACCAACTCTTAAATGTGAATGCCATCAAGGTTTTTCTCTCTCATAATCCCATACCTACATTTCTTGGAGACAATCTACATTGTTTATACACTCGCACCATGAAGAGGAGGGGAACTCTTTTGTGTTGCATTCCATTACTCTCTAGTTGGTTTATTTCATACCTACCTCGATCAACGTTAAAGAATGAGCAAGGCTTGACATGGTATCAAAGATTAATGTCACTCACACATTCTAATATTTATTGGTGTGATCGATCTATGGAGGATATTACTATTATTGACCGTTGTGGGGAATTCCCTAATGTACATCTACATGGAATTAGCGGAGGTATCACCTAAAATCCTGGTTTGGATTTGTGACTGTTTGGGTATGCTAGGAGGGGTGGCCCTCATGATGCACTTGTCCAAGGAATTGCATTTGACTATGAGAGTGATGTCCAAGGTTATCGTCAGAGATTCATACGAGCTTGGGGCATGGTTAACAAGGTTGATAGCAAGACGTTAGGGCATAAGAACTCCATTCCTTTGGAGCCTTATCTCAAGTGGATGCGAACTCGCGCCAAAAACCTCATGATGCCTTATGAAGCCATCCCACATATCATTATGGAGCCTGTTACCGAAGGAGATATTCAGTATACTGTCCTTTATCCTAACATGCCTACTTCTCATGAAGATTTGCAAAGAGCTTGGATTCAGCTAAAGGAAGAACGAGACATCTTTGAAACCTAGTTATACGCAAGTGAAAAGAAGATTTTGGAGCTTACGAGACAACTTCAAGAAGAGCGAAGTTTGAACGCCTACATTGCACCGAAGAGGATGCGCTCGACCTTTTTGTCTTAGGAGTTTATTTTGTATTTATTTCATCCATTGTAAGCCCAAGAGGCATGTTTGTAATAAATTTGATATTATTAATGAAATTGATGTTTTTTCCTTTTGTCTAAACAAATTTAAATATTCTAAGTCCTTAAAATCATTTGCATATGCATTATCATGCATCATAACATAAACAGGTTTTCCACAACAGTTTTCCTTATCTTTCTACTGTTTATTTCAATAAGATGGATATCTTACAAATAGTGAAGGACTTGAAAGCGGAGAATTCTCAGTTCTAAGAGACCTTGTTGACCCTGGCTAAGGGGAAAAAAGAGCCGATGACTATGCCAGTAGCCAAGAAGAAAACCAAAAAGAAGGGCTTCATATACATTGGTAAGAGATTGAAAGGTCTGGTTCGTCAGGTATAGTTAGTCGAAGAGTCGTTTGAGGAGAACGAAAATCAAGACAAAGAGGAAAAGAGCACCCGTGCTGGGGGTGAAAATGATCAAACTTCTGAAGATGAAGACTACTTTGATGAATAGTACCCACCTGTCGAGGATAAATACAAGTTGTTAGATGATAGACTGAAAGCCGTTGAAATTCAAGCCGTACCTGGTTTGGTTTTTGGAGATTTAGGCTTAGTACTCGGGGTCGTCATTCCTCATAAGTTTAAAATACCGGTCTTCGCCAAGTATGACGGGGTTTCCTTCCCGAAACTTCATCTAAGATCTTACGTGTACAAGATACGGCCGCACACTACCGACAAAAAGCTCTGGGTCCATTTCTTCCAATAGAGTCTGGCTAGGATTGAACTAGAATGGTTCTATCAATTGGAGTGTTCCCGCATCCACACATGGGAAGATCTAGCCACTGCTTTTTATCATTAGTATCAATACAATGCCGATCTAGAACCAACTAGAGTCCAACTTCAAGGTATGACAATGTGTACTAATGAGAGGTTTAAGGAGTGCACACAAAAATGGATGGATCTTGCTGGTAGGGTCCAACCACCACTAACTAACAAAGAACTAGTTGACATGTTCATGGGTACATTAACTGGCCCATTTTTCAACCTATTAATTGTCAGTTCTTCGTCTAGTTTCACCGAGTTTATCCTAACTAGTGAAAGGGTACAAAGTGGCATTAAGAGCGAAAAAATTCCCATGACACCTATTGAAGGCCAACTTAGTGACATTGCGCGATCCACCATCCAATCCAAACATTTCATCACCTAAGTATAATCCAAATGTCAAATGTGCGTATCATTCCAACAGCCACGGGCATGAAACTGATCAATGCTGGGCTCTAAAGAATAAGATTCAAGATCTGATAGACAATAAAACAATTGAATTTGATCCACCTACTGCTCTAAATGTCATAACCGCACTAATGCTGAATCATGGAAATGGTGTTAATGCAATTAATGATACTACTTTCATTTCATCCATTGAAGATTTAACAACTCCATTAACTATTATGAAGGTTAATTTGTTGAGAGCTGGGGTGTTCCCTGGATGTTCTAAAGATTGTGTTTCTTGTGATCAACAAGTAAATGGGTGCAAGAGGCTCAAGGAAGGTGTGCAACGTCTGATAAATAGCCGCGAGATTCTGTTTGAGAAGATTCCTAACATCAAAAGTTTAACCAACAAAGCTGAAGACCTGTCCATAATAACCATTTCCAACAAGCCTCTTAGGATCCCCTCAAAGGTTCCTATTAGAATTTCAAATGAACCAACCATTGCTCTTTTAATAATCACTGCCCCTGGGACGATTCCTTACTCCTCTGACAAAGCGGTTCCAAGGAACTATGGTGCTGAGGTTTATTATCATGGGATAAAACAAGATTCTTGGATCAACAAAGACGAAGTTGATGTGACTAATATTGCAGGTTATAGTAAAGTCACAAGAACAGGAAGAATCATTTCCCCTGATATTTCACCACCCACTACTATAATAACTCTCGTCCACATAACCCATGATAAGTCTAGTGCCAACACTAGAGGCAAAGAGAAAGAAGGTGAGCCTGCTGGGGTAGAGGCACCTACCAAAAATACTGAAGCTGAAGAACCCTCCACTAGAGAGATGGAGGAAATCTTGAAAATCATAAAGAAGAGTGATTTCAAAATAGTCGAACAATTGGGGGAAACTCCCTCCAAAATTTCCATGCTATCATTGTTACTCTGTTCGGACGTTCATGCCCAGGCTCTAATAAAGTTATTGAAGAAATCCCATGTGCCCCAAGAAACCACAGCTGACCAGTTCGAGAACTGTGTAGCAAGTTTAACGGCTGACAATGGATTAGGGTTCTCCGATGCTGATTTGACTCCTATGGGGAAAAATCACAATAAAGCCTTGCATATCTCTATTGAATGCAAGGGAACTAACCTGGCTCATGTCTTAGTTGATATTGGCTCATCTTTAAATGTGTTACCCAAAGGTGCTTTGGACCAGATAGATTGTGAAAGATTGGTATTAAAGCCAAGCGATATTATCGTAATGGCTTTCGATGGGTCTAAGAGAATGGTTCATGGAGAGGTGGATCTCCCAATTAAAATTGGCTCATAAATTTTCAACTCTGTCTTTTATATAATGGACATACGTCCCACCTAATCTTGTTTGCTTGGACGCCCTTGGATCCATGGGGCAGGGGCAGTAACATCCACCCTTCATTAAAGATTAAAATACCCAGTCAAGGAGAAGATGGTTACTGTTTACGGTGAAGAAGAATTTATGGTGAGCCATCTCAATTCCTTCAAGTATGTGGAAATGGATGGTGAATTCATAGAGACTCCATGCCAGGCTTTCAAAATTTTACTCCTATGGTTGCCGCCACTAAAATATCCTCTAACATATCAAAAGCTGATGAAGTTATACAAAGAATGGTTTCACTTAAGGACGCCCGTGTCGTGGTCGAAGATGGAAATTATACTGTCTGGGGAAAACTTCCCGGCATTCCATTTAAAGCAGATAATTTCGGATTGGGTTTCACCATCGAGGCTCAAAAAGAAGTTAGACGCGCCCGCGTAGGAAAGCCACCTCTCCGCATCGGAAATCATGAAGTGAACGTTGTGGATGACTCTGCTGATGAATGTGCTTTTGAAGATTGGATCTACCCTACTGTCGAAGGAAATCTCAACAACTGGAATGCAAAGGATTTCACTCCCATCTCCTTCATTGAGGAGTAATTCCTATTTACTGTTTTATGTAAATTCAAAAACTTTTTTCTATAATCTTAAATTCAAAACAATGACTTTTAAGCCATGTGTCTTGCCCAGGGCACTATGGACCATTTGTTAAGGGTTTTGTTCATGTTCATTTATCATGTCATCATTTAATATAAACCATTGGATATTTTGAATTCAAATTTTGTGTTCACTGTCTTCCTTTTCCTTTATTACATTTTTTCAATAGCCATGTATCTTACATGCACACACACACTTGCAGATCTTCATCCACTCTGAATCTCATTGCCAACGACTCTACTATTTCCAGTTATGACTTCAAACATCCAATTAACCAAGCCAAATACGAAGGCGAGGAAGATTGTGAAATACCAGGAGAATTAGCAAGACTTCTAATGCAAGAAGAGAAAGCTATTCAACCTAATAAAGAGCCAGTCTTGGGTAATGAGACAAATAGGAAAGAAGTCAAAATCAGTGCCAACCTAGAAGATGGTATCAAGGGAAGATTGGTTCAGATGTTACATGACTATGTTGAAGTGTTTGCTTGGTCGTATGAAGATATGCCAGGATTGGATACCGACATTGTGGTTCATCGTCTACCAACAATGGAAGAATTCCCACCTGTTAAGGAAAAGGTCCTTCGTATGCAGCCAGACATGTCTGAAAAGATAAAAGGTGGGGTAATGAAGCAATTTGATGCAGGTTTTCTGGCTGTCACATCTTATCCTCAATGGGTTGCGAACATGGTCCCCGTGCCAAAGAAATATGGAAAGGTTCGCATGTGTATAGATTATAGGGATCTGAATAGGGCAAGCCCCAAAGATGATTTCCCTCTACCTCATATTGACATCTCGGTTGATAACACCGCTCAACACAAAGTGTTCTCCTTCATGGATGGATTTTTTTGGCTACAACCAAATCAAGATGGCTCCGAAAGACATTGAGAAGACCACTTTCGTTATGCAATGGGGCACATTTTGCTATAAAGTCACGTCGTTCAGATTAAAGAATGCAGGGGTAAGATATCAAAGAGCTATGGAAGCTTTATTTCACGATATGATCCATCATGAAATAGAGGTATATATGGATGATATGATTGCAAGGTCGCAAACCAAAGAAGAGCATCCCGATCACCTACACAAGCTATTTGAGAGGATGAAGAAGTACAAATTGAGGTTGAACCCTAATAAGTGCATTTTCAGAGTAAGGTCTGAAAATATTCTAGGTTTTATCGTTAATGGTAAAGGCATCGAAGTTGATTCTACAAAGGTAAAATCCATTTAAGAAATGTTGGTTCCCCGCTCTGAAAAAGAGGTTAGAGGATTCTTGGGTCCTCTTAAGTACATTTCCCGCTTCATATCCCACTTAACTACTACTTATGAACCAATCTTCAAACTCATGAAGAAAGATCAAGTAGTCAGTTGGAATGACGATTGTCAAGCTGCCTTTGATAAAGTCAAGGAATATTTGCAAGAACCTCTTATCCTTATGCCTCCAGTGGAAGGAAGACCATTGATCATGTACTTGACTGTGCTAGAGAATTCTATGGGGTGTGTGTTGGACCAACATGACGAGTTTGGCCGAAAAGAGCATGCAATATACTACCTAAGCAAAAAGTCTATCGACTGTGAAACTAGATATTTACTTCTCGAGAAAACTTGTTGCGCTCTAGCATGGGCTGCTCGCCGGCTAAGACAATATATGTTGACTCATACCACTTTATTGATTTCTAAGGTGGACCATATCAAGTACATCTTCGAGAAGCCAACTCTCTCCAGACAGATATCTAGATGGAAAATGATTCTGACTGAATACGATATTCAATATACAACACAAAACGCCATCAAGGGAAGTGTATTGGCAGATCATTTGGCCCATCAAGCTGTTGATGATTATCAATCTATGAATTTTGACTTCCCAAATGAGAATGTCATGTTAGTGCCTTACTGTGCAAAACCTAGACCGTATGATGAACTTGAACAAGGATCCCGATGGACTATGGTTTTTGATGGAGCTTCCAACGCTCTAGGTAAAGGAATTGGCATTGTAATAATTTCTCCTGAAGGTTTTCACACTCCTTTAACTTCTAGATTATGCTTAAATTGTATGAATAACATGGCTGAGTACGAGGCATGCATCTTAGGTTTGAAGGCTATTGTTGACTTAAGGATCAAACATTTGGATGTGTTCGAAGATTCTTCTATAGTGATCAGTCAAGTCAAAGGGGAATGGGACACTAAGCATCCTAACCTTATTCATTATAAGGAGCTTGTATTAACCCTAATACCATACTTCAAGGAGATCACCTTTGAACATTTTCCTAGAGAAGAAAATCAGTTGGTTGACGCCTTGGCAACAATGTCTTCCATGTTCAAGGTCAAATGGGACAACAAAGCTCCTATGATAATAATAGAAAGGTTTGACGAACCTGCACACTCCTATGAGCTTGTCATTGACAAGAGAAACCATGGTACCATGAGGTGATGAGATATATTGAGGAACAAGAATATCCTAAAGGAGCTTCCATCAATGATAAGAAATTCTTGCGAAGATTTTCAGCCAAATTCTTTCTAAGCAACAAAAGCTTATACTAGCGCAACCGTGATTCCACTCTACTCCGATGTGTGGACAAGAAGGAGGTAGAGAAAATTATGGAAGATATGCATGATGGCCTCTATGGGACCCACTCTAGTGGATACACTATGGCCAAGAAAATCCTGAGGGCTGGTTACTATTAGTCCACAATGGAAACTGATTGTCATCATCACTCAAGAACCTTCCACAAGTGTCAAATCTATGCTGACAAGGTCCATGTACCTCATTTTCATCTAAATGTCATGACTAATCCATGGTTGTTTGCAATGTGGGGCATTGATATGATTGGAGAGATCAAACCTACTGCCTCAAATGGACACCGTTTCATCCTTGTTGCCATTGATTACTTTACAAAGTGGGTCGAAGTTGCCTCATATTCCTCAGTCACCAAGAATGTTGTAGCCAGGTTTATCAAGCATAATCTCATCTACCGTTACGGTATCCCCGAAAGTATTATCACCGAGAATGGAACTAATCTCAACAATGCTATGATTACGAAACTCTGCACTCAGTTCAAAATCAAGCATCACAATTCTTCTCCGTACATGCCCAAGATGAATGGCGCAGTGGAAGCTGCCAATAAAAATATCAAGAAGATTGTGCAAAAGATAGTGGTAACCTACAAAGACTAGCATGAGACATTATAATTTTCTCTCCATGGCTACCGTACCTTGGCTCGTACGTTAACTAGGTCAACTCCTTTCTCCTTGGTCTATGGCATGGAAGTCGTCTTACCTATAGAATTTAAAATTCCTTCTCTAAGGATAATGAAAGAAGCAGGTCTAGGCGAAGACGAATGGATTCATACTAGGTTGGATCAGTTGAACTTGATTGACAAGAAGCGGCTGGCTGCTATTTGCCATAATCAGATGTATCAAAAGTGTATGATCAAGGCGTTCAACAAAAAGATCAAGCCTCAAATGTATTAAGATGGCGAATTGGTAATAAAGCGCATCATTCTTCTACAAGGCGACCCCAGGGGAAAATGGACTCCCACTTACGAAGGGCCATTTGTCGTAAAGAAAGTTTTCTCTGGTGGTGCCATGATGTTAACTACCATGGTTGGCAAAGATTTTCTGTATCCTGTGAATGCGGACAAAGTTAAAAAATAATACGCATAAAATGACCCGCTAGGTTGACATACCTAGGAAAAAATAAGGGCATCCCAGCGAACCAAAGAGGTTTGGGAAAACGTTAGGTATATATGCAAAAGATTGTACACCTGGCAAGTCGAAAACCCGAAAAGGGGGGCTTGGGCAAAAATGGGTATCCTTGTGGGCTGAAAACCTGAAAGGGCCGTCCAGGAAAAAGTTAGGGATTAAAGCGCATGACTATGTCCCATGGGATCTCTACAGCCAGTTTCATTACAAAGGTCTGAGTTCAAATGGTCTAAGATAAATCCAATAAACTTCTATTCAATGCCAATGGATAATGTTCGAAGACATAGGGGGAATAGTGGGGTTGGAACACAATGAGATCACTTTCATATGGCTATTATTTTTGTTTTCAATTTGTATTCTTTCCATTCTTTCTACGATTTCCTCTTACTAGGATCTCGGTCTCTTTGTACAAAAATGCCTAATTCATGGGCAAAAAATCAATACAAATATACTTTAAAGTGCCAACTTTTTGGTTTTTCCTGTTTTGAGTGCAAAAGTGTCCAATGACTAAAATTGAATGAACATATGCATATGAACATGATTAAACTTTTAACAAATGTATTCTTAAAAACAGTAACAAGCATCTCCTTAAATTCATTTTAGATATCTCCATGGAGTTATTTCATTAACATTATCCCCACAAATTTGGATTCATAAAATCCCCAGCCAGAGTTTCAATCTCCGGAAGATCCTCTCCCCAACTGAGTTGGTCTTAAAAGGAAGCCTTATGGAATTCTTCCTAAAAAATATCCTACCCAGCAGTTCATCAAGTATCCTCTTCAACAAGGTTTATTTCTCCAACAAACTACAGATTCCATAGCTTGAGTTTGCCTCTCAGACTATTACAAATCAAGGGACCGCAACCCAATAAAGTCGTCAACAGAGTCATTGCTATCTCAGAAAGTTGCTGTAAAGCCTGGAACCCGACCAGATAACAGTCAACTTCACCCTTCCAAGCAAGTTACTACAAAACCTGGACCCGACCAGATACTAGTTCAACTTAATCCTACTCTCAATTTATTGTGACGGCTGGACCCGACCAGATAACAATAAATCTCAATTCCAAGTTACTAAAGCCTGGACCCGACCACATAATAGTTTAACTTCTCAAATTTCTTAAGCATGGACCCGACGAGTCAATAGTTAAGCCTGGACCCGACCAGATACCAGTTAACCTCAGGTATAAACTGCAAAGCCTAGGCCCGACCAGTTAACAGTTAGAGTTACTTAAACCTGGACCCGACCTGATAATAGTAAATCTCAAATTTAGTTGCTAAAGCCTGGACCCAACCAGATATTAGTTTAACTTCATTAAACTGCAAAGCCTGGACTCGACCAGTTAACAATTAGAGTTAATGAAACCTGGACTCGACCAGATAACAATAAATCTCAAATTTAACTACAAAGCCTGGACCCGAATAGTTAACAGTTCAAGTTACTGAAACCTGGAACCGACCAAATAACAGTAAATCTCAAATTTAGTTGCTAAAGCCTGGACCCGACCAGATATTAGTTTAACTTCATCAAACTGCAAAGCCTGGAATCCGACCAGATAACAGTTAACTTCTTTATTCCCAGCAAGTTATTATGAAGCCTGGAATTTGGCCAGATAACATCTAACTTTCAAGAGATAATTCCAAACCAAGAGCAATGGACAACTAAAACTCCTGAATTCTGGTTCACAAGCAGAAATTAACACTCTCCACAGAGCCTTCTCAAGAAAGTCAATATTCCTTAGCGGATTTTCTTCTCAACAAAGCAGAAATCCCTAGCATACTTATTGTTAAAAAAGTCTGAAGATACACATACTCTTCATCCCCAACAGTAGTCCAAGATTTAACTTCTCAAAGCTCCCCAGTATCTGTCAAAGATACGCTTCAACAACATGTCACATTCATACAACATAATATAATTTATTTTGAGAACACCGTTACACCATGTATACATTCGCATACAACTAACCCCTTTTGTTCGTTGCAGAAAAAAAATCATTAATCCAAAGATCTCTTCTGAATCAGAATTAATTCTTCCAATTAAAGACAGACAAAATAACTAGTTTTCAGCACGAATCGACTAAAGATTTTTGTTGATGTTTCTCCCAGTTTCTGTCATCATTTCTCCAAATGGCATCCATAAGCCCATTCCCGGATCAATACATCATCAAGTGCAAATTTTTGGGCACTCTGGTGTTCAATCATCTTTCATCTTCAAGTCATGAATGGCGGACCCGCCAATCTAACTCTTCAGGTTTAAAAAGATTGAACAGGGGCAGCTGTTGCACCCCAAAATATTCCCTCTCAATTTCTCAAGAGTTTTCTCATAAGATCTCCATTGATTCAAGACTACACAAGGTTTGATCAGCTCAAGACACCTCCTCCAGCACTGATGACTCAAAATTAGGGTTTAAGTTTGTATAAGGACAATTAGACTTTTAATGCTTCATATGACTTTCATGGATAATTTTGGACTCCCAAGATTGCTCATGTCATGTTTCAATCTTTGGATCACATTTTTGCTCAGTCAATTGATCAATTGACCTAAAATCAATTGTATTAGGGAAAAAGTCAACTATTGTCAATTTATAGTCAAACTTCATAATTTTTGATCCATATCAAAATTTTAAACTCATATATGGCAATTGATCAAGTTTGGATCACAATTCCTTAAGAAATTTGATCAGATCATTAAAAGGGCAAAATTGTCAAAATTAGGGTTTTGACTAAGAAGATTCGATTTTTTTACTTTTGACCTAACACATGACTTGTTGGTTTAAGACATGATATCAAGGATTCAAATGCATCATTTTGACCTAATGGCATGGCTTAAAACATTCCCCAAAGATCAATTGATTGATAAATGAAATTCAGTCAACTGATGAAAAATCAACTGATACACTTAAAAGTCAAACTTTGACTTTTTGATCAAAATCAAGTTTAAAAATCATATTTCATCAAGACATGTCAAAATATGAAGTTTGTTCATCAAGAAATCAAAAATTCAAAATTCATTTTGAAAATTCAAAATTTCCAAGACTTAGAAATTTTTCTAAGTGTTGGAAAGTTTACTTTTTTTTCATAACTTTGTGCCAAGTTTTCACCATGATGCAAGATGATTCAAGGAAAACTTCCAACATGAAAGTTGTAGATCTTAATGATATCTAAAACATTTTAGGACATAACTTTTTCTAGAAATTCTTGGATCTATAGTTATTAATTCATAAAGACATGTTCATGAAACAAAAACACTTAGTGAAATTTTGCCCTAGTTAGACAGATTTGTGACCTAACTTCATGGCAACTTTTCACCTAGTTCCAAATTGAATATTCAGAAATGTCCAACATAAAGGTTGTAGAGGATGTTACATGCTTTCCAAAATTTCCAAGAACTCATTGATATGATGCTTGAGCTAAAAGAATCGAAGGCAAGAAGTTAGGGTTTTATTCTTGTTTTGCAAGGCAGATTTTGTGATGAACAATTAACCAATCTTCAAGCATGTTGTACAAATATCACTTTGTAGGTCTCAAACTTGTTTCACTCCATAATTAATGGTTTACACAACTGATTAGGCCTTTATCCAAGTGCTTGAAGCTTTGTCCAAATTGGTTTTCCATTTATGGCACAAAGTTGCCAATTCCATTTTTATAAAGCATTACTTTTGCAATTGTCAACTTCTTGAGCCTCTCAATTTTTTTCTCTGCATACAAGCAAAGTCAAAACCAAAAGAAACATTTCTAAGGCCTCTACCAACTCAGATCAAGCTTGTACAACACTTTGGGACTTGTCTTCTCACTTTTCTTCAAAAGCAAGTTATAGAGCCAAAAGGCTAGAACTCAGAAACCTTGAGTGCAATTGATCTCTAACCTTCTCCACGCATATACACAAGTCTATTGCAACATTAGACACGAACGCTCAAGCCCTAAAATACCCTAAAACAGAGAATCACCAAGAACACCTCAAAACTTGTCATTTATGAGTTTTGAACCCAATCTTCAAATCTACTCGTGCGTTTCTTGGCCTTTTGGTTCCTAAAGCTTCTAAATATCATATACAAAAAATCCCAACACTTTTCAAGGTTCTGTAACACCATTTTACTCAAACTCCATAACCAAAAAATAGATTTTGAATCTTGATTTCTCTAGCACGACTCAGGCACTCCCAGCATCAAGTAGGGCTTGTATTAGCTTCCTGGGAACTTGAGGAAGCTAACCTGATCATCACCATCACTTGAAACAACCTCTAACTCAAAACACGATCTCCATCTGTAAGGTGAATTTTGTGATTTTCAAACTCTTCATATAGGCATTGTTATGCTTCTATTTTCAAAGATAAAATGTAGGCATCATTGCCCCAAAGCTGACCATATCCTTAGATTTCATTTATATTACTTGAGTAGTTAGAATTTTGAATCTGAATATCCTGGAAAATTTATGTTAAAATTGGGTACCATTAGAAACTCTCAATCATCTTTGCTTTATAGCTTTAGTTATTTAAATTTCTGGAATCGTGATGAAATTTTACATAACTTTCACGTTTACATTTTCCATTTTGGATGAGAAATGAATGAGTTACAGGGATTTTGGCTCAAGGTTGAAGATGAAGTGAATATTCAGAAGTTAGTTTTTGATTGTTGTCATTATACCGGATGAAACAGCCACCGCAGTGGCAAGAGAAATGCGCTAAAGGCATTGTTGTGTGAGGACCTGGGTTCAAGCCCCAGCGCATCCCAGTTTTTCTGTTTTTCATGGCTTTCTTTCTTCCAAGCGCGCATGTGCCCTAAAGCTATTGGGCATGTCCTTTTACTTTCAACATCATCCCATTTACTTGTTCCAGCATAATCCGAGCTTATTTCTTTTATTTTTCTTTTTATTCTGATTTTAAAAACCTTATTGGGCCAGGTTTCAAACAAAAAAAAACACTTTTACTTCAAAACCACCCTAAATCAAATTTTCACCCCCTTGACCAAACTTTTCTTATTTTTATTTTATTTTGTTTCTTTTTTATTATTATTATAATTATTATTTTTTATTAATAAAAAGACAAAAAATTTATTTTTTATTTTTATTATATACTTATGTTATTTTTCAAGACCAAAAACAAAAAAATATTTTCTTATACAAATTTAACTTCTTTTCTTAAATAAACTAATAATTAGACTTAGGTTTAGTTTATTTTCTTTTAATTAAAATTAATTTAGAAACTTGGGATTTTTAATTAATTAATTAATTTTCAATTAGTTTAATTTAATTAAAATCTCTTCACAAACAAAACCCCAAAAAAGATTTCTTTTCTAATTAAATTAATTGAATTTTCTTATTTTTTATTTAAATTATTTTCTTTTAATTAATTAAGTTAGATCTAAACCTTTTTCTTTAACAAAAAACCAAAAAAAGTTCATTCCTTATCCATTCATACTTGTACATTATATTCATTTCATTTCTTGTACATTTATTCAAATTCAATATGGTTGTAATAGATAATTAGGATATAATTTTTTTCCATCCCCATTTGTATATTTGTATACCCCATCCTCAAATGATGTAATAGTGTAAAACATTTATTTTCCGCAATTTATCACTTTCATATAAATGCTAGTAAATTAGGGTTTGTATGGAAAGATAAAATCAATGTTTAGAAAACCCTAATCCAAGATAAACTCAAGCATGAAATACAATACACTTGCACACTTTGCACCTCTAGGGGTTACTCCACTTTGTTTCCTTAAAAATGGTCATGTTACGCATGTGAGACATCTTAGCAAAAATAAACAAAATACAATATCAAAGTCCCTCGATGACGCTACGAATGTTGCCTTATAAATGATTGTAGTCCCTTAAGGAAATTGCTAAGATATCTCACAATATTTCTATCTATGACTATACGATGACCCATGCCCGTCCCTTTACATCCAAAGATAAGGCTACTTACCAATCAATGCTGAGATAGCAATATCAAAGGAAGGAAGAAATGAACAAAAGACTTTTGAGTAGGTAGAACGTTCTTAGTTTCTTTCCCACAATCCATCTTCAAAACAAACATCTTTCAAAATACACCAAACACTTTCAAAAACATGAAATATTTTCAAAATTACAACACTTTGTATTTCATTCTTATAGAGACGAGAATCATTACAAAGTTTTCCTAAACGAAGGCGCTTTTCAAAAATACTTTCAAAATCCCCCATAGCACATTTCAAATAAAGCAATTTTAAAAGTGATCTAGAAAGCAACTAAGATACCATAGATAACTATGGATGAAAAGGGTGCTAACACCTTCCCTTTTCATAATCTACCCCCCGAACTCAAGAAAATATCTTAAAGATCTTTCCTGTTCTTTTCACCCTTTCCTTATTGGATAAAAGAAAAGTCAGTGGCAACTCTTGCTATTCTCAACAATTGTGATAAAACGCAAAACATCCAAGTCAGTTCTCCCAGCGTATTACAGTATGTATCCTAGCCCCTCGGGCATAAGATCCTTCAACCTGTATGTGTCCGGTCATGTATTACCGGGCATTATTTTAAGCTTTAGAGCCCTAGTGTCTTCATTGTCTTTTATTTGGGATATTTCCAAGCGACCTATAGCCCCAGGAAAGTTGTAGACTCAGATTTATTTTTTATATATGTAAAAGATTACCTGGTTGTAGAACCAGTAAGGTGTCATTTTTGTCCTGGTTGCGTCTAGGCGCTATATACTTGGCTTCGTATCACCTTAAACTTTTTTTATAGAGTCAGCTATGGTGTCTCTTTTAAGAGCCCCAAGCCTGTATATGGTCGGGTGGTTATTCACTTGTTTATTTTTAGCGCTAATGAGCCCTTAACATTACTCTTGGCTATTCATCAGCATAGATAGAAGCCCCAGACTCTCTTGATCTAATACCTCTTTAACGAGGATGGTCATTAGGAGCGGACAAAGGCCCTAAGGAATAACCATCTTAGTGGCGGACAGAAAACATAGGGCATAACCAACTTAGTGCGGACAGAGGCCTAAGGCTTAACCCACTTAGTGACAGAAAAAGGCTCTAAGGCGTAACTGGCTTAATTGCGGATAGAGGTCCTAAGGGGTAACCGGCTTAGTGGCGGACAGAGGCTCTAAGACATAATTGTCTTAGTGGCAGATAGAGGTCCTAAGGCGTAACTGGCTTAGTGGCGATAGAGGCCCTAAGGCGTAACTGTCTTAGTGGTGGACATAGGCCCTAAGGTGTAACCGACTTAGTGGAAGACAGAGGCCCTTAGATGTAACCGTCTTAGTGGTGGACAGAGGCCCAAGGCATAACCGGCTTAGTGGCGGACAAGGTCCCTAAGGTGTAATCGGCTTAGTGGCGGATAGAGGCCCTAAGGCGTCATCAGCTTAGTGGCAAATAGAAGGCCTAAGGTGTAACCAGATTAGTGGAAGGCATAGGCCCTAATGTGTAACCGTCTTAGTGACACTTTTCCATAATAATGTTACAAAAAATTTCTTTGCAGTTTGGGTGCCTCATTAAAAACCCTTTCCCTTGCAAGGGAAAAGAGTGCATCCTATACATTTTTTTATGCTAGCATTACATATGTTTAACTGAAAAAAAGCCTAAGATCGGATACATTCCACGTCCTATGTACTTCTATGCCATCTAAAGTTTCTAACTTGTAGGCTCCATTATTCAATTTTTGTAGGACCCGAACGAGCCTTCCCAGTTTAGAGACAGTTTCTCCTTGTTCTTTGGATCAATAATTATTTTGAGAACTAGGTCTCATTGATGGAAACCTTTTTGTATGACCTTTAGGTTAAATCTCTTAGCCAATCTGTCCTTGGCTTCCTATTTTCTGATCTGGGCCGCTTCTTTGACATCATCAAGTGAGTTGGATGAAGTGTCTAGGTCATACTTATTTATGTATTCTGTGATGTTTTATGGCCTCCATGTGGAGTTATTGATCTCCACCGATATCATCACGTCAGCCCCATATACCATTCAGAAAGGTGTTTCCTGAAACAACTGGCCAAACCATCATCTGATATAAAATAAATGAAGTCATCATTGAACTTCTTTTATCCCACCGAGAGGGAAAGGTAAACATCAAGAAAACCTGAAGAGGGTGAAATTACGGTCTTGCGACCAAAAGATTGGGTAAGGGAGTCTGTTACACAAGGGAAGGTATTAGCACCTCACACGCTCGTAGTACTCTATGATATCCACTCTTGTTGTTCTAATCTAAGGGTGTGTAAAATCTATATCTAAGACTGTATAAGGAATGCATGCAAAAGAAGGGATAAAAGAATGTAGGGAAAATAAAAGTTGTGCTCCCTCGGGCCCTACCCTAATGCCTACGTATCCCCTTTTAAGGAATCAGAGCAGCTGTAGTTCAGCTCATATATTTTGGTTAGTTTGTGTTTTTTAGTTAAGAAGACAAAAGAAACAGTCAAGATGATAAAAAATTAGATAAAATGATAAAACATCAACAACAATGATAAAGCAACAAGAAAGGGATGACAAGAAATCACATGGTAACACAAACTCAAATAAGATGATGACACGTCAGCAAGATAGCAAAATATCAGACAAGATGATAAAACATTACACCTAACAATGATATTGAAAATCAAAGTAGGATGACAAACATACACAATGGCGAAACATCGGCAACAAACATATGCGATGGCGAAACATCGAAAAAAGATAGCAATATAGCATGGAAAAGATGGCGAAACATCAACAAATCATATGATAAAACATCACACCTAACAATGATATTGAGAATCAAAGTAGGATAACAAACGTACGCGATGGCGAAACATCGACAACAAACATATACGATGGCGAAACATCGGCAAAAAGATAACAAATAGCATGGCAAAGATGACGAGAAATCAACAATCCAGATGATAAAACATCACACCTAACAATGATATCGAGAATAAAAGTAGGATAACAAACATACACGATAGAGAAACATCAGCAACAAACATATGAAATGGAGAAACATCAGCAAAATATAGCAAAGTAACATGGCAAAGATGGCGAGATATCAAAACCTATATGATAAAACATCACACCTAACAATGACATTGAGAATTAAAGTAGGATAACAAACATACGCGATGGCGAAACATCGGCAACAAACATATGCAATGGTAAAATATCGACAAAAATATAGCAAGATAGCATGGCAAGGATGACAAAACATCAATTTGACAAGATTTAAAACAAAGACAAAAGGCGCCTAAACAATTAAGATTGGTTTGTATTTTTTACCTTAAAAAAGGATTTGAAAATTGTTAGATGTTTTATGCATTTGCTAAGAAGAAGAAAGTTTTTGTTTTAAATGCAAGAATACAAAGGAAAAGAAAATAACTAAAGGAGACTACCTTAATCTCTAGCCCTAATGTCATCATACAATGATTGACCCTAAAGTTGAGGATGAAAAGGGGAAGTTTTTACCCTATGTTAGCATACATGGATATCTATCCTAATGTCTGGCTTGAAAACTACTCTAATCGAGTGATCCTAAGGGAAGTGTGGCATATCAAACAAGTAAACAAACAAGTGTTTTAGAAAAAGCCTACACACATGAGTAGAAAGCAAGGCACATATGTGGAATCTCCTTAAACATGTCTTTAAATAAACCAGAATGGTTCCTGACAGATATCAGTAATGAAGGTCCCTTTTATGCATCTTTATTCCTGCTTGACATGATCTCTAGAAAGAATTAAAATGCAGAGATAAGAATGAGGTCACAATGATACCTAACGGAGTAGGTTTGTTTCCTCTTCGAAGCACATGAGGTAAGACAACTCTACAGAATGACTTCTTGAGCCTCCTTCATCAACCATTAAGTAGGCATACCCGGGTTGCATCAATGATCAATCACAAGGTGATAACACAAATGTCCACAAGATAAGGAGAGTTCTTGGGGTATTGGAGTTGAATCGGGTTATGATTAACCAAGGGGTGTACTTGATTAATCTCGTGAGAGTGGGTGCTCCTACCCTTAACCATGAGACCCTTTATGCATGGAAACACTTGGTATATGGACCAAAATGGTTGATTCGGGTTATGGATAACCAAGGGAAAAACTTGATTAACCTCGTGAGAATGGCCATGCCCAAACTCAACTATGAGACCCTTTGTGAAGTTGCTTGGTATGTGGACCAAGGGGAGAGAATAGAGTTGCTTCAATGCATGTGATAAAAATCAAAATCCCGTACAAGGTGGATATATGCATGTTCATAGAAAGTGGGACTAGCGTGGCACTAGTATTATAAATGACCAATTGGAAAAATTGATTGAATAGTTGTCACTGTAGAAAAGCACAGGACCAAACAATGAAATGTGTGTAAGTGTACATTTGTAGGTGGATATCTTTTCATTGATGATGAGCCTAAGAGGAGGCCATGTGTTCTAATTTAAACAAAATATGTATGATAACAATTTAATCATATAAAGAAAATAGCAAAGAAAATAAAATTCTAAACTATTACAAACCATATGGGAATGGGGGTACAAGTTTACGAATGGGGATGAATCGAATCGATAATACGATTTAAAAGTCTAAATGAAAAATCAATACAACCCAATCGAATATAAAATTAATTAATCTAAAACTAACTTTTTAATAAAATTAATTAGTAAAATAATAAATAATATTAAAATAATATATTTTTCTATTTTAATTACTTAATTTAAGAAAGTATATCTTTTGTATTTTTTTATTATGATAAAAATAAAAATAATAACTAAAGAAATATCAAAGAAAATATATATATAAAAAAATGAATTGAGAAGGAATTAATGGGCCAGAAATAATAGCAAACAGGGGGGTGCTGAAAAGATTTTTGTTGGGCCCAATAGGAAAATAAGCCTGGTCCTGCATAGCTATCCAGTAAGGGCGCATCAAGAGGAGGCATTTCTGGAGCGTCAGATCGTGGGAGAAAAGATCTGATCCGTTGATGAGGATCTAGCGAAGATCTGATGATGATCGAGTGACTCTAAAATGAGGAAGCATGGTTGATGCGGTAGGAACATTGCACAAAATCATGAGATTAGGCACAAAGGTGATGACAATTGTCATCACCTGATTAACTCTTAATCAAAGGTCATTTATACAAAACAAGCAAATTTAAATAAAAATTAAACAAAACCAAAATAAACCTCTCTCTCCATCTACACTTTGTTCTCTCGTTCTCCAATGATGGAACCTCGCCTAAGAAGGAGGATCAGTCGTGTCGGAAATCGCCTCGCGGCAGAGATGACGGTGGCGAGCGGCGAACTTGCTCCGATCCTCAACTTTCTTACACCAATATCTTTGTCTTTCACTCCTATTCTCTAATCTGTGACTATTTTTTTCTAGGAAACAACATATCTCTCCTAGATCTTGAAAGAGAGTTTTAAAACCCTAGCTTCAGATTCGTGAAAATCGGTGATGATGATAATGAAGGTTGACACGGCTATTGAGTCACTAAAACCGAACTTTTTGATACGAAACTAAGGTTTCGATAGAGGGAAACAATTATGATGATGACGCTGCTTCTGAGTGCCTTTTCATGAGATCTCTCTGATTCTTAGTTTTTGTTTTGATTCTCTGTAATTTTGTGGCTTGAGAAATCTCTTTTCCTCTTCGTCTTTCTTTATGATTCTGAAGAGATTTGGGTTAGGAAAATGATGATTAGGTTAGGGTTTGTATGCTTGATATCCTGATGAGTGTTCTGTGATTTGGTGTGTGTAATTTTGAGATCGGAAAGGTTTTTTGTGAATAATGAAGTTAATGTTAATGGTTAGGGTTTTTCTGGTTGTTGCTGTTGTGCAACTTCTGATATTTTAAACAGTGAATCCCCCCTGAAACTTGTGCAATTGAATGGTTTTATAGTGATACCATTTAGGGTTTCTGTGTTGATATCTAGATTGAGATAACAGGCCGGTGAGAAATCTATTTTTGGTTTCTTGGAATCTTTTCATTTTTTTGTTGTGATGTTAACTTTGCTGCAGAAATTTGCTTGCTTGGGCTTGGCTGTGATCCAGACTTTGTTTTACTAAATACTATTTTTCTGAAATGTGAACTTCTATTTCCTGCCTCTTTGCTGTTGTTGGGCTAGGAATTTTTGTAAATCTGATTTTCCAGACTGTGATACTTTGCTGTTTTGGGCTGGACTGTGATGCTATACTGGGCTTGAAAATTCAATTTTTTAACTTTGCCTTTTACTGAATGTTGTGATGAGCCTTTTGGCTGAGTTGTGAAATTTGATGCATCTGTTATTAGGCTTGAAATGTGATTTACACAGGCTGCTTTACAAAATGCTTGCCCTGTTTTATTATGAACCGAACAAAAGCCTTTTTCTTGGATTTTTGTTTGAGATTTGGACTAAAATTTTTCTTCTTGGCCCATGATTGGAACTTGAGATTTATGTTGTGAAAAAGTATGACGCCTTTGCTTTCTTAAACATGATTAAAAAAATCACCCTTAAATTCTGATTCCTACTAAAATCCCTAATGATGAAACTTGAATAGTAAACTCCTTGAAAACTCTTTTGCTTGTGTTCATGTTCGATTTTCTTTGCTAATTGTGTCTCTTTCTTATTTCTTTTCATGTGAGCTTGAGAATGGTGATTAGGGAAGATGGAGATGATGCAATGGATCTTGACATGAAGAAAATTAAGACCAAGATCTTAAAGAAAAGATTGTAGTTCATGGCTTCACAAGTAGCTTAGGACCTTTGTGTAATTTTTCTCATGTAATAAAACTTGCAAAATTTTAGAATGGAATCTCCATTACAAATAAATCTTGTAACCTAAAAATTGTTGTAATAATCTTATCAATTTGATAAATATTTAATGTCTTTTTAAACTTTGATAAATTTGCAAATCCTTGTATTTTGAAGCTTCGTCATAGGACTTGAATGAATGGTTGATGAATATAAATTGAATGGAATGGTTGAATAAGCTTTATTTCAAAACTCTTTTAATTCCAAATTCAAGGAACCTAGTTGGAACCATGAATAAAATTTGCAACGTTGCCTTAGAAACGTGAAATTTAATTTGTGTCAAAACCATGCTTTATTGTTAAACTTGAAACCTGAATGAATAAGTTCCAAGCAACTTGCATTTTTTACAAGAATTCCAACTCCATTAAAATCTAATCCACACCAACTTTGCATGATGAAAAAACACGATGATACTTCCACCAATCCTGATCCAAGAAGGAACCAGGTACTTCCCTTGATTGAAATGGGATCCTCAATGCCTTCAAAAACCCTTGAGAAGTATAGAGAAATAAACTCTACTTCAACCTTGGTAATTTGGAGATGAAGAGCCCTAAGCTCGATGAGAAGAGATCTCTAGGATCAAAACCCTAACCTTGTTGATCTTTCGAATCAAAATTTCTGGTGTACTAGGATAAGACTTGTGATGCCACTGTTTTAAGAATTTTTCCAAGGGAAAATCATTCATTCCAATAATCAAAATCCTAGCCATTTCCAAATCTATGATGAAACAGACAGTCAACTTGAGATGTCATGAGGCCTGAGCCCGGTAGCCTGAATGATCAAAATAATGAGGAGAAGAAATCCATCTTATATTGTTCGACAATAAAACCAAATTCCATAGCTTGGAGAAAACCATGAAGACCATAAACATTGATCCCGTCTTAAAATGCATGAATGTGTATGACGAAAAATAAGCCACATAAGTAAAATGAAGAGGGAAAATTTTGGGGTGCAACAGCTGCCCCTATTCAATCATCTTAAACCTGATAAGTGAGAAAATGCGACAACTTTCGAACGTTCAAGGTGGAAGAGGATTGAATACTAAATGAATCCGAAAATTTGCACTTTGAATCAAATAGAAGTGCAGAAACACAAGTAACTGTATATTGCAAGGATGACACCAAACATGAGAAAATAGTGGTGATAAATTCTGGGAGAACGGCCCAGGGAAAGATTGGAACACATATATTAACTCTTAACTATGAGATAAAAACTCAAACTAGGAAGAATAGATAAAACTAGATTTCAAAAGGAAAGTGCCAGGAGAAAACAGGGATACAAAACACAAAATTGATACGAAACTCAACCCGAGACGACTAGATGATACTAGGCTTTAGAAGGATGCGCCAGGACAAAAATGGAGCATGAATTACAAAAACGAGATAAAAATCAAACCAAACAGAGAAATGGAAAAACTAAACTCTGGAAAAAGTACGCGGGGCAAGGTGGCTAGAGTGCGTGATTCTAGGAGCACCATCTAATCTCAACCTATATAGACAGTATGAAGGAACCGAAAGAATCTCAGGAGTGAGGATCAAAACAAGACGAAACGCGACCCATAAAAACTAGTTAGACGAAACTAAAATAGATGAGTACCAGGACAAAACTGGATTTCACGCACAGGTAACAAGGCAAAAATCAACACATAGAAAAAGTGATGAGAGTGCATGTTTCTCAGAGCACCTGCTGGTCTCAGATCAATGGATAAGTAGTAACGAAAATTTATAAAAGAATCCAAGGAACAAAAGAGACTGATTCCAACCAGGGAAGCAGTACGAACACTGCAAAGAGACTCGGTAAACGAATACCGTTAGAGGGTCAAAGGTATGAAAACAAAATGAGACGAAACTCGACTCATTATAACTAGTTAGACGAAACTAAACTAGATGAGTATTAGGACAAAACTGGATTTTATGCATAGGCGACGAGATCGAAACATGACCCAAAGCAATGTGATGAGAGCGCATGTTTCTCAGAGTACCTGTTGGTCTCAGATCAATGGATAAATAGTAACGAAAACTGATAAAAGAATCCAAGGAACAAAAGAGACTAATTTCAACCAGGGACGCAGTATGAACACTGCAAAGAGACTTGGCAAACAAAAACTGATAAAGGGTCCAAGGTATGAAAATAAAACGAGACGAAACTCGACTCATTATAACTAGTTAGATGAAACTAAACTAGATCAGTACCAGGACAAAATGGATTTCATGCATGGGTAAGGAGACAAAACTTAAAGCTCGACCCAAAGCAAGGTGATTAGGGCGTACAACTAAAAACCTGCTGAAAGTGAATATCAAGGCAAAACTGGTATACAAAAGGTACATCAATAGACATTGGAATGAACTGGTGAGGGTAGTGAAAACCCAAGAAGACTGTTCTAGGGCAAAACTGAACTACAATCAAGAGCAGACACTCAACCATCAGAAGGATATTTGTATGGGGTGAAATTAAGATACTGAGGATGAAGACCTTACTAGGGATACAATCTGAAGTTTTAGAAAACTCACTGGGGGAAGCAGAAACAGTCATGGCTTATGTTCCGATGCATGTTTAAATTTTTTTATATCGTAATGCTCCATATAATGGAAATACTACACTTTTTGGTAGATGCAATGTAATAATGCATGTTAAATGCTTCACCGGGAAATGGCCAATCGAGAAGCCAACAACAAAGTCAGAATCTGAAAAAACTTGCAAAAATGAAATGTAAAATCTGCTGGAGAAGAGAAAATATAAGGAACCGCTGGAAAGGAAACCCTTGAAGAGCTGAAACTCTTTGGGAAGTGACAAACTGAGTAACCAGTAGAAATGGGCTACAAACTGAGAGGAGCTGCAAAAATAAATTGCAAACTCTGCTGGAGAAGACCGGGTAGAAACTGATCAACTTCAAGAAGGAATTCCAAATGAAGATTGGGAGTTGTGGGAGAAGATCAGGGCAAGACTGTAGCTTCTGAAGGAGAATGCCAAATAGAAATCGACTTTTGTTGGAGAAGATCAGGGCAAGACTGTAATCTCTGGAAAAGATGGTGTGTAGTCGTGTTGAAGATGTAACGCGAATAATTAACTAAATGTGAGAAGTGAAAACTCTTGTTGGGGAATGAGTTAAACTCTGTCAAGGACAACCTTTCAGGGGATGAGATGTTCTTCGATAAGAAAACTCGATCAAGAATATTACTATTGGGAGTACACAAATCCTTGAATAAATAATATAGTCAGAAACATACTGATGGAGATTGACGATACTCTTCAGAAATGGCCAAACCTACCGGCGAAACTTCTATCAGAAAATCCTTTACCGACTACGGAAAGTTAACAAAATCTCAATTAATCGACCAACAACGACTACACTGAGGATAAGGAAATATCCTTAAATAAGGATGCCCCAAGCAACAAATTAGCTGGGAAATGAGAGATTAGGATGAGGAATCTCTGATTGGAAACTCTGCTAGGTAATTGAAACTTCTTCAGACTGTGGATTCTTATCTAAGCAACTCCATCGGGGACATGAGACGTCTTCAAACTCGAAGTCTCAGGACAAATCCTTTCTCTTGAAAAATATTTATGGGCAGCAAAATTCTGCTGAGGATACAAAACTTCACAGAGGATAGCAAACTTTGTCGGGGAGTATTTTGCTAGGGACTCCAAAACCTTCGGTATGCAACTGTAAAATAAACCATGAAGGTAGTTAAACAATATTGACTTTACTGGGGAAATGGAAATCTCAGCCAACATCAACCCTACTGAGGATGATAAAAGATTCTTTTGATAAAGAAATTCCCCAAGTCACAAATCAGATGGGAAAATGAGAACTTCTGAATGCAAACTTCAATGATAATTCAAATCGGAAGGTAAACTCCATTGGGAATAGTCTTTATCAAGACTTGGTTGGGGAATGTAGGTATCCAAAACCCTTATCTTCCTCAAGAATCCCTCACATGACAATGCTGAGGAGAACTAACTCTACGGGGAATTCCCTGTTCCAGCGTTCAAAAGTTAGAGGCTAGACTCTTGCATGAGTGTTGACAAGCTGCAATTTATAGAGTGAACGACAATTCCTTGAGAGGACTTCATGGGATTCATACCATCATTGATATGCTTCCCTAGAGTATGTAACTTTGAGAGATAGATCCTCAACTCGGCTGCCCCAAATTGGCGAAATGAAAAGACTAATAACCACAGGCCAAACCCTGATAAAACTCCAAAAATAAATTGTAAATTCTGCTAGAGAAGATCAGATCAAAACTGTAACATCCACGAGGAAACGTCAAATGGATACATGACATTTCTGAAGAGAACATTAATAAAATGGGGTCTGGGGGAAATCACAATCCACCATACTTTTGTTTGATAACTTAGCAATTTCTCACTGGGGATAACTTCCTAGGGAGAATACTATAAAAATAAATTGCAGCGCAGAAGAAATCTCGACCTATGTTCCACCTTTTAACCTTCTGGGGAAAAGATCAAATATCTCCTTTCACGAATAAAGAGAACCTTGCTGGGCGCTGGGACCTTCTGATGTAAGTCTTTCATGAAAGTAACTTCGATTGGGGCATCGTAGAAATTCTTAGATAAAAGAATTCTAACCAGACCAACCCGGGGATACTACCGCTGGGGAGTAACCATCCTCACCTGGGGAAAAGGAGGGTATCTTTGAACGATATGCTTGAGGTTCAGAACTCTGTTGGGTATATATATATATATATATATATATATATATATATATATATATATATATATATATATATATATATATATATATATATATATATATATATATATATATATATATATATATATATATATATATATATATATATATATATATATATATATATATATATATAAATGAATTGAGAAGGAATTAATGGGACAGAAATAATAGCAAACAGGGGGGTGCTAAAAAGATTTTTGTTGGGCCAAATAGGAAAATCAGCCTGATCCTGCGTAGCTATCTAGTGAGGGCGCATCAAGAGGAGGCATTTCTGGAGCTTCGGGTCGTGGGAGAAAAGATTTGATCTGTTGATGAGGATCCAACGAAGATCTGATGATGATCGAGTGACTCTAAAGTGAGGGAGCATGGTTGATGCGGTAGGAACACTGCACAAAATCATGAGATTAGCCACAAAGGTGATGATAATTGTCATCAACTGATTAACTCTTAATCAAAGGTTATTTATACAAAACAAGAAAATTTAAACAAAAATTAACAAAACCAAAATAAATCTCTCTCTCCATCTACACTTTGTTCTCTCGTTCTCTCACAATGGAACCTCGCCTGAGAAGGAGGATCAACCGTGTCAGAAATCACCTCAACTTTCTTACACCAATCGCTTTATCTTTCTCTCCTATTCTCAAATCTGTGACTCTTTTTTTCAGGAAACAAGAGATCTCTCCTAGATCTTGAAAGAGAATTTTGAAACCCTAACTTCAGATGTGTGAAAATCGGTGATGATGATGATGATGAAGGTTGACACGGCCTCAAATTCGCTGAAACCAGACTTTCTGATACGAAACTGAGGTTTCAATAGAGGGAAATGGTGACAATGGCGGTGATGACACGATTGGCATTGCAAAGATGACGATAAGAGATTGTTGATGAAGAGGATGCTGCTTCCAAGTACCTTTTGGTGAGATCTCTCTGATTCTTAGTTTTTTTTATTATCTATGATTTTGTGGCCTGAGAAATCTCTTTTCCTCTTCGTATTTCTTTATGATTTTGAAGGGATTTGTGTTACGAAATTGATGATTAGGTTAGGGTTTGTATGCTTGATAGCCTGATGTGTGTTCTGTGATTTGGTGTGTGTAATTTTGAGATTTGAAAGGTTTTTTTATGAATAATGAAAGTGATGTTGATGGTTATAGTTTTTCTAGTTGTTATTGTTGTGCAGCTTTTGATATTTTTAACAGTAAATCCCCCCTGAAACTTGTGCAATTGAATTGTTTTATAGTGATACCATTTAGGGTTTCTGTGTTGATATCTAGATTGAGATAGTAGGCCTGTGAGAAGTCTGTTTTTGGCTTCTTGGAATCTTTTCATTTTTTTGTTGTGATGTTAACTTTGCTGCAGCAATTTGCTTGCTCGAGCTGGGTTGTGATCCTGACTTTGTTTTATTAAATACTATTTTTCTGAAATATGAACTTCTATTTCCTGCCTCTATTCTGTTGTTGGGATAGAATTTTTGTAACTCTGATTTTCCAGACTGTGATACTTTGTTGTTTTAGGCTGAACTGTGATGCTATATTGGGCTTGAAAATGCAATTTTTTGACTTTGCCTTTTACTGAATGTTGTGATGATCCTTTTTGCTGAGTGATGAAATTTGTTGAATGTGTTATTGGACTTGAAATGTGATTTACACCTGCTGCTTTACAAAATGCTTGCCCTGTTTTATTATGAACCGAACAAAAGCCTTTTTCTTGGATTTTTGTTTGAGATTTGCAGTAGAATTTTGCTTCTTGGCCCATTATTGGAACTTGAGATTTATGTTGTGAAAAAGTATGAGGCCTTTGCTTGCTTAAACATGATTTGAAAAATCACCCTTAAATTTTGATTCCTACTCAAATCCCTAATGATGAAACTTGAATAGAAAACTCCTTGAAAACTCTTTTGCTTGTGTTCATGTTCGATTTTCTTTGCTAACCGTGTCTCAATTTTATTTCTTTTCATGTGAGCTTGAGAATGGTAATGAGGGAAGATGAAGAAGATGGCATGGAGCTTGACATGAAGAAAATGAAGACCTAGATCTTAAAGAAAATATTTTAGTTCATGGCTTCACAAGTAGCTTAGGACCTTTGTGTAATTTTCCTCATGTAATAAAACTTGCAAAATTTTAGAATGGAATCTAAATTACAAATCAAGCTTGTAACCTAAAAATTGATGTAATAATCTTATCAATTTGATAAATTTTGAATGTCTTTTTAAAATTTGAGAAATTTGTAAATCCTTGTATTTTGAATCTTGGTCATAGTACTTGAATGAATGGGTGATGAATATAACTTGAATGGAATGGTTGAATATGCTTTATGTCAAAACTCTTTTAATTCCAAATTCAAGGAACCTTGAAAGGTAGTTGAAACGATGAATAAAATTTTCAACGTTGCCTTAGAAACATCAAATTCAATGTGTGTGAAAACCATGCTTTATTGTTAATCTTGAAACCTTAATGAATAAGTTCCAAGTAACTTGCATTTTTTTACAAGAATTCCAACTCCATTCTAATCTAATCCACACCAACCTTGTATGATGAACAAACACGATGACACTTCCACCAATCCTGATCCAAGAAGGAACCAGGTACTTCCCTTGATTGAAATTGGATCCTCAATGCCTTCAAAAACCCTTGAGAAGTATAGAGAAATAAACTCTACTTCAACCTTGGTAATTTGGAGAAGAAAAACCCTAAGCTCGATGAGAAGAGATCACTAGGATAAAAACCCTAACCTTGTTGATCTTTCGAATCAAAATGTCTGGTGTACTAGGATAAGACTTATTATGCCACTGTTTTAAGAATTTTTCCAAGGGAAAATCATTCATTCCAATAATCAAAACCCTAGCCATTTCCAAATTTATGATGAAACAGATAGTCAACTTGAAATGTCATTAGGACTGAGCCTGGTAGCCTGAATGATAAAAATAATGAGGAGATAAAATCCATCTTGGACTTTCTGACAATACAACCAAATTCCATAGCTTGGAGAAAACCATGAAGACTATAAACCTTGAGGAAACATAAGCCACAAAAGTAAAATGAAGAGGGTAAATTTTGGGGTCAACATTTCGGAGGTAGCGGAGTGAGGAATTATATGATATGACCAAAGGATTTCGTGTAGGTATTTGAACCACTAACCTTTTACTTCACCCAACTTTTTCTTCATTTCAGTTAGGATCTGATGTACGGTGGGAGAACTGACTTGAGGTTTTGCGTTTGTATTCGCAAATGTTCGGTTGAGCAAGAGTCGCCACCGACTTTTTATTTTATCCTAAGGAAAGGTCAAAAAGCACAGGAAAGACCTTTGAGATGTTTTCTTGGGTTCGGGGAGTAGGTTATAGAAAGGGAAGGTATTAGCACCCTTTCTATCCATGGGCTCTTAGTTACTTGCTTAGATCACTTGCTTTGCATTTTCAATTGTTTGAAATGGTGCTTTGTGTGTGGTTTTGAAAGATATTTTGAAAAGAGGCCATTTGTGGCAACCTTTGTAATGATTCTTGTTTGAATGTATACAAAGGTGTATTGTATTTTGAAAAAGTTTTCAATGTTTTTGAAAGTTGTTTTGAAATTGTGTTGTGATGTGTGTTTTTTTTTAAAAGTAGCAAGGATGTTTGTTTGCAAGTTTGATCAAGTAACTAAGAGTTGTCTACCATATTTTACTCAAAGATCTTTCCTTATGTTTTTAACCCTTTTAACAGTGTTACTTCACCATTGTATTTGGCGAACAACCTTGTGTTAGGATGTAAACGGGACAGGCACGGGTCATCGTATAGACCATGAAAGCAATAGTGTCAAGTATTTTGGCAATTTTCTTGAGGGACTATGATCATTTTGTTTAGGCAACTAGATAGCATAATAGAGGGACTATGATCATTTTGTTTGTTTTTGTTTTGTTTTGCCAAAATACTTGACATGCAAACATGGCCCATTTTTGAAGGCAACAAGTGGATGTAACCCTAGGGGTGTAAGTGTGCAAGTGTGTTTTGTTGCATATAAGAGTTTATCTTTGAATTAGGATTTTCTATTTCATTGATTTTATCTTGCCATACACATCCTAATTACTAGCATTTATATTTGAAAGCAATAAAAAGCAGAAATATAAAATCCTACGCTATTACAGCAATTAGGGGGTGGGGATACATATTTGTACATGGGGTGGTTCAATGAGAAAAATAGATAAGAAAAGAAAATAACAAAGGTAAGATAGATAGAAAGAGAGAGAGAGAGCCAGCGCGCTGCTGAGAGGCCATCAGAAGTTCTGACTCAGGCCTGCTGCCAGATTATAAACCTTTTGGTTAAACTGTATGAGTCGGAACTTCTGACTCTGGCACCTGCAAAACAGAAACCTGTTAGTGGGAAAATCAGAAGTTCTAACCCCCATGCGCTGCAAGACAAAAATTTGTTAGTGGGGAGATCAGAAGTTCTGATCCTGCTGGAGATACAATAATCTTCAGAAGTTCTGATATTATTGACAGCAAAACAGGCTTCAGATGTGCTAATGTCAAAGTCAGCACTTGGCTTCTCCCTGTGCTAGTCAAAACATCTGCGGTTTTGTTACTTTTCCATAAAACAGAAAACATGTTTGGGACAGCTTCAGCAAATGTCAAAGTGTTTTTAGGAGACAGAACCAACAAGGTCACAAGCAGGTTCTACGCTGATTTACTTCCTACTCAAACATTTTGAGGTATGAAAATCCTCATAACGCAAACAACAGCAACATGATATTTACATTATGTTTATTTGAGCATGCAAAGCTGATGATGCTTAGCAGCGTGATGAGGGTCAGCAGGTGCTTACCTGGCTGTTGGAAAAGTTTGTGAGTGAGAGCTAGCTTTTAGCTCTGATGGTGTTCTGGACAAGTTCTTTTTTGAAGGGGTGGATGGAGAGTATATGTGGTCAGAAGCTGTAGGGGCGTATTTCTTTAATCAAGAAGCAATCTGGGTCCAAATGAGGTTTTGAGACAGGAGATTCAAAGTTATGTTTGAGGCTCTTGAGACACCAAGATTTTTTGACAGAGTTTCAAAGTATTTTCTTGCTAAAAAATTTCTGTTTCTCTTCTAGCAATTTTTTCTGGTTTTTTTTGGACCGCTTCTTAGTGGTCAATGGTGCTCTATTTATAGGCAAAGCTCTTGTAGATTCTTGAACATTAAAGGCGCCAATAGAGGTTAAATTGTTTTTTTTAAAGAAGTTCATGGAAAGTTGTGATAATGCACAGCTTTTCAGCCTAGGCTGGAACAACAGGAAAGGATTGAGGAGAAGTGACCTGTATAGGTGGAAGGTGGTGCGTAGACCCATGCCTAAGCCTGCATAAAGGTGTTTACCAAGCCACACGTGAAGAGACCTCTTGGATGAATGTTCAGGAGTGGTTGGGAGTATTAATGAGCATTAAATGGTGATGAGACTTATCAACACCAAAATTCTTGTAATAGGAGAAAACCTAAACCAGCAGTTATGTTTTACCAAAGACAACGTGAACCAAGCTCTGATCTTGGCCTCTTGCTGTCTCAGCAAATTCTGGGGATTCTTCTGACTTTCTAACACGTTCCTACGATTTGCTTCTGGAAATCCTGGACTTTGAAATTCTGTGTCAGTGTAACACCCACTCTTCTGACCCTTTCATCTTCTGATTCCAGCATGTTCTGAAGGAGCCTTCATACTTCTTTGCTTCCTTTGCATTCTTATAGCAAACTCTGGCTGAACTTGCGTAACTACTGAAAGAGCCATGTTCTGTTTGAGGCTTACGTGTTAAACCACGTTTGCAACCTCTAACTGAGTTAATGTAGTTGTTGAAGAGCCAACTTCTGACTGCGTTGAGCCAAGCTTGCAACTTCTGACCGTTTCTGTCTGGAGGTTGGTCCAGAAGTTCTGAAGTGCTATTTTCTTCTTAAACACCCATTTTTAGAGAAAAATTCCAAATGTTTAGAATTTAATTTTTCAAGGTAAAAGTGTTGCCTTTAGAGATTGTGTGATCATTTTGCTCTTGTAAATGGTTTGCTTGGGAAGAAATTATAATTCAGGACTTGGATTTGCTTCAGAGAGACTCTGAGAATCCAGGATAATTTCCTGAAGAATGAGAGGGCAAATTTTGGGGTACAACAGCTGCCCCTGTTCAATCTTCTTTAACCGGAAGAGTTAGATTGGCAAGTTTGCCTTTCGCGACTCAAAGGTAAAAGAGGATTGGACACTAGAGTGCCCGTAAATTTGCACTCGTCCAAAGCATAGTTGAGGGAATGAGCTTAAAGATGCCATTTGGAGATGGTAGAATCTTGCTGGAGATGGGCTTAAAGATGCCATCCAAGAATCTTTGTCAACTTGCAATGTTGTAGTTCAAAAGAATGAGTATCAAAATGGTATCCGTGTCTGGAATGCATTCGAACTGTATCTGGAGACTGAATTTGTATGAGCAAAAGAATGGCCTCCGCGTCTGGGGCGTATATGAGCTGTAACTGTGTATGAATGTAGAATGAATATCAGAATGACTGCCGTGCCTAGAGTGTATCTGTATTGTATCTGGATGACAAAGGAATATATGTGTATGGAGCAACTGTGTGTTGGGGATAAACTCTGAATGAGTGACAGAATGGCAACCGTGTCTGGAGCATATCTGGACTGTACCTTGGAGTTGAGATCTGTATGAGTAGTAGAATGACCGCCGTGTCTGGGGTGTATCTGTACTGTAACTGGGATCTGAATAAGTCACAGAATGGCAACCGTGTCTGGAGCGTATTTGGACTGTATATGAAGTTGAGATCTGTATGAGTAGTAGAATGACCGATGTGTCTGGGGTGTATCTGTACTGTAACTGGGATCTGAATAAGTGACAGAATGGCAACCGTGTCTGAAGCGTATCTGGACTGTATCTGAAGTTGAGATCTGTATGAGTAGTAGAATGACCGCCGTGTCTGGGGTGTATCTGTACTGTAACTGGGATCTGAATAAGTGACAGAATGGCAACCGTGTCTGGAGCGTATCTGGACTGTATCTGAAGTTGAGATCTGTATGAGTAGTAGAATGACCACCGTGTCTGGGGTGTATCTGTACTGTAACTGGGATCTGAATAAGTGACAGAATGGCAACCGTGTCTGGAGCGTATCTGGACTGTATCTGAAGTTGAGATCTATATGAGTAGTAGAATGACCGCCGTGTCTGGGGTGTATCTGTACTGTAACTGGGATCTGAATAAGTGACAGAATGACTTCCGTGGCGACTGCACTGGGGAGAATCAAACTGCTGGTGTAAGGGCCAGAATGGCATCCGTGTTTGGAGCATATCTGGACTTGAGGTTGATAAATGAATCTGAATGAGAGATAGAATGGTTGCCGTGTCTGGAGTGTATCTAGTCTGTATTCGATTGTTGTAGTCTGAATGAGTAGTAGAATGACCTCCGTGTCTGGGGTGTATCTGTACTATATTTGACTTGAAATTCTGAATGAGTAATAGAATGACCGCCGTGTCTGGGGTGTATCCATAATGTATCTGACTAATTGTTAGCGATAGCCTTTTAATCTTATCCTGAAAAGGATAAAATGTTAGCTAAAACACAAAGTTATGTTGCATGATATGTATGATGCAATGAATTGCGTTTCATCAATGTTTATGATATATGAATGTAATGATTATGCATGTAAGCCGAGTAGCTGTCTTGCTGAGGAAGATAAATCCTAGACTGCTGCCGGGGATTTGAAAGTCCTTTGATTGTTGTCGGGGAAAATAAATCCATGACCAAAGTTGGGGATTCCAAGGATCTTTGATCACTGGAGATGAGAAATATTTGCTGACTGTTGATTCCTGACTGCTTGGGGAGCAAGATCTTCAATTGTTGAGGGATCTTAGGACCACTTCTGGGGATTGAAAATCCTTGGTGACTTGTGGGGAATGAGAATTCTGACGATCACTACTGCGGAATTTAAAACCTGGGAGACTTATGCTGGAGAAGTGAGACTGAGAATCTTCAATCTGATGGGAAGTATCTCTGTGGGGAGAATGTTCACTGATCTGGTTCTGCTGGGGATTGATAGTTGGAAGTTTTAGCTCCGCTGGGGACTATCAGTCTTGGCTTCACCGGGGATCTTGAAACTCAACTCTGAGGGGAGTTAAGTTCTGGAAGGCTCTCTTAGCTGGGGAAATCAGCTTTTAGAAAGCTTTTGCTCTGCTGAGGATCCTGAAGTTTAACTTTGTTTGGGGAATTAAGTTCTGGATTTTAACTCAGTTGAGGAACTTGGAGTTTAATTCCGCTGAGGGTTTCTTTTGAAAGGGCCTCAAGATATCTGTCTGTACCTTCAACCTATCAGCAATCGTCTTTTCTTGATTTGTAAGCAAATGATTATGTTCAAATGCATATGCCTATTTAACAAAACATTGGACGTTTCTCAAATAAAACATATGTATAAAAAGAAAAGGAAGACAAAGCAAAATTTCTGTACTTGGAAAAGTATTTGTATTAACTTTTTATGAGTATCTTTGTACAAAGGAGACAGACATCCTAGTAAGAGGATGTTGTCGTAAACATTGAAAAATTTATACAAAAGAAAGATGGCTATGTGTAACAATTCCATGGGATTCCCATTCGGTTATAGCCTTCACAACTCTGAATATCTTGTCCATTCATTGCTTCATCCGCCGATGATTGGATTGATCAGAAGCTCGGAGCTTGTTGATGAAGAGATTTTTCTTTAAAGTGATCCGACGAGACATAGTCATACGCTTTAATTCCCTAACTTTTGCCTGAATCGCCCTTTCGGGTTTTCGATCCACCGGGAAACCCTTTTTTTCCTAAGTCGCACTTTCGGGTTTTCAACTTGCCGGGTGTACAGATTTTTGTTTTATCCCTAATTTTTGCCTGAACTGCCCTTTCGGGTTTTCAGTTCACCGGGATGCCCATTTTTTGCCCAAGCCGCCCTTTCGGGTTTTCGACTTGTCGGGTTGTTTCATGCGTAGTATCTTTTGACTATGTCTGCGTTCGCAGGGTGTGGCAAATCGTTGCCGTCCATGGTGGTCAGAATCATTGCACCACCAGAAAAGACGCTCTTGATTATAAATGGTCCTTCGTAAGTAGGAGTCCATTTGCCCCTGGGATCACTTTGCGGCAAGATGATCCGCTTGATCACAAGATCTCCGACTTGATATACTTGACGTCTGACTTTCTTGTTGAAAGCCTTGATCATTCGTTTTTGGTAAGTCTGACCATGGCAAACAGCAGTGAGTCGCTTCTCGTCGATCAAATTGAGTTGATCAAGTCGGGTCTAAATCCAATCGTCTTCACTCAAACCAGCATCCTTCATAATCCTTAAAGAAGGAATCTGAACTTCCATGGGTAGGACAACTTCCATGCCATACACCAAAGAAAATGGGGTTGCCCCTGTTAAAGTACGTGCCGTGGTACGGTATCCATGAAGAGCAAACGGTAACATCTCATGCCAGTCCTTGTAGGTGACTGTCATTTTCTGGATGATCTTCTTGATGTTTTTGTTTGCAGCTTCAACAACACCGTTCATCTTCGGCCGATAGGGAGATGAATTGTGATGATAAATCTTGAACTGTTCGCATAGAGCGGTGATCATGGTATTGTTCAGATTTGTACCGTTGTCTGTGATGATCCTGTCGGGGACACCATACCGGCATATGAGGTTCTGCTTGATGAAGTGGGTAACCATATTTTTTGTAACAGAGGCAAAGGAAGCTGCTTCGACCCACTTGGTGAAATAGTCAATAGCGACCAAGATGAAGCGATGTCCGTTGGATGCCGTGGGCTTGATCTCTCTAATCATGTCAATGTCCCACATTGCGAATGGCCAAGGAGCTGTCAACGACAGGAGGAATATGAACCTTGTCGGCGTAGACTTGACATTTGTGGTAAGTACGGGAATGTTGATGGCAATCAGCTTCCATGGTAGACCAGTAATAGCCTGCCCTTAGAATCTTCTTAGCCATCGTATGTCCGCTCAAGTGAGTGCCAAATGTGCCACTGTGTATCTCAGTCATGATCAACTCTGCTTTAGCTTTGTCCACACAACGCAGTAAAACACAATCATGGTTGCGCTTATAAAGGATGTCATTGCTTAGGAAGAACTTGGCGGCAAATTTCCTTAAGAACTTCTTGTCATTTACTGAAGCTCCTTCAGGATATTCTCTAGTCTGGAGATACCTTTTGATTTCATGAAACCAAGGTTGTTCCACTACTTCTTCGGTATTAATCTCATGACAGTGTGCAGGTTCGTCCATTCGCTCGATGGTGATTTGGGTAGCCTCGTTATCCCAGTTGAGTTTAAACATGGAAGACATTGTAGCCAGAGCATCTGCTAACTGATTTTCTTCTCGCGGGAAATGCTCGAAGGTGATCTGCTCGAAATGAGGCAGCAATGTCAAAACATGTTCTTTGTATGGGATAAGATTAGGATGTTTGGTGTCCCATTCTCCTTTGACTTGACTGATAACCAAAGCCGAGTCCCCAAATACGATCAAAGATTTGATCCCCAAGTCTATAGCAGCCTTGAGACCAAAGATGCAAGCTTCATATTCGGCCATGTTGTTGGTACAGCTGAAACAAAGTCGGGCCATGAAAGGTGTATGGCCACCTTCTGGGGAAATTAGTACCGCACCGATACCGTTTCCAAGTGCATTTGAAGCACCATCAAAGTACAGGGTCCATCGGGATCCTTTTTCAGGTCCGTCATACGGTCCGTTACCTTCAATGTTGTCCAATGTCATGATGTCCTCGTCCGGGAAGTCGAATCTCATGGATTGATAATCTTCGATAGCTTGATGAGCTAGATGGTCAGCTAGTACACTCCCTTTTATAGCTTTTTGGGTAGTATACTGGATGTCATACTCAGTCAGGATCATTTGCCATCTAGCGATTCTTCCAGATAAAGCAGGCTTCTCGAAGATATACATGATATGATCCATTTTGGAAATCAGCAAAGTGGTATGAGTCAACATATACTACATTAGTCGGCGAGCATCCCATACCAAAGCGCATCAAGTTTTCTCGAGCAGTGAGTAGCGAGTCTCACAGTCGGTAAACTTTTTGCTAAGGTAATAAATGGCATGCTCTTTTCGACCAGACTCGTCATGTTGGCCCAGTACGCACCCCATTGAGTTGTCCAAAACAGTCAAGTACATGATCAATGGCCTTCCTTCGACGGGTGGCATCAGAATAGGAGTTTCTAGCAAATACTCCTTGATCTTATCAAAAGCAAATTGACAATCATCGTTCCATTCAACTACCTGATCTTTCTTCAATAGTTTGAAAATTGGCTCACAGGTAGACGTCAGGTGAGAGATGAACCTGGCGATATAGTTCAAGCGTCCCAAGGATCCTCTAACCTCCTTTTCAGTACGGGGGGCAGGCATTTCTTGTATAGCCTTTACTTTTGCTGGATCGACCTTAATGCCTTTGCCGCTGACAATAAATCCTAGAAGTTTACCAGACCTAACTCCAAAAGTGCACTTACTTGGATTCAGTCTGAGTTTGTACTCCTTCAGCCTGGCAAATAGCCTATGCAAGTGTTCAAGGTGTTCTTCCTCTGTTTGTGATCGAGCTATCATGTCGTCTACGTAAACTTCGACCTCATGATGTATCATATCATGAAACAAAGCTACCATGGCGCGTTGATAGGTTGCCTTTGCGTTCTTTAGTCCGAACGGCATCACCTTATAGCAGAAGGTACCCCATTGTGTAACAAAGGTTGTTTTCTCCATGTCCTCGGGGGCCATTTTGATCTGGTTGTAGCCCGAGAATCCGTCCATGAAAGAAAAGACTTTGTGCTGAGCCGTGTTGTCAATCAAAATGTCGATATGTGGTAGCGGAAAATCATCTTTAGGGCTAGCCCTGTTCAAATCCCGGTAGTCCACACACATTCTGACCTTGCCGTCTTTTTTGGGAACGGGCACAATGTTAGCAACCCATTGCGGATAGGATGTAATAGCCAGAAAGCCAGCGTTGAATTGCTTCATTACTTCAGCTTTAATCTTCTCGGACATGTCGGGCCTCATTCGGCAGACTTTTTGCTTAATCGGTGGACAATCTTCTCTCGTAGGGAGACAGTGAACCATGATGTCTGCGTCTAACCCTGGCATGTCTTCATAAGACCAGGCAAAGATTTCAATGTATTCACTTAACAATTGTATTAAGCGCTCCTTGATACCTGGTTCCAAGTTGGCACCCACTTTTACTTCTTTCCTGTCTTCCTCTGTTCCTAGGTTGACGGTTTCCAACAACTCTTCATGAGGTAAGATGGCCCTCTCTTCTTGTTGTAGAAGTCTGGCTAACTCTCCTGGCACTTCGTAATCTTCGTCGTCTTCGTACTCAGCCTGATTGACCAAATCTTCAGAGTTTTTGAAGGATACAACAGAATAGTCACCCATGGAATCCAGAGTGGATGGGTACCTGCATTTGTGTGTGTGGGTGTGTGTAATGGATAGCCATCCTTAAACAAACAAAATGCAAAAGGAAAGAAAATGAACACAACAGTTTATAAATGAAAAACGTCCAATGATTCATTAAACATGGCATATGATTATAAAGAGAATCAAGCCCTTACAAATGGACCTACATGCCCCGGGCAAGGCATGAGGTGAAAAGTAGTGTGCGAATTGTTTAAGAGTAATTATTACAGACCAACAGGAAATGTTCAGAAGATAAATTACTGATTGATGAAAGTAATGGGAACGAAGTCCTTCGCCTCCCAGTTGTTCAGCCCTCCTTCAATGGTTGGAAAGATCCAATCTTCAAAGTTAGCCTCTTCATCACTGTCTTCTAAAGCATTGATTCCATGAGGAGAAATCTTGATGGGTGTCTTTTTAATTTTGGAGCGACGCATAGCCTTTTTCCCCGCAGCAGTAAATCCCAAACCAAACTTGTCTGTTTTGTGAGGAAAATCAGGCAACTGTCCCCACACTGTGCTCTTTCCCTCCTTCATTGCAGCCTTTGCGTCTTTCAGAGATGCCATCCTGGCCACCTGCTTGGGTACCTCAGCTACTGCCTTTGCTATTGCAACCTCGGGAGAAACTTCCTCAAAGTGTTGAAAAGGTGTTTCAATGAATTCGCCATCCACTTCCACATACCGAAAGGAATTCAGATGACTGATCATGTACTCCTCCTCACCGTGTACAGTTATGATTTTACCCTTAACAGGGTATTTCAGCATCTGATGTAAAGAAGAGGTGACTGCCCCAACATTATGTATCCATGGTCTTCCTAGCAATCAAGAGTATGATGGGCGGATGTCCATCACATAGAAGGTTGAGTGGAACACTTCAGTGCCTACCTTGATGGGAATGCCGACCTCCCCATGTACCATCCTTTTAGACCCGTCAAAGGCCCTGACAATGATATTACTTGGTTTCAGCTCCAAACCTTCACAATCCAACCGGTCGAGAGCCTTCTTAGGCAACACATTTAAGGAAGAACCAGTATCGACCAAGACATGGGCGAGAGTGGTTCCTCGGCATTAAACTGACACATGCAGTGCGTCATTGTGCTTTCTTCCCTTCGGAGTCAGGTCGGCATCAGAGAAACCCAGGCCATTGTCGGCGGTAAGGCTGGCTACACAATCCTGGAATTGATCGACTGAGGTTTCTTGGGGCACATGGGCCGTCTTCAAAAACTTAATCAGGGCTTTGGCATGAGCCTCCGAACAAAGCAGCAAGGCTAACATGGAGATCTTCGAGGAGGTTTTCCCCAGTTGCTCTACAACATCATAATCACTCTTCTTGATTATTTTCAGAATCTCCTCCATTTCTTTTTTAGAGGTTTCGGGGATGACCAATGGCTGAGCCCTCATCCTGATGAGCTCCTCTTGGATCCCTTTCCCCTTATCAGCAGCAGCAGGAGGGACAACCACAGGAGTAACAGCTTTTTCAATCATTGGCGTTCTTGCAGATAGTTTTACCGGTGCAGAGGTAACCTTGGGAACAGCTGAGGGTCCAAAGATTCCCTTTGGAGGGGCAATCTCTGGAGAGAAAATTCTTCTACTTCGGGTAACTTTGCTCGCTCCGGCAATGTTTCCAATGTCAGCAGTTTCTTCGTCAGAGCTCCCTTCAGTTATCTCAATTTGTTTAACGCCATGGTAGTATATTTCTCCACCATAATTCCACGGTATTGATTTGTCAGATTTGTAGGGGACGGGCCCAGGCATGGTTATTTTCAGAGGTACTATCTTCGGAGCGGATGTAATCTTAACAGGTCTTTTGGGGACCTTGGAAAGATTGGCGGAAATGGTTATTATTGAAACTTCATTGATAGGAGTTGGAGTAACGGGAGTCTTTTCGAAAAGAAATTGTTGGTTGTCCATTAGGCGTTGGATGCCTATCTTCAGCAATGGACAGTCGGTTGTTAGGGCGGAACAAAGGTAGCAGTCTTCTTTACAACCTGGGAAAATCCCAACCTTCAACAAATTCAACTTGATTGTCAGTAGTGGAGTTATCAGATCATCAATAGCAGCAACATACAGATCTTCTTCAACAGCATGGACGTTGTGACCATGCTTTAGCATTGGAGCGGAGATTACATTCGGCTTCTCAGGGGAGTCGAACTCAACCTCTTTAGCATCTATCAAATCCTGAATTTTATTCTTAAGCGCCCAACAATTGTTGGTGTCATGCCCAGCGCTGTCAGAATGATAGGCACATTTAGCATTTGGATGATAGTATGGAGATGTGGTGTTAGGGTTTTTCGGTGCATCCTTTAAACCAGTCAGATTTAACTTCAACAAATGGGGAAGAACTTGTGCAGGCGTCATGTTGATGCGGGTGAACTGCCGTTGTGGCCGTTCTACCCATTGTTGATTTGGTCTCGACTGATTGTTACGAGGCTGATCATTTGACGAATTTTGAATCATTACGGCTCCTACAGTTGGCTGGCACTCAGTTCTTCCCAATCCTTTCTGGGAGTATATAACAGCCGCTTCCTTCTTTGCCGGGAAAGGTTTTTTAACAGTTGTGGATGCAGAGGCATCCCTTTGAATCTTCCCACTCTTAATACCAGCTTCCACCAGTTCGCCAGTCAGAATCAGTTCAGTAAACCCTGCAGAGGAGCTCCCGATCAAATGGTTGAAGAAAGGGCCAGATAGGGTTCCCAAGAACATATCAACTAGCTCCCTATCTGAAAGAGGTGGCTGCACTCTTCCGGCCAAGTCGCGCCATTTCTGGGCGTATTCTTTGAATCCCTCATTTGAGGCCATTCCCCATACTTTATAGCTGAGTACGGGTTGGCGCCAAGTCGGCGTTGTATTGATACTGGCGATAAAAGGCAGCTTCCAAGTCCTCCCAATTATGAACTTCTGATCTTTCAAGCTGGTAAAACCAATCTAGCTGTGTACCAGCTAGGCTGTCCTGGAAGAAGTGTACCCAGAGATTTCTATCGGATGAATGAGGCTGAATTTTTCTGACATACAACCTCAGGTGCATCTTTGGGCAAGACAGACCGTAGTATTTTGCAAAAATTGGTACCTTGAACTTGGGAGGTATAACAATCCCAGCAATCAATCCCAATTCTTTAAAATCTAGCTCGGGAACCCTTTGCAGCTCCATAGCTGCCAATCTATCGTCCAGGTTTTTATATTTGTCGTCCGCTGGCGAGTACTGCTGCTATGAGTAATCTTCATCTTCCTCAACCTCTTCTTCTTCAGCCTCAGACTCAGAGGGTAATGCAGCTCCTTTTCCCTTACCGGTCCCCTCGTCAGATGTGGAGGGGAAATCAAGAACTCTCCTAGCTTCATTCTCAAATCTTCTTCCCAGTGTAGCTACCCCAACTCTGCTCTTTTTCTTTTTTCCTTTTTCTTGCTCTTTATTCCCTAACAGTGCTTTAAGATCCTCCTGACCCTTTGCTAAGGTCATGAGAAGCTGTTGAAACTGCGAGTTTTGTGCCTGCAGATCTTTGACCGTCTGCTCAATATCCATCTTACTGAAATAAACAGCAGAAAGATAAGGAAACCTGGTGTGAAGACATGTTTGTGCATATGATGAATGATATGTTTATTCATGTAATGCATTCAAGGGTTTAGAAGTTCAAAGTTGTTGCAAACAAAAAGAACACCCGTCATATTAATAAGAAGAAATTTTGCCAGTACATAAATGCCCCATGGGCCAAATATTAAAAAGACTTCTTAAGGTAAAAAGATGTTGCACATCCTCTTTGGTGCGATGTAAGTGTTGAGGGTCTCCTCCTCATGAAGTCGGCGGGTAAGTTCCAAAACCTTCTTCTCACTGGCATAGAAGCTGGCTTCGAAAGTATTTTGTTCTTCCTTGAGTTGGATCCAACTCTTCTACATTTCCTCCCATGATGTTGGCATGTCAGGATGTAGGATGGTGTATGAAACCTCTCCTTCCTTAACAGGCTCTTTGATCAAAGGGAGAATGTGAGGGTAAGGCATCATAAGACTCTGGGCGCGGGTTCGTACCCACTTGAGGTAAGGATCAAGAGGGATGGAGTTCTTGTGCCCCAGTGTCTTGCTATCTACCTTGTTAGGCATCCTCCAAGCTCTGATGAATCTTTGGCGAATTCCTTGTGCATCGTTGTTGAAGTCAAAAACTAGGTTAGGAATTAGCATGTCATGAGGGCCATCCCTCCGAGCGTATCCAAATTGTCTTAAATCTAGGCAGGGGTTGTAGGTAATGCCTCCTCTAATGCCAAGTAATGGAACATTAGGGAACTCACCATAGCGATCAATGATGATGACATTTTCTCTAGACCGAGAACACCAATGTACATCAGAATGCGTGAGGGTCATCAATCGTTGTGACCACCTTGAACCCTGCTCGTTCTTCAAAACTGATTGTGGAAGGTGCGAAATAAACCACCTTGCTAGGAGAGGAGTACAGCACATGAGAACACCTCTTTTCCTCATTGTTCGTGTGTAAAATGAGTGTAGGGTGTCCCCAAGTAATGTAGGTATGGGATTCTTTGACATGAAAATCTTGACAGCATTGACATCTATAAGTTGGTCAGGATTTGGGAACAAGACCAACCCATAAATGAGGAGTGCCACAATTTCTTCAAAGGCTTGCAGATCCAAAGAATTCCAACACTCTTGTGCCTTCTCAAACAAGAATTTTGCCAAGAAGCCTTTGACACCACTTCTAGTTTCCCAATGCCCCTTGATGTCAGATGGTTGAAAGTGTAGTGCTTGAGCAACATCTTCAGGCTTTGGCTCTTTTTCCGTACCGTTGTAGGGTAGTTGATTAAGAATAGGAATTCTCAGGAGTTGAGAAAATTCCTCCAAAGTAGGCACCAACTGGTAGTCGGGGAATGTGAAACAGTGGTGAAGGGGGTCAAAGAATTGGAACAACACTTTCACCATGTCTTCTTCAATGCTGGTGTTTACTAGGCTGAGCAGTCTACCATGTCTTTCACTAAAGAGAGAACTTTCTGGAATTCTGGATGTAAGCTCCTTGAGTTGAGGAGGGATTCTCACAAGGTTGACTTGGATAGTTTTCCTACGAAGAGATTCCATGACCTACAAAACAAGAACAAAGATGAAGATCCAAACCCTTGAAATGGTTAGTAGATGCATATGATGCTTTATAATGTTCATGATGTATGCACAAACACATGTACAAGCAAGTCACACAAAACCCTAGTTTCAGGCTTGCATGAGGTTTCATAGGTAAGTACCCTCTTGAGTGTAGTTGGCTTAAAACGTGTCCTAAATAGTAACCGAGTTCTAAGGAGCTCAATATCATTGAATTGTTTTCTATGTTCATTGTTTTGGTTTAGCCACTTAACTAGCGACCAAAATATTCCAAGAAAACAACCCTCAATGAGTGTAGTATCGAGTATCTACCAACTTCGGACTGCACCAAAGCCGGTCATCTCACTACCCCTAATGGAAGGCCAAGATGGTCAAGTAAGGTTCTAGGTCATTAGTGCTTAGTGACATCACTCAGCGGCCCCGTACTCTCCTTGATTGAACTCAAGGGTTACCGGTACTCACAAATATGTCGCACTAATATAGCTATTACTTCAAACGTGTCGGTATACCCCACACAGTTTCCACAACGTATTGCTATCTATGAATGTTTCCCAAATCCGGGTGTAGGATTTCAAGCCCAAACAAGAGAACCTAAATGTAAAGCAATCAAAGCAAACAATTAATCATGCAAAAGGTGATCTAATCCCTAAGGTTACTCCACTTTTAAAGACATTTCCCCAGCAGAGTCGCCATTTCTGTGGTACGGTGGGAGAACTTACTTGAGGTTTTGCGTTTGTATTCGCAAATGTTCGGTTGAGCAAGAGTCGCCACCGGCTTTTTATTTTATCCTAAGGAAAGGTCAAAAAGCACAGGAAATACCTTTGAGATGTTTTCTTGGGTTCGGGGAGTAGGTTATAGAAAGGGAAGGTATTAGCACCCTTTCTATCCATGGTTATCCATGGGCTCTTAGTTACTTGCTTAGATCACTTGCTTTGCATTTTCAATTGTTTGAAATGGTGCTTTGTGTGTGGTTTTGAAAGATATTTTGAAAAGAGGCCATTTGTGGCAACCTTTGTAATGATTCTTGCTTGAATGTATACAAAGGTGTATTGTCTTTTGAAAAAGTTTTCAATGTTTTTGAAAGTTGTTTTGAAATTGTGTTGTGATGTGTGTTTTTTTTTTTAAAGTAGCAAGGATGTTTGTTTGCAAGTTTGATCAAGTAACTAAGAGTTGTCTACCCTATTTTACTCAAAGATCTTTCCTTATGTTTTTAACCCTTTTAACAGTGTTACTTCACCATTGTATTTGGCGAACAACCTTGTGTTAGGATGTAAACGGGACAGGCGCGGGTCATCGTATAGACCATGAAAGAAATAGTGTCAAGTATTTTGGCAATTTTCTTGAGGGACTATGATCAATTTGTTTAGGCAACTAGATAGCGTCATCGAGGGACTATGATCATTTTGCTTGTTTTTGTTTTGTTTTGCCAAAATACTTGACATGCAAACATGGCCCATTTTTGAAGGCAACAAGTGGATGTAATCCTAGGGGTGTAAGTGTGCAAGTGTGTTTTGTTGCATATAAGAGTTTATCTTTGAATTAGGATTTTCTATTTCATTGATTTTATCTTGCCATACACATCCTAATTACTAGCATTTATATTTGAAAGCAATAAAAAGCAGAAATATAAAATCCTATGCTATTACAGCAATTAGGGGGTGGGGGTACATATTTGTACATGGGGTGGTTCAATGAGAAAAATAGATAAGAAAAGAAAATAACAAAGGTAAGATAGAGAGAAAGAGAGAGAGAGCCAGCGCGTTGCTGAGAGGCCATCAGAAGTTCTGACTCAGGCCTGCTGCCAGATTATCAACCTTTTGGTTAAACTGTATGAGTCAGAACTTCTGACTCTGGCACCTGCAAAACAGAAACCTGTTAGTGGGAAAATCAGAAGTTCTAACCCCCATGCGCTGCAAGACAAAAATTTGTTAGTGGGGAGATCAGAAGTTCTGATCCTGTTGGAGATACAATAATCTTCAGAAGTTCTGATATTATTGACAGCAGAACAGGCTTCAGATGTGTTAACGTCAAAGTCAGCACTTGGCTTCTCCCTGTGCTAGTCAGAACATCTGCAGTTTTGTTATTTTTCCACAAAATAGAAAACATGTTTGGGACAACTTCAGCAAATGTCAAAGTGTTTTTAGGAGACAGAACCAACAAGGTCACAGGCAGGTTCTACGTTGATTTACTTCCTACTCAAACATTCTGAGGTATGAAAATCCTCAAAACGCAAACAGCAGCAACATGATATTCACATTATGTTTATTTGAGCATGCAAAGCTGATGATGCTTAGCAGTGTGATGAGGGTTAGCAGGTGCTTACCTGGCTGTTGGAAAAGTTTGTGAGTGAGAGCTAACTTTTAGCTCTGATGGTGTTCTGGACATGTTCTTTTTTGAAGGGGTGGATGGAGAGTATATATGGTCAGAAGCTGTAGGGGCGTATTTCTTTAATCAAGAAGCAATCTGGGTACAAATGAGGTTTTGAGACAGGAGATTCAAAGTTATGTTTGAGGCTCTTGAGACACCAAGATTTTTTGACATAGTTTCAAAGTATTTTCTTGCTAAAAAATTTCTGTTTCTCTTCTAGCAATTTTTTCTGGTTTTTTTTGGACCGCTTCTTAGTGGTCAATGATGCTCTATTTATAGGCAAAGCTCTTGTGGATTCTTGAACGTTAAAGGCGCCAATAGAGGTTAAATTGTTTTTTTTTTAAAGAAGTTCATGGAAAGTTGTGATAATGCACAGCTTTTCAGCCTAGGCTGGAACAGCAGGCAAGGATTGAGGAGAAGTGACCTCTATAGGTGGAAGGTGGCGCGTAGACTCATGCCTAAGCCTGCATAAAGGGGTTTACCAAGCCACACGTGAAGAGACCTCTTGGATGAATGTTCAGGAGTGGTTGGGAGCATTAATGAGCATTAAATGGTGATGAGACTTATCAACACCAAAATTATTGTAATAGGAGAAAACCTGAACCAGCAGTTCTGTTTTACCAAAGACAACGTGAACCAAGCTCTGATCTTGGCCTCTTGCTGTCTCAGCAAATTCTGGGGATTCTTCTGACTTTCTAACACGTTCCTTGGATTTGCTTCTGGAAATCCTGGACTTAGAGATTTTGTGTCAGTGTAACACCCACTCTTCTGACCCTTTCATCTTCTGATTCCAGCATGTTCTGAAGGAGCCTTCAGACTTCTTTGCTTCCTTTGCATTCTTCTAGCAAACTCTGGCTGAACTTGCGTAACTGCTGAAAGAGCCATGTTCTGTTTGAGGCTTACGTGTTGAACCACGTTTGCAACCTCTAACTGAGTTAATGTAGCTGCTGAAGAGCCAACTTCTGACTGCGTTGAGCCAAGCTTGCAACTTCTGACCGTTTCTGTCTGGAGGTTGGTCCAGAAGTTCTGAAGTGCTATTTTCTTCTTAAACACCCAATTTTAGAGAAAAATTCCAAATGTTTAGAATTTAATTTTTCAAGGTAAAAGCGTTGCCTTTAGAGCTTGTGTGATCATTTTGCTCTTGTAAATGGTTTTCTTAGGAAGAAATGATAATTCAGGACTTGGATTTGCTTCAGAGAGACTCTGAGAATCCAGGATAATTTCCTGAAGAATGAGAGGGCAAATTTTGGGGTACAACAGGATCATTTTGTTTTCCATTTATGCTTGTCTGTTGGCTTACAGGTGCTTTACTAGCGTGAATATCTTTTTGATACCTAAGTCTTTGCAAAACTCCACCACAAAAGTGTTTGCAAATTGGGTTCTATTTTATGACACTATGACCTTGGGTAAGCCGAACATGAATATAATGTTTTTCTTATCAAAGCTGCATATCTTCTCAGTTGTGATACGTGTCACAACTTCTACTTCCACCCATTTTGTGAAGTAGTCTACATCCACAATTAAGAATTTGAGTTGTCCAGGTGCGATGGGAAATGGGCCTAATATGTCTACTCCCCACTGGTAAAATGACCATGGAGAAAAGACAGTGCAGCAACTTGGTTGGAGATTATATGAATGGTGTGTATACATGGATCTTATCACATTTGTTTACAAGCTCAGCGCAGTCCTGCAACATACGAGGCCAATATTATTCGGCTCTAAGGATTTTTCATGATAATGCTCTTCCTCTGATATGACTACCACATGCTCCTTCATGGCCCTCTTCTATTATGAGTGTAATCTCGCTTTCTAATACATATCTCAACATGAGTGTTGATCTCCCCATCATATATAGCTAATCAGCCACTATGAGGTAGCAAGTGGATATCTTTTTTACGTGTCTGGCTTCATTGATATCTTCAGGTAGGATCCCTAACATTAATACTATATTATTGGCTCCATCCATCACATTGAGTGCTCAATTGACAAAGTTTCCTCATGATCAGTGCTTGGTCTTTCCAAGATCTCTTGTATCACTATTTTTTCCAGCCCCAGGACCTTAGTACTGGCAAGCTAGGCTAACAAGTCGGCACACATATTTTCTTCTTTAGGGATATGACTGACTTCAAACTCTAAGAATGTTTTTGACAGCCTCAGTGTTATCTGTAGGTACTTCAGTAGTGAAGAATCCTTGGTCTGATACTATCCTGATTTATATCATGCAACCAGTTGTGAATCAGTTTTTATTGTCAGATGGGCCACTCCAACTTCTTTATCCAGTTTCTTCCCTGCTATCAGAGCATCATGTTTTGCCTGGTTATTGTTGGCTTAGAAATTTAAATCCAATGGATATTCTAGCATGAAGTCTCTTGGTACCTCAAGCACAATCCCAACCCCGCTTCCTTTAAGGTTGAACGAGCCGTCAACATGAAGGATCCATCCGTAAGTAATTTGGTCTTGTATGGGGGTACTCAACATGACTAGGAAGCCGACCATCACCTATGACTTGATGCTTCTCCTCGGAGTGAACTCTATGTCTTACTTAGATAGTTCTACAACCCAGGTGATCATCCTCCTGGCCAAGTCTGGTTTCTTCAGCATCTGTTTCATTGGGTAGTTGGTCCTCACAGTTATCGAGTGGCCCTGAAAATAGTGTCTTAACTTTCATGCTGTTTTCACTAACGCTAACACCAATATTTCAATTTTTGATATTGCAGCTCAGTCCCTTTCAGGATTTTTCTAACAAAGTATACTGGTTTCTCTCTATCTTCTCCTTCTAGCACAAGAACCAATCTTATGGCCCTGTCGGATACATCCAAATACAAGATCAGGGGTGCATTCTCTTTTGACCTCATCAAAATGGGAGGAGAGGATAGAAAGTGCTTCACGCCTTGAAAGGCCTTTCACACGTCGTTGTCCATGTGAACTCTTTTGATTTTCTGGGGGCTGCAAAGAAATGGATTGACCTATCTCTTGAACATGACATAAAATGAGACAAGGCGGCTAGCCTTCCCGCCAACTGCCGGACTTCCTTCTTTTAGGATGGACTTCATATGTCTATAATCGCTTGACACTTCTCAGGATTCGCTTTTATTCCTCAATTTGTGAGCATGAACCATAGGAATTTTCTAGCTTGTACCCCAAAGATGCACTTATCCGGGTTCAACCTAATATCATATCTCCTTATTAATGTGAGTGTCTCTGTTAGATCTACGACATGTCGTTTCTCTGTGGTGGTTTTGACAACCATTTCGTCAACATACACCTCCAAATTCCTCTCGATTTGCATAGAAAATACTTTGTCCATCAATCCCTGGTAGGTGTTCATGTGTTTTTAAGGCCAAATGCCATTACCTCGTAGTACTGATTGCTTTGATCAGTCATGACATACGTTTTCTGTATGTCGCCTGGGCCCACTCGGATTTGGTTGTACCCGGAGTATGCATCCATAATGCTGAGTAGCCTGTAGCCTGAATTCTCGTTAATAAGTTGGTCTATCTGTGGCAAATGGGTAAGCATCTTTGGGACACTCCTTATTGAGGTTAGTGAAGTCGATACATATACGCCAATTTCCCAATTTCTTTTGACCACCACCATATTGGGAAAACAAGTAGGGTACTTGATCTCCTTGATGAAGTCGATGTCAAGTAGCTTGTGGACTTCTTCTTTCACAACCATTCTTTTATCTTCTCCTCCTTTCCATTTTTTCTGGGATATTGGCTTCATATTAGTGTCCAATGCCAAATGGTGACACATGAAGTTTGGATCTATCCCGGGTATTTCTAAAGGTTTCTATGCGAAAAAGTAAATATTCTATTTTAATAATGTCGCTATCTCACCTTCCTCCTTGTTGGCTCCTAAATTCGACACCCTTGTTTTTATTAATATCAGCCATCAAAGCTGAAGGATGGTTTCGACCAGCTGGGTCTGTCGAAATGCCCATCAGAAGATGGCAATGTACTTAGAGAATTTCTTCTAAGTAGGAATTTGGTTGCCTTCGACGTCGAAGGTGCTTCTCGACGAAGGTGTTCGATTGTTCAGAGTGGAACGGTTTGAGATTCAAACGTTTGGAGGGAAAACTGTTCCCAGCGGTTACCAAGTGCAATGTGCCAAGATCTGGAGCGTCGAACGTTGTGAACGTGCCAAGTGGAGTCATCTCGAAGCAGTGTAACTGCCCGACGGTTACTTGGGATGTGTTAGTATAAATATTAGTAGTTCACGCAGTTTTTCGCGTGTGTTCACAAATATATACAAGTCACTCATATAGATTCGAGTACCCAGCGTGAGAGAAAGAATTGTTGAGAATGTATGTGTGAAACACCACTTTAATTAATCAAAGTCATTTATTTTCCAGAAACTTTACTTGCTTTCTCCTTTACTTTTCCAGTCGAAGCCTTTCATTTCAAGCTTTTCTTTATTCTGTCAAGTTTTCTTCTTCATGCAATTTACATAAAGCTTCTTTATTTTCTTGTCATTTAATCATTACCAAACTTAGTCAAAACCCCAAAATCAACCATGTCTTAGGATCAATCTGATCGATCCTGCGAGTCACCAAATAAGTAACCTTTTGGAAGATCAGCGGTTGTTTACCAATTCCCACGGTAAACAAATTGGCACACCTGGTGGGACTTTGTGTTGATTTTGAAGTTTAACCTTTTTACACAGAATATCATCTTTTTTGAGAAGTATTGCATGTTATTGAGGAGTGGTAGAATATACACTAACAATACCAATACTGCCAGAAGAAGAGAAGCAATGGCGAATCCGCTAAACAATAACGAAATCCCACAAACAAATGTGGGAACAACGGTTATCCCAACCGTAAGTGAGGCGATAACCGCTGGTTCAACACCAGCAGTGACGGTCACAACGACGGGGCCATTACCTCCGTTCACAGGCCCCAGAGTGCCTTTAGGAACTCCCCCACCAAGGGGAAATCCAGGAACAAGGCCTTATGTTCCCCCAGGATTTATGACAGGCGGTCAAAATCGAGAACCACTCCATGGCATGCCAACTTCTGAATTGGCTAGCCTGACGAACGCTGCGTCCACTTTTTCAGACCCTTTAGTGAGTGCCTCTTCGCCACTCCAAGGTTCTGGAGTAGGTATGGTGAACAGAAATAGGACCCAACTCTTAGGAGGAACGTCCCAAGTAGCACATGGCCTTACAAATGCCTCGACAGCAGTCTTGAGGCAACAAATGGACGAAAGCAACCATGATATGGTTCAAATGTTGGCACAGACTTTAAGTACAGTGCTGAATCCTCTAATACAAAACACCACCCAATCGAATCAGCAGATGACAGCGCAAATGACGCGTTTGGCTGATTTCTTTGGAGTACCCCAACCTATTCGACAGCCCCAAAGGGCACAAATAAGGGGAAACCAAGGTATACTCTTAGAGGAAGAAACCACTATCAACCAAGTCCAGCAGCCTGTCAAAGAAAACCTTAGGGCATAATTGGAGCAGCCTGTCGAAGAACCTAGGGTTATAGACCCAGAGGTAAGGTTAGTTAGCAGAAACCAAAATGCTGACGAAGTAGTTCAGCATATCCAATACCAGAATATGGGTTTGGAAAATAATCTGGCAGCCATGATCGAAAGAATCATGACTCAAAATGGGATGAACATGGGCTTTCGTAGGCCCAACTTCACATCCCCACTGTCAGAATATGTGTTACAAACAGACTTACCTCCTAGATGTAAAGTCCCTAAGTTCACTAAATTCTCTGGGGACACGACAGAATCTACTGTCGAACATGTGGCGAGATACTTGATCGAAGCAGGAGATATTTCAAACAACGAAAACCTGAGGATTAAGTACTTCCCAAGTTCTTTAACAAAGAACGCATTTACTTGGTTTACGACTCTCCCCCCCAATTCGATCCATCATCGGACCCAGTTGGAGAGATTGTTCCATGAGCAATTCTACATGGGACAAACCAAGATAAGCCTGAAAGAATTGGCCAGTGTAAAGAGACGTTTCACTGAACCTATAGACGAATATCTAAATAGGTTTAGGTTGCTCAAAGCAAGATGTTTTACACAAGTGTCAGAACATGAGTTAGTCGAAATAGCCACAGGCGGTTTAGATTATTCCATTAGGAAGAAGTTAGACACTCAATACCTGAGAGACATGGCCCAATTGGCCGATAGAGTTCGACAGGTAGAACGCCTTAAAGCTGAGAAAGCCAAGGCAACGAAAACTCATAAAAGAGAGAGGATAGCGTATGTCGAGATGGATGACGAAGATCCAGAAACCTTCGACGAAACTATAACCGTCGAAGAAGGCGAGGTCGATTTAGCGGAACTAAAACAAGGGCCACCATACTCTTGCAAACTGTTAGTCCCCTCAAGTGGAAAAAATCCCACTGGTCCAGAAAGGACCAACGATAGGTTCCCCAAAAAGACTTATAGTTTTGATATTACAAAATGTGATGAAATCTTTGACTTACTTGTAAAAGATGGCCAAATGATAGTACCCACAGGGGTAAAAGTGCCTCCTCTTGATCAAAGAAAGAAGAGAGGCTTTTGTAAATATCATAATTTTCTGGGCCATAAAACGTCTCAATGTTTTCTTTTCAGGAATCTTGTGCAAGACGCTATCGAAGAAGGGAGGTTGAAGTTTGCTGACAAGACCCCTATGACTGTAGACTCTAACCCGTTGCAGGCTGAAGCCCATTATGCTGAACCTTCAGAGGTGAACGTGATCGAGGCATCCAGAAGCCAGTCGAAGAGGCCAGGAATCACAATGGTCAAAGTCTCAAAGGACCATGTCAACATGCCAATCTTAGGCAGTTTTTCAGGGAATCTATCCAGAAAGACAATTGAAGCGGTCCAAAAGGCGGTCGAAAGCCCAAAGCTGGAGACAGTTGGAGCCCAAAAATCTGGAACAAAACCCAGTTCTCACTTGGCTGCAGTTCAAGGCCAGACAGAGGACTTGGAGATTCAAATGAAGCAGTTGACTCTTGCCACCAAAGATACCATGAATGTCAACATGGTCGAAGTCTCTGAACCAAAAGCATCAGAGGAGGCCATGAGGCAAGAACAAGCCAACAAAACTGCTTTCCCTCGGGAAAATGAAAATCTGGCAGATTTCCTGCAAAGATGCCAGAAAAAGAAGTCAGAAGTGATGTTGTGCCCTAGATGCAGTTCGATCTTTGACAAAAAGGCTGCTGAACATATTCAAGGTGTAAGAGCAGCAAATAGAAAAAGGGAAAGTGTTGATATTCGACATGACCCCAGAAGAGCCTCCCAAAGGGGTTCAAACCAAGAAAAGAGGCCACTGACTTTCAGGCCTCCGACTAATGTGCTAGTAGATACATGGTACAAAACATCTGGTCGAAAGAGACCAAGCGAGGAAAGATGGCACTGCTTCGAAGTGCCAAGAGATTCGTCTTTAATGCATAAGAAAGAGCCTCAGGTTGCTACCCCTAAAGTGACACAGGTATCAAGCAACTACAAAGGGAAAAATCCCATGTCTCGATCTCAATGGAGGAGATACCAGAGGCGACGAAAAGCTGAGAGGGAAGCTGCTAATGAACCAAAGGCAGAATCCAGTTCAAATGTTCCTCAGAGAAAGCAAAGGAAACCTCTGGAAAGACAACCAGTAACCAATAGGCTAGTTTGGCCTAACCAGGGTGAAGTTGATAACGATGATGGTTCTGAGTCGGATGACACCTTAGATATCATGGTGAACATAGTCTCAGTTCTGCCCAGAGAGTTCAACCGCCAGGTGGAGGTCGAAACAAGCGATTGGGAAGTGGAGCAAGAAATGGCCAAGCATAGGCCAGTGTGCTATTTCGTCATGGATAATGGCGCTACTGAAGAGCGGAATGGGTTCTTCGAACCACCTACAGAGGCGATGAAAAATCACCTCAAGCCTTTATTTATAAGGGCTAAACTCGAAGAAACCACAGTAAATAAAATCTTGGTAGATTGTGGGGCAACCATCAACATCATCCCTCACTTTATGCTAAGAAAAATAGGCAAAAGTGATGAGAACATCAAGCCTCACAACATGGTCCTGTCGAATTATGAAGGCGGCATAGGGACCACTATGGGTGTGATCCAACTGGACATCAAAGTGGGATCTATCCTTCGACCAACTATGTTTATGGTCATATCGGCCAAACCTAACTATAATATTTTGTTGGGCCGTGAATGGATTCATGGTGTTGGAGCTGTACCATCATCAATGCACCAGAGGTTGCTGCTATGGCGTCCTGGTGGAATGGTCGAAAACATAGAAGCGGATCAAAGCTATTACCTGGGCGAAGTAAATCACCTAGGCTGGCAGACTTCGACAAGAACCTGGCTCACATTGGGCCATGCCCAACACCTGACTTCGACTTGGCGCCAGCACCAAATACTTGTTGTTCCCTATACCTGCACCCTGAGCATGGTTTTTAATGGGACAGAGAAGACTTGTCCCACATTGACTTTAGTGGGTTAACTGATATCCAACCAACTGGTTGGGGAAGTGAATTCAGTGACAATGACTGAGTCACAATCATTGCAGCGAATTTCGACTTACGTAGCCGAAACAAAGATGATAACGGCTCTCGAAGCCGAAGTAAAATATATGGCCACACAGGCCAAGGATCAACAGTTATCTTCTGCAGGTCCTGGAAAGGACTTCGATCCAGAACCTCCTGATATCATGCCAGAAGGGATGCAGGAACAAAGGCTTGACGCCATCTACGACGATGAGCCTTTGGGATTCGAAAAGGACCCCTTAGCGAATAACATCAAGATGCTAGCGCAGGATCCTTTAGAAGAAATCAACTTGGGCGAAGGGTTAGAGAAAAAGCCAACTTACTTTAGCGCAAATATTGACCCAGAACTCAGGTTGGAAGTAATCCATTTGTTAAAAGAGTTCAAGGACTGTTTTGCATGGGATTACGACGAAATGCCTGGTCTCGACAGAGGATTGGTAGAACTTCAGTTGCCAATCAAACCTGGGAAGAAGCCAATCAAGCAAAGTCCAAGACGCTTCGCTCCAGAAATACTGTCGAAGATCAAAACGGAAGTCGAAAGACTGCTGAAGTGCAAATTCATACGCGTTACGAGGTATGTCGAATGGATTGCAAACATTGTGCCAGTGATTAAGAAAAATGGTACATTGATGGTGTGCATAGATTTCAGAGATTTGAATGCTGCTACACCCAAAGATGAATATCTTATGCCTGTGGCGGAAATGCTAGTCGATTCTGCCGCTGGCTACGAGTACCTGAGTATGCTCGATGGTTATTCAGGATATAATCAAATATTCATTGCTGAAGAAGATGTGTCGAAAACAGCTTTTCGATGCCCTGGGGCTTTAGGCACTTACGAATGGGTAGTGATGCCTTTTGGCCTAAAGAACGTTGGGGCAACATATCAGCGAGCAATGAATTCTATCTTCCATGATTTTATTAACACTTTTATGCAAGTATATATTGATGACATTGTTATAAAATCTGTTTCCATGAAGAATCATATAGACCACCTTCGACAATCATTCGAAAGAATGAGAGAACATGGTCTGAAGATGAACCCTTTGAAGTGTGCATTCTGTGTGAAAGCTGGAGATTTCTTGGGCTTCGTCGTCCACAAGAAAGGAATCGAAATCAATCAGAACAAGACGAAGGCAATTCTGGAAGCGAAAGCGCCAGCGAACAAAAAGGAATTGCAATCTCTGTTGGGCAAGATAAATTTCCTGAGGAGATTCATATCTAACCTAAGTGGGAAAGCTCAAGCCTTTTCACCTTTACTTCGCCTGAATAAGGAAAGGTTCGACTGGGGGCAAGAGCAACAAGAAGCCTTCGACAAAATCAAAGGGTATCTCATAAAGCCACCTATTTTGGTGCCTCCTTGCAGCAACAGGAGTATGAGATTGTACATAGCTGCATCCGACAAAACTTTGGGAAGCATGTTAGCCCAAGAAGATGAAAATGGAGTCGAAAGACCCATTTACTATCTTAGTATAGTTTTGAACGATGCAGAAACTAGATATAGCGAAGTTGAAAAATTGTGTCTATGTCTGTATTTCTCTTGTACAAAGCTCAAACAATATATAAAACCAGTTGATGTGTATGTTTCGTCTCATTTTGATGTTTTCAAGTACATGTTGTCGAAACCCATCTTGCACAGTCGAATTGGCAAGTGGGCACTAGCATTAACTGAATACTCCTTGACCTTTATGCCTCTTAAGGCAGTGAAAGGACAAGTGGTGGCAGACTTTATAGTCGACCACTCAATTCAAGTTGAGAGTATTAATTATGTGGAGATAGAGACTTGGAAATTCTACTTCGATGGTTCCAGCCATAAAGATGGAACAGGAGTAGGAGTCTTGATTATTTCTCCAGAAAAAATTCCAACAACATTCAAGTACAAGATATCAGGTACTTGTTCGAACAATGATGCTGAGTATGAAGCTCTAATTACTGGCCTTGAGATATTGTTGGAATTGGGGGCAACTCGAGTCGAAATAATGGGAGACTCAGAGTTAGTCATTAAGCAAGTCACAAAAGAATATAAATGCATAAGAGAAAATCTCATTATGTACTTTGTGATAGCAAATCGTTTATTGAAAAAATTTGAAATGGTCAACATTCGACACATACCCAGATTAGAAAATCAAATAGCCAACGATTTGGCACAAATTGCATCTGGGTACAAAATTTCAAAAACGAGATTACAAAGAGAAATCGAAGTTCGAGAAAAGATAAAAGCAACTTGTCTGTCACCAACAGATTTGGAATCGATAAGACTAGGGTATGCTGATCAAAGTAACTTCGAAATTTCGTTCATAGACAATTTGTCAGAGCAAGATTGGAGGAAACCCATTGTGGATTATCTTCAAAATCCAGTAGCTTCGACAGAACGAAGAACAAAATATAGGGCGTTGAGTTACGTACTCATGGGTAATGAGTTATTTAAAAAGACGCCTGAAGGGGTATTGCTAAAGTGCTTAAGTGAAACTGAAGCATACATAGCCCTTTCGACTACGCACGCTGGAGCATGTGGGGCTCACCAAGTAGGCCATAAGATGAAATGGTTGTTGTTTCGACAAGGACTATACTGGCCCACCATGTTGAAAGATTGTATCGAGTTCGCCAAGGGTTGTCAAGAATGTCAAGTCCATACAGGCATCCAACATGTACCAGCAAACGAACTTCACTCGATAGTGAAACCTTGGCCCTTTAGAGGATGGGCGTTGGACCTTATTGGAGAGATTCGACCAGCATCATCAAAGAGCCAGAAGTATATATTGGTAGGCATTGATTATTTTACTAAGTGGATCGAAGCTATTCCTTTAGTCAATGTAGACCAAGAAAATGTCATTGAATTTATTCAAAAGAACATTATCTTTAGATTTGGAATCCCTGAAACTATAACTACTGATCAAGGATCAGTTTTCACCGGTCGAAAGGTGCAGGAATTCGCTCAGGAAGTAGGCTTTAAACTCCTAACATCGACGCCTTATTATGCACAGGCAAACGGTCAAGTCGAAGCAGCGAACAAAGTAGTGATTGGCTTGATAAAAAAACATGTTGGGAAGAAGCCAAAAAATTGGCATAAGACGTTGGACCAGATCTTGTGGGCTTGTCTAACATCCCCAAAAGAAGCCATAGGTACAACACCATATAGGCTAACTTTTGGTCATGACGCAGTGTTGCCAGCAGAAATTTGTCTTCAATCTGCAAGGGTTCAGAGACACCATGATATCCCCTCTGAAGTTTATTGGGATATGATGTTAGACGAACTAGTAGATTTAGACGAAGAAAGACTGCGCGCTCTCGACTTACTAAGGCTTCAGAAGAAAAGAGTGGAAGACTCTTACAATAAAAAAGTGAAACCTAAGGCATTCTCGCCTGGAGAATTAGTTTGGAAGGTAATTCTTCCCATGGATCGAAGGGATCGAAGCATGGGAAAATGGTCACCCAAATGGGAAGGACCATTCAGAATTATCCAAACTTTTTCTGGTGGAGCTTATGAAGTCGAAGAGTTGGGTGAAGATAAAAGGCTCTTGAGAGTAAATGGCAAATATTTGAAAAAGTATAAACCTATGCTCCAAGAGATCAAAATAAATAGCAAGTAACGACTAAATTAACCATAAATAAGCCAAAATGGAAAATTTTATAAATTAGCCAAAATGTCAATATTGTCAAATACACATTACAATACGTGGTTAAAGGGCTGAGTCAATCAGAAGGGGATAGAATCTTTGAGTCGAAGGTACTTCGCCTACTGCAACTCCAGTCTTTTGTTGCACAAGGCATTCGCCTGGGCAAGCTTGGCAATTTGGTCGTCGAAGGCTTGGGCTTTCTCAGCAAACTCTAGGCCTTGTGTGATTTCAGCTTGACTCTCGGTGTCTGAAACAGTCGAGAGAAGCTCCTCCTTGCGCTTAGTATTGGCGTTCATGTTGGCCTCCTGCTCTTCGATTTGCGCCTTTTTGGAAGCATTGTCTCGATCTATGGCATCAATTTCTTCTTGTTTAGATGCCTTTTGCTTCGACAACTCTGCAATTCGAGAAGTCGTCTCCGCTACAGCAGTCCAGGAAGAAGAACTTTTGCCATATAACGCTTCAAGATGGCTGTTGAAGCCCCTCTGTCGTCGATAGTCTGCTGAGACTTTATCAATAATGGAGTATAACTCCATGATAAAGCTCGAAACCTCTGGAGTCACAGCTAGCAAGTCTACTGCATTCAAAATAGCTCCCAAACACGACGGAGCAGTGGGATCCCCCTCCAAAGCCTTCATCAAGTCTTTCTTGAAGAACTGAGCCTTGACCTTCGTCAAAGCCTCATCGAGAGGAGAAGTCTCAGTGGACTTCCCCGATTGAGTAGAAGCCTCCTGACTAATATCAGATGAACTTCCCTTGCTCTCGATAATGGCATTCAGATAGCCAATGGGATCAGTTTGCTTCAAGAGTGCTAAGTCTTCTTTGGACCTATGCTTTGTTGAGGTGGTAACCTTTGCAGCAGCGTTGTTTTGGGGTTGAAGCTATTGAGCAGCGTCTGCATCGACATGACTATCTGCGACTTGAACTTCAGCAGTGCTAGCATCAGCATGATCCCCTTGATCATGTTGTTCCTCCGACAGATCAACCACTTGAATCTCTTTTGGCTGTTGTTCTTCTGTTTCAGCATTGGCTTCATCGTTCGCCAATTCCTTCTCTTGTGGCCTACTGAGTTCAACAGAGTCTAGTGTTTCAGAAGTCTTTGGCACTGAGCTTTCAGTGGTTTCCTGAAAAAAGAAGAAGAAGAATCTTCTAGGTTAGAAAGAGACACAATCGAACGTGAGCATCGACACCTGAGTTAAAAAAGGTCAAACAAATTACCTGCAGAGGAACTTCAGCCCCGGGGCTGGAATTGTCGCTTTCGACAGGTTTATTGAGCAAAACATTTAGTTCCTCCTCCGTTGGCTCTTCAATAATTACTGGAGGTGGCCTGGGTTTTCTCCCAGCAACCTTTATTCTGATTGTGGGTCGAGTCTCAGGAGAAGGAACATCCTTCTTCAGTTTTCGCCTTTTAAGAGGAGCAGGGGGAGAGTCGTCTTCTTCGTCACTCCCAGATTCGACCGTCAGTGCAGGTCGTTTCTTGGGTGAAGGTGCCTAAAAACCAATTGGAGTTCGATTTAGATGCTACATCGAAAGTCAGATTGTTAAAACCAGAAGAAAATAATACAAGTCTGGTTACCGGTGCTGAAGGTTTTTTCGAAGGACCTTCCCCCTGATGGCTTGTTGTAGTTTTCGCCGGTGCTATAGTTTTCGCCGGTGGTGGAGGTTTTGTCAAGGGACCTCCTTCCTGATGGTCTTCTGTAGCTTTCTTGGCTGTAGGCTTTCGAACAACTGAAAGAAGACAAGTTATAATTAACAGGCTACCAGTCGAAATGGAAAGACAAAATAATTTGGAGAGTGAACTTACATTTCTTTATTTTGTCCAGGACTAGAACGAAAGACTTCTGAAGTTCGTCCACAAAGTCTTTCTCGTCGAAGAACTCTTCAGCGTAGTAACTCTTCCACCAGTCTTCGAAGGATGGTGAACAGAGAAAGTTAAGCTGATAATCGAACAGTGAAAGGACTGTTCGACCTGCATACCTACCAATATGCTTGGTGGCAGCATCTTCAGTATAGTCGTTGCAAAAATATAACATGGATTTCTCCCTGGGAAAAATAGGAGAAGGAAGTGTTTGAATGATACCAAACTGTCGAGAGACCAAGTTTGGTTGATACGCGATCAAGCTCAAGTGGGTCTTGGAGCTTTTAAAGCGCAGGGGCATTATTCTAGGTGTAAGAAATGCTTCCCACATTATTGTGTGTTCTTTGACCTGAGGGTCACCTGACGACTTAGGATGGGGCCTCGTGAACCATTCTGGACCAACCTTTCGTCGAGCGAAGGGAGCCATGGTCGAAGCAAATTCTTTTCTTCTTGCAAACATCAAGACGAAGTTTGCAAAAGTCTGTTGAAGCTCCAACCCATCTTCAGTCGGGGTCAGTAGAGCTAATCTGGTGCCTTCGATGCGCCTATTTGCTATCTCCGGAGCTTGCTCATTTATTTGAGTCTTCTGGGGTAAGAAAGACTCGAAAGTGGCATTGAGCCACAGCTGAAGTAGCCAAAAAGGTCCTGCAAGCAGCAGACTGGCTCTATTCTCGATGATCTTCAACAGGGTCGCTCCGCTGCTGATCGACTCGTACAGATTCGCCAAGATTAATTCTGCCAAATAAATATTTTGGCCATGGTGGAGTTGGGTGGCGAGGGTGACCATCTTCTTTATCACCTGTAAAGACTTTGTGCAGAAAACAAAGCGTGACAGCCATAGGGCTAGAAACGCGATATGCTCTACATCTGACACAGTGGCTGTCGACCTATCATGGTAATGGTTGATATAGGTGGTGTAGGTGGGTTTCGTAGCTGAGAATCCAATCTGATCCTCCGACATTTCCTCTGGGTCGAAATAATCCCCAGTGGGTCGAAGGCCAGTGATGGCAGCCACGTCGAAAAGCGTGGGTGTTAGCATTCCACAAGGAAGGTGGAAAGTGAAATGAGTGTAATCCCAGAAAAGCAAGGAGGCTATCAGCATCTCAGGGGAGTAGTTGAGACCCGTCTTCGACAGCATAACCAGGTCGTATATCCCCAGGTCCTTCCAGATCGAAGCCTGGCTTTTTTCCATTTTTTCTAGCCAAGCACTGTAGTCAGGAGTGAGGCTAGGGCTAGACTTGAAAGCCCTAACACCCCTATTGAAGAAGCGAAGATCTATCTTCTCCTTAGCGGGATCTTCGTTGTCCTCTGCATCTTTTTTAGAGCACCCAACAGGTTTGAGCTTTTCAAGCACTGGAAAGAAGCTTTTGATCTTCATGGCTTCATCGATGCATGGGGTGAGCGGGCCAGATATGGCGAAGATTTGGTTGGAGTATCCAACCGGAATCATGAGTTGGTGTGAATAAGCTTCACGTTCAGCAGTTTCTAGGGGTTCAGGAACCCTTCGTTGGCTTGTAGGGGTAACTATGGGGACAGTTAAGAAGATCTTGGGTTTAGCATTTCTGGAAGGGATGTTAGAACTATGAGCGGTAGAGGAACCTGAGGCCATTGTTGATGTTAAGGTTGAAGATGAAGTGAAGAACAAGGTGTTTGCAAGTTTGCAGAGATTTTGTGTTCAACAGGGAAGTTTAAAGGCAGGATAGCGTGAAAAAGTCCCACAATGGGTACTTGGCGCTATTTATAGTGGTTGGGAAATCCCCAAATTCGAGGCCATTTAATGTTGCAGAAGATAGTGGGACACGTGGCGTCCCCCTGTTGACATAGCCGTTCTGCAGAAATGAAAGGGTGCAGCGTGCGCCCTCGTTTTTGGGAAATTGTCATGATGACAATTTGTGAAAAGACATTGGGCACGCTGCACGCCGTACTGAGGTGACGTCTTAGGTACGGATGAAATGATGGCTTTTTCTTGGGATTGTCAGTGGTTGGTAGAAGACAAAAAGTGCACAGTTTAATTTGTGGCTAAGAATGAAAAGACAGGTGTCGAATGGAATTTCAAAGAATGCCTTTTTCTTTTCAGAGTCGAAATAAGGCATTCTTGGGGGGCAATTTGTTGGCTCCTAAATTCGACACCCTTGTTTTTATTAATATCAGCCATCAAAGCTGAAGGATGGTTTCGACCAGCTGGGTCTGTCGAAATGCCCATCAGAAGATGGCAATGTACTTAGAGAATTTCTTCTAAGTAGGAATCTGGTTGCCTTCGACGTCGAAGGTGCTTCTCGACGAAGGTGTTCGATTGTTCAGAGTGGAACGGTTTGAGATTCAAACGTTTGGAGGGAAAACGGTTCCCAGCGGTTACCAAGTGCAACGTGCCAAGATCTGGAGCGTCGAACGCTGTGAACGTGCCAAGTGGAGTCATCTCGAAGCAGTGTAACTGCCCGACGGTTACTTGGGATGTGTTAGTATAAATATTAGTAGTTCACGCAGTTTTTCGCGTGTGTTCACAAATATATACAAGTCACTCATATAGATTCGAGTACCCAGCGTGAGAGAAAGAATTGTTGAGAATGTATGTGTGAAACACCACTTTAATTAATCAAAGTCATTTATTTTCCAGAAACTTTACTTGCTTTCTCCTTTACTTTTCCAGTCGAAGCCTTTCATTTCAAGCTTTTCTTTATTCTGTCAAGTTTTCTTCTTCATCCAATTTACATAAAGCTTCTTTATTTTCTTGTCATTTAATCATTACCAAACTTAGTCAAAACCCCAAAATCAACCATGTCTTAGGATCAATCTGATCGATCCTGCGAGTCACCAAATAAGTAACCTTTTGGAAGATCAGCGGTTGTTTACCAATTCCCACGGTAAACACTCCTCCGGGGACAGGTTGGCCATGATGTATGTTATCTCAGAAGGTAACTTACCAATATGGACTTGTTTAGTTTCCTCACGAGGAGATAAACTATCCTCAGGTGGGTCATCACGTGATAACAGAAAAAAATTTAGAGTCGCCACCATTAAATTTTAATCTAAGACGGGAATATAACACAATAACCATAATTGATTATATAGAGATTCTAAGTGCTTGGCTCACTTTAGACGAAGAGAAGATGTTAGGCACACTTCATCGACCTTGTTCACAAGGGTACTAGGGTTTAGGTTTAAAGTTTAGGAATAGGGTTTTAATATTTAAGTAAGGGGAACTCGCCATGACTTTTAAGTCGTATGCCTAGTATCCTCTTATGAGGAATCAGAGTCCCAATTTGTAATTGGTAGTGGTTGTTGTTGTTTTTTATAAGATTGCATAGAATTGCTTTCGAATTATCCCTGAACCTTATATGGGTTTGAAAAATAAGTGATCGTAGACGAAATTCATAGTTAATTTTGATAGTAATTCTCCTTAATCCGTTTTTGAAAATGTTCTTGAGGTTTTTGTTAAGTTACTAAAAAATGGTTTTTGATTGGTTAGTTGTTTTGAATTTCGATTTGATTAAAGATTATGATAACACACGGAGCGGAGGAAGTCTGCTAAATTCTTCCTCCTTATGTGGCCAAATATTTGCCACATGTTACTTGTCATGAAGGATGTGGAGGGAGTCTGATAAAGTCCCCCTCATCACATGGCCAGACATTGGTCATGTGTTGCTCGTAGGTGGAGTACCTGATTAATTGCGTGGATTTTAATATCTTTATAAAATATTGAATTAGTTTTAATTATGAAAATGCTAGGCTTAAGTACAAATAAATGGTGTATTATGTACTAGAGTAGCCAAATGGGATGATGTTATAAAAAAGAACAAGGCCCAATATCATTTCTTTCTAAAGTCATAATTCTAAATTAAAAAATAAATGATTAACAGAATTAAAAAGAAGAAAACATAACAACCAAAATTCTAAACTAGTATAACACTACTCCATCACCATTTTTGTTTTATTTCCATCATTTAAAATTTTAACCTCATTAAGAAACTAATTTAGATAAAAAGTGAAGACTAGATGTGTGGGTTATTGTACACTAATTTATGCCAACAAACTTATTAAATATTCAGATACCATTTCAAATTGTGAACAAAATTTTTAAGAATACTTTGTAGAATATATATTTAAAGAATAAAATAATTAAATATAATATCATGGCATCACGGAAAAACGAAAACCTAGTATTCTCTTCCACCATACTTCTTCTTCTTTTACAAACCAACGTTTTCCTCAAAAGACAATAGTTTCATATCTTTCTCTTCAATAAATCAAGATGCCCCACCGATTCAAAATTCCTCTAGAAAAACTAACATTAAAACTCATATAAAACCCCATCAAAACATTATGTAAACAAACATCATGGAGGCTACTTACCGGTGGGGTTGGATTGGTAGATTCGTCAGTGTCGTTCACGGTTAGGGTGGTGCAGAGTTGGTCGTGGTTGTTTAGAAGACAATGTTTAAATGGCATATGAATTGATGATGTTAATTTTGTTTGTGTGAGTTAGAGGAAAAACGTATGTTGGTTTGTGTTAGGAGAATACAAAATTACACATGATAGCTTATATTAGAAATAAAATGGAGAAACTTCATAAGTTGGGTAACTCTTCACATGTATTTGACAATAACCATGGATTAGAAAGAGCCTTGTAAAGTAAGTTCCGTGAGAAAAGCAAAAAAAAAGGGTTTGTATTTATGGTTAGAAATTGACCTCCGAACAAAAACATTGTAAGCGTGAATATGTTTTGGGGTGAAAAACTGGCCTCCAATTAATTAATAAGAATATAGTTTTGAAAAAAAAAAATTACCATTAGATAAACATCATGTAGTGTTTAAAATATTTTAAAATTAAAAGGAGATAAAAATTTGGCAATCCATGGGAGGCCTCATATTTGAATCATCGGCCAAAACAAAGAAAGATTTTGAAAAAGTGTGCGAAAAAGGTTTGAGAAATTAAAGCGTGAGAGTGAATGATTGTGTGTGAAAATCGTAGAATTTGTGGGTGTGTTTCATAGAGTTTCTAGTTGGAAACTCTAGAACAAACCAAAAGTAAGAGAAAGATTGAGATTATAAAATTGTGGCTGCCAAAATATGATGAACAATAGTCATATTTATAGATTTAAAATTAGGTTAAAAAACTTAAAAAGAGAGTTATCCAAAACACTGAAAAGCCCAAAATTTGATCTCTAAAAAAGGAAAGAAAATTAGTAACAAAAGATAGAAAAAGAAAATTTTAAAATTGCAACACAAGATATTTGAACCCACGAGCTCATACTTGCAAGCTTCATTCCTTGCAAACTGTGCTATATTACTCATTTGAAATAAAAAAAAAACCAATTGAAAGTATATGACAACGAACAAGCATTTGCTATTTAAAATACAAATAATTTGAAATAAACTATTATACATTTTTAAATAAGCGAAATAAATTATTGTTATAATGTTAGTAAAATTGAACCAAAGAATAATATAAAAACCAATGTTGAAAATATTTTTGACTGTAAAAATAAAGGCCGGGCAAATTTGGGGTTATGACAAGTCTATATCGACCAAGTTAACTTGAGATCTTTTAAGCGCCCGGCTTCCCCAGTTTGGATCCTCTTTTTTAGTTTTAGACAATCCTTGTAACATTTTCTTGCGAGCCCTTGATCACCTTTAACCACCCCAACCCGGCCTTCCCCCAAAGGGTATTTCATGGTGAGGTATAGGGTGGAGAGTGCAGCTTCCAGAGAATTAAAATTTGTTCTCCCTATGATGATGTTATAACGAGAGGCAGCATTGACAAGTAAGTACGTTAACCTGAGTGCTTTTGTGTTTGTGCCACTACCGAAGGTAGTTTATACTAATAAGTGTCCTAACACTATTACTTATTTCTCAGAGAATCTGGCCAAGGTGTCGTTAAAAATTAGTAACTTAGTTGTATCAAATTCCATTCCCTTGAATGCATCCTAGTAGAGTACGACGACTTAGCTCCCAAAGTCTACCAATACCCTTTTTACGCTCCAGTCCCGAATTTGTACCTTAATAACCATCATATTGTTTTGCGAGCCAAAATTCCCATGGCGTCCCACTTGGAGAAATTGACAGGGTTTAAGTCCTACTCTTGACCCTTGGTTGTATATTTATACACGGGCATAACGGCTTATGCATACCTCTTCTTGGTTGAGCATGTTTCCCCGCCGCCGGTAAATCCGCGGGTGATGATGTTGAGTGTATGGCAAGCCACCTTTGTTTCATGTACTTCTTTATAACCCTTTCCCTTTTTCTGGGAGGACCCTTCCGAGTTTGTATCATCTCTTTTCCTGGATTATGCTATAACATATTTCACATAGGTTAAGAGATGTTCTCTCTATATCAATGCCTTAATTTCTTTTTTCAATTGGTGATAGTCATCGGTGTGGTGTCCCCGGAGTCGAAGATAACTACACCAAGCCCCGACGTGTTTTCCCATCATGGAGTTTACCCTCTTTGGATGGGGTGCCTCCAGGATTAGGTTCATATGGCCTACTTCTTGCATGATGTCACCTCTCCTTGTGTTTAGTGGTGTTAGGTTCTCGTTAGGCTCAAGGGGTCATCGATTCGGCCTTTGAGTAGTTTTTTCGCGTGGTCGGTCTCATGAAGCACGCCGAGAAGACTCTTATCTTCGCACCGACCCCTCCTCCTTATTTTTAGTTCTCTCGGTGGTGTCTCTAGATCGTTTTTTCCAGTTAATTTATTCACCTTTTATGTAGCACTCGGCCATACTGATGATCTCTTCCATGTTAGATGTCGGCTTTCGTGATAGGGTTTAGTTGAATTGTCAGGCTCGGAGACCGTGCTAGAATGCCCCAACAAACAATTATTAATTGGGGTGAGATAATTTAATGTTTTCTTCGTTAAACCTAGCATAATATTTCCGGAAAGGTTTCATCTGTCCTTGTCAGGCATTGAATAAGGTAGTCATCGAGACTTTCTGGTTCCTGTTGGCCATGAAATGTTGTACGAATTTCTTGGTTATAGCTATGTCTTTGAAGTTTCCCACCATGAGCTTACACTTTAGTGAATTCGTAGGGCTTATTATTGCGATTTGATTGTTGATGGCGATAACATGCTTCTATCGATCAGTTTTGTCGTTGTATGATGTGAGTGACAATGATTTGAAGTTCTCGGGGACTTGGTCATCCCATATGGCCTGAGAGAGTGGATTTGGTTGTAGAAGCTCCTCTTCTGGGTGTTCGTCCCCTTGGATTTTTAGTTGTAGGTATGCTATGCTATCCTATAGAGTTTTATTATTTTTCCTAAGGGCCTCCACCATGGCTAGTAGTTGCATCATGTCTGATGGATCTTTGTCAGTTGACATTCTATTGAATGAAGTTTAAGGTGTGGCCCATGATAGTTTTATCGATGCCCCATGGTGGGCACCAAATATTCCTGCGTAGGTCCAATAAATGTGTATCTTCCCTATAGGTATGGGGAGAGCCGCGTGAGATAGATTTATCTAGATTATTTGGGGATTTGAGAGCTAAGGCAGTGATACGTATTGTCCCAAGAAAGTATTTATTGCTTATCCCTCTAGCGGGAGCCCCTTATCTAGTAGTCCTTTTGTGCCATTACAAGCCTCATTCAAGATGTGACTCTTGGGTTTCATAACTGTATAATTATCGTTGTCACTGTGAATGAAGGTGTTCAAAGTTATGTAATACATGTTTAAATGCGCTGTCAATCGTTATAGTCATTAATGAGCCAAGTTTCTAACTAGCTCTGAACATATGGACTCTGGTTACAAGTGTTATCCGGGTTGGTAGCGCAAATGGGCTACTTCCTTGAGACAACGATTCTACTTCTTTCAATAAAATTGATTCTATTTTAATTTTTGTGAAAAACACTTCTAACCGAAAAAGTTTTTTAAAACCAATTTCAACCCCCCCCCCCCCCCCCCTTTCTTTTGATATTCTCAACCTTCAGGTATCTCTATGTTTTGATTCACTCCTTTGCATTAGAGGTCTTATAAATTATTAAAAACCATTTTGAAATTAACCAAAGTCTTGAAAAACAAGTTTATACATAAAGTTTCCTTGCATGTAAGGGCACATACGTGTTTCAGGCCAGCACATGCAATTCAATATTGAAGCCTATAGACTATGTGTGTCATAGGCCAACACATGCATCCATACAGGCCAACAGATACTCTAAATTTCAATTTTTATATTTTATGTATCAGCACATACGATTTTCATACTAACACATGTACTGTAGTATTAAAGCAAAAGGCTATTGCTTTGCATAAGATGACACATCCGTCTTTTCAGACCGACACATACATTTGGTTTTTTACTTATGTGTCAGCACATATGTATTTCACGTTGGCACATACTGTTTGATTATGTCAATTTTTCAATTCTTTTTATTTCTGAGAATTACCTCTTTGCATATACACTTTCATAACTATAAATACATCATTCATGCATCATTCCAACTTGATGAAACTAGCAAGATTCGATAAATATATTGGTATGCTATTGTGTCTTGGTCTTTCTCAAGATCAAAAGAAGAGAAGGGTTTGAATCAACAACAAATTGTTAGGGTTAGTAGGGCTTCTATTGGAACACTTCTCTTGTAACAACTTTTAACATAGTAAGAAATTATCCTAATTTCAAAATTGGAATTGGGGGAATACGTAGCCATATCAAGGACGATTGGTGAGCTTCCTAAAAAAATCCATGTGCCTCTTTTTCTTATCGCTTTACTTGCTTTATTTTTCATTAAGGAATTTGTTAAATAACATTGATTAAACGATCGACTCGTAAGAATTTTTCTGTGACTACTTTTGTTTTTAATTGGGTGTTGATTCAAGTTTATAAATTCACTATTATGTTGTTCATTCCATAAAGCATTTTATTTTTCATATCTGACTTCCAATAGCTAGTTTCGTCTAGACGACGTTTTTGATCTATATCAAAACCTTCCACGTGCACTCTTTTTAATTACTTTTGAAAACCAAATATTTATTTGGAATTTTTGCGTGGTGATCTATTCACAACCCCTCTAGATAAGGTGTTGTCGTCTAACAATGACGTCATTACTTGAGATTTATAAGATATACAAAGGTAAGAAATCTCAAGACTATGTGCAATACAAAAAATATGTATAAGAGCTTTATGATAAGAGTAGTTCTTGTTCTTTCTCTTATATCTTATTGTTATTTTTCCTTTGAATCTTAAGATCCTTATATAGAGGCAACAAAAGAGAAGTTGGAATCTAACTTGCACAAGTGCCTTTTCTAAAGAAGCAGTTTCCAAGAGAGAGACGTTAGAAGTTGGTATTGTTAGGATCTTAATCTTCTAAATAAACACTTTATCCATTGTGTTTTTCTCAAGAAAAACGACCACAAGGATGTTGGGGCAGTCTAAAGAAGTCGTGTCACAAAACCTTGAGCTTTACACTATGAACTATAATGTACTTTTTCCATAATCTTGATTTTAACAAGATGAAGTTTCTTTTCAGAGTATGGACCAGAGGCGTTGTACTATGTGTACAGGTCATCGGGATCTGAGCTGTCATCAGAAATTGAGGTTCAATGCATTGTTCATATTCTAATTCTTCAGAATCTGAGTCATTTTCTTATCTTTGTAAGCTATTTATCTTGGTCAGAACCAAGTTAATTCGGAGCTTAATGATCCTGCACACTTAAACAAATGTTAGTATACCCAATTATTCTTTAAGTAATTTGTTATCATAAAAACCCAAAGAGTATGAACATATTTTGTTCCAAGACATTCATCTCTTCTTACTTGATTGACATGTCTTCTTGGATGCCAGCAATAGAAGCCAATTTGGATTTTAATTTCTCTTTCTTTTGATTGGTCGAGACTATAGAATCAGAAGATAAAAATTTTACATTATGAAGAACTAAGACCACATAGGTTGTAAGAGAATACCACTTACCAGCATAAGCATCATAGTCAGCTGTTGTGAGTCTCTCAGCAACCAGATCCTGCATTCTTTTAAAAAGAATTGTTCGATATTCTTCCATATTGTTATGGTTAAGGGTATGGATTTTTGAGAAGGTGAAGGGTTAGGTGAGGCTTTTTCTTCAGAAAAGAGAACTAGAATTGTTACCATTCTAAGTCTAGTTTCTGCTGAAGAAGGATCTTGATAAGGTTTGGGTTATGGTTTAGTTTCACTTTGATCAAGATAGGACTAAGAGGGTTCAGGTACATGATAATCTTGATCTATGTTAGTTTGTTAAAATTTAGTTTCATGGTGAGTTTGAGAAATCTGGTTTGGGATAATTTTTTTATTGGATCTAGGCTTAGATTTCTTGTTTAGCTTTAGTCTAAATTTCAGAAGATGGTTATGTAATACGGTGAGAGAACTGACTTTACAAGTTTTGCGTTTTTATTTGCAATGTTGCGGTTAGCAAGAGTCACCATCGACTTTTCTTTTATCCAACAAAGGGAAGAGGGAAAAGAACAGGAAAGACCTTTCGAGATTATTTTCTGAGTAAGGGGGGTAGGTTATGGGAAGGGAAGGTGTTAGTACCCTTTCCATCCGTAGTTATCTATGGGCTCTTAGTTTCTAGCTCATTTTGAAAATGATTTTTTGTGTAAGTGTGTTTTGAAGATATTTTGGAAAGATGCCTTAGTGCGGCAAACTTGGTAATGTTTCTTGTTTCGGCGAGAACGTATAAAAAGTGTTTTCTTTATCTTTGAAAATATTTAGAAAAAAGAATTTGTATGTGTCTGAAAAAAGTTGTTTTTAGATTGTTTTTATGAGCAAGCAACTAGGAGCTATCTACCTACTTGAAAGGTTTATTATTTTCCTCTTTTCCTTTAGACAGTGCTATCCTACTTTTAGTGAGTAGGTAGCTCTATCGTTGGATTTTTTGAGGGATAGACGTGGGTCATTGTACAATCACGAAAGCAACTAAGTAAGATACTTTAGTAACTACCCTAAGATTTTAAGATCATATACCGAGCCAACGTCGAAAGGGTCATCGAGGGTCTTATGATCTTTAAACCGAAGGGTCGTCACTAAAATATCCTACATTCGAGAGTTGCAAAAGTTTATTCCGAAGGCAACAACTGAAGATACCCTAGAGGTGTGCGTGAGAGTGTGTGTTGCGTTTCACTTATTTATCTTTGGATGTTAAGTTTGCTAGCGTTTGATTTTAATCTTATCATACAAGCTTATCAGCATACATCTAACATTTAATATCAATGCAAAAATAAAGTGCAGAATATAAAAGTTACACTATTACATGGCTTCGGGGAGGAGGAATTACAAACCAAAACGGGGAAATAAAAGTAAAGTCCTAAATTCAAAGTTATTACATCCTTTTGCAGTTAAATCATTAAAAAATGTGAAAGTAAATAAGTGTGTGGGGGGAAAGCGGGGTAAAAACCCTAAAACTCTTGAACACATAGAATATTTTGTTGTTTTTATTAAGAAAATACTTAAATTAAATTAGAAAAGAAATAAAATATAACCTTAATTAATTAAATAAAAGAAAATGATTATTAATTAAAAAATTAATTCTAATCAATAGAAGATAACTAATGCTAATATTTTTGGCATTTTATTTGAGAAAAAGATTTGAAGTGATTAAACCTTGTTCTAATTGATTTTAAATTAATTGAAATAAGTCAAAACAATTAAATTAATTAACTTTAGCTCACCAAAATTAAATTAATTAGAAAAATCCTAGATCTATCATTTCTTATGATTTTATGATTTTCATAAAAAATAAAATTGGTTTTTAAAAAATTAATATAAAACAATTAAAAAAAGGTAAGGCTAAAATAATAAAAAATGGAAAAATGGACCTGTTATTATGAAGCAAACTGGGGGGGGTACGTATGTAATTTGCCAAGGCCCAACACCATAGAAAGCCCAAACTCATGTGTGTGATCTAGTGTTGCTAGCCCTTATGAGGTCTATCATGAACGCCTTGATCTGGATCATTGATTTGGCGTTGTGATGGATCCAATGGTGGTTATGATGTAACGCATGGTACGCACACTAGCCCCTGTAACACTGGATCTGCAAACATGAATTAGAAAAATAATAGGCAAGAGGCAGGGATCGAACTCCTGCCCTTTCCTACAGTAATTCCTTAACATGCAATGCCTCTACCGTTGGGACGACTTTACTTCCGTTAACATAAACATAATCATAAATATATAATGTAAATCCAGTTTTTCATGCTGACTGTACAATGCACGCGTGCCAAGTGGGTCCCTTGATATTTAAATAAACCAACCACAGGACTCCGTTATGCCACGCAGGGTCTCCGTCCAGTCAAAATACCGCAAACGGTGGCTCCCGTCACCATCTTCGGTTTGCCAAAAAACAAAACATGTGAAATCTCATGAAAACAAACATGAAAATAAGCCTACTAGACTAATTAGGCCCTTGCGATTTTGATGTCGTGGCTGGTTTGCCCTGAAACGTCCTGCATCCTGAGATACAAAGCTTGACTGAAGCTTTTCCCTAACAATGGAAAACCTTCATTCTTGAGTTAAATCTCTCATGTAATGGTCACAAACAATCCCAAAGATCAGCATGAGCACATACATGTACAAATAATACATTTATATTTCATGATCAAATGATTTGAACTTTTGAAAATATACCTGACAGGTGACACTGAAAGGGGTGGTTCTGGGCATGATTTGGCTTGAGTAATGGTTGAAACAAACTCCTGGAAGCCTCAGGGTGGTAATGAGACCCCTAGAATAGATTAAGAATGGTTGGATCAGATGATACAAGTTTCTCCTTTCTTTGAGAAAATTTAGAACTTTGCTAGGGTTTTTTGGATGCAGCTGTGTGTGTCCTTGGCTTGCAACATTACCCTCTATTCATTGAAGAATTAAAGGCTGGATAAACATGGCAAGAATCAATCATTAACCATGATTTTGAATGCAAAATCACAAATTTGAAAATATGCCATTTTTGATAATTTTCTTGCCATTCTTGAAATGTAATAAACCTGGTCCTTTTTCCACATGCCTTGCACGAAATATTAGGCCGAATATTGACCCAAATCATCAACCCATGTGTCCAAACCCTTTATCTATTAATTTATGCAATTTATTTTGTGTTTATTTGAATAAAAACAAAATAAATATGAATAAAATATAGAAAAAATCGAAAGCAAGGTGAGAGTGAATTTAGGAGTCCTCGGCATGGTCTTGGACATTGTTGCACCCCAAAATTTGCCCTCCCATATTCTTCAAGAAATTGTCAAGTCAAGGTCACAAAATTCCCCAAGGGTTGTGCAGTTCAACTGTCTCCTATACAGTCAAAACTAGGGTTTGGGTTCTGATCAAGAAAATGAAGATTTCAAAGGCCCAATCAAGCCTCATATGCCTACAAATGTGGTCAAACATCCTTATATCAAGTTTCAAGGCATTCAGCTCAAAATTGCACAGTCAAAACCCTAGATTGCACTACAGTCAACTGTAGGGGCAAAATGGTCATTTGACAGTCAAAAGTTCAAATTTCTGGTCAACATATCATTTTGAAGCCACAAACATCATTTGATCAATGCTTGATCATGATTCTCAAAATTTGGCTCAGAAATCATCAAAGATGCAAAAGTTACTATATTTGGACAGCTGAAAAAGTCAACTGAAATTGACCAGGGCATAACTTTCACATGGATTATCAGAAAAATTCCATCCAAAGCTCATTTTGAAGAGAAAGACATTTCCTACAATTCATCTTCATATTCCAAGTCCAAGAAATGCTCTCACAAAAAGTTATCAATTTCAACATTATAGGTCATTTTCAAAAGTCAACAAAAAGGGACTTTAAGTCAAAGGCCATAACTTGAGATTGGTAAATCAAAATGACATGGGACCAAAGGCATTGGTTAGAGGACTCAAAGACCTTTCCAAAATGTCCAAGAACATGTGAAAAGCTTAAAAATTGAGCAAGTTATGCCTTGTGGAAGTTGGGAAATATTTGGGAATTTTGAAAAGTCAACATTGATGCCAATGATCCAAAAATGCAAATGGGCCCATTTTTCTTCCAAGTTTCTTCATGCCAAGCCTATGCACGACCATTAAGCCCAAGGGGAAGTATTTTCTCAATTTTTAATTATTTATTTGAATTTATATTAATATTAATTCACTTAAATCATTTAAATATGTAGAAAATATAAATTTGACCTAAAAAAATCTTTTTGTGCACATTCTACTCTCAATATTTCGTGCTTGTTTGATTATGGAAAGTTTTGGTTTGATTTGAACTAATTGACACAAGATTGCACATGAAAAAAGATATGAAAAGATTTTACAAAATCAAATATTGAAAACTATCAATGCCATGGATTTTGTGCAATTTTGTTGACCTAATGCCTTGGCTACATATTCAGGAATGCAAACCTAATGCCTTTACACTCTAAGCTGCGCTGAAAACTCCTTTGAAAACTTGATTTTTTTTCCATAAAACACAAAACTGATTTCAAGGTTACAAGTGGTTTTAAGCCCTAATTCTTATACCAAAAGCTTGCTCGTGGACTCCTGATCCTATCCCAACTCCAAACATCCTTCAAAACTCCAGGAATTGGTAGGGAGAACTCAAACTGTGTCACATAACTTTTGAAATCGCATATCACAATTCATACGTCCTTTTGCATTTTTATTGATGAATTCTTGTTCCTTACAAAGTTTCTAAGCTAACCACTATGTTTAATTGCATTATTTCACTGTGTATGAGATTCCACCATTGACAGATTCTAGGGTTCCAAGGTTCCAAAATTGGGGCTTTGTGCAAGGCGTAAAATTAGATCACCAAGCTGGTACAGGCAAATTCGTCACGTCAAGACGAAGCAAACTCAAGCCTCGCGATTAATTTATGACCCACATAGCGCTAATCGCTATTTTTCCAAAGGGCCTCTAAAACAACGCTCAAAAACCGTTGCCTTCGTTCTTCATGTTTCAGGAAAACGAAAGAGACGATGTGTTGTCAGCCAGTGATACGTCCATTTGAAATTTCGCGCGTTCCCTCCACTACGCGTTGGTTTTGATTTTTGTTATTTATTAACCATAATATATTAATTGAAATGCAGTGGCTCAGTTGGTAACACGTGATATGGTTAATCCTCAAGACCTGGGTTCAAGTCCCAGGTCTGGCAAATTTCAATGTTATTTTTCAATATAAAATCCTATGCTACGCTAACATCCAGGTTCACCATGTACCATCACAATCCATCATACACGCGTCCAATGAAAGCAGATCAAGGGCATGGATTCAAAGAGCACGCTACGCTCTAGTCAATGCATCATACAGGATTCAAAAAGTCAACAAATTCCAATGCTTAATGGGCCAGAATGCTAGGCCTGTACCTCACAAATTGGGGCTACCCCCCCTTGGTTTGCCTTCTCTTTCTTTCTATTTTTATTTTTATTTTTATTCTTGTTTTAATTATTATTTTTATTACTGTTTATTTAATTAATTATTTTTTAACAAAATATAAAAACATTACAAAAAATCAAAAAAAAAGGATAAAAACATAAAAAATATTTATTGTATTTATTTTCTTGTAAATAATTAACATGTAAATGAATTTAGTAAAATAGGTTAATTAATTTTGATTCTTTAATTCCTTTTTTTACAATAATAATATTCCTTTTATTTATTTTCTATAATTTTGCATGTAAATTAACTTAGGTTTAAATTAGGTCAAAAATTCAATATTTTCATAATAAACTTAAAAAACATTAGAACTAGGGTTTAGCATTTTATTTTAATCTTAATAAATTATTTTTCTTTTAAATCTAAAAAAACACAAAAATACCAAAAACGTTTAAATTTTTAATTTTAATTTTTTTAAATTCCTTATTAATTTAATCTTTTTGCAAAAAGGGTTCAACGCCCATTGTTTTTAATTATTTAATTTGTGCATTTATTTTATGTCATTTATTATAATTTTGTATCTCTCCCAAAGCATTGTAATTTAAATTTTTCGCACTTTTTTATTGCTTTATTTATTTTTCCGCTAAATCGGGTCCGGTTTAATTTTGGCGATGTGGACCCGCGCCTTTGTAATAGCCTTAGATTTATTTTTCCGCAAACTTTATAAATGTTAAATATGCATGCAAGAATGAATGTCCTAATTAAAATCAAGCGTAGAACACAACAAACATGACAAGACAAATAACTGAAACATGACACACAATTCGCACACACCACCCCTAGGGTACGCCTCACTGTTGCCTTTCGAAAGGTGATCGTCGAGTAGAGGACGTCTTAGTAAGTCCTCATGATCCGGGAACCTGGCATGAGGGTAGCTTCTAAGGTGTCTTCCCATTGCTCTGGTGATCACCACGTCCCTAAAACTCGAATTGACCCGAACACCTCCAACGGTGGTGCTACTTACCTCTCAATGGTGGGATGGCACTACTTTAAAGGACTCTTACACAGACAAATTCCTTAGGGTAGGTAGGTTCTCAAGGATACTTGCTCTGATTCCAAAAACAAACAAAAACATACTTTTCACACCGACACTTTTCAAAAACTTTCAAAACAAATTTTTCAAACACTCTGACGTATGAGTCGATCTGAAATTTTTCAAAGAAACTTTTTTAAAAACCCACATTGAAAAGCAAACAAACCTTTTGAAAACATATTGAGCAAGTATCTAAGAGCCCATGGATAACCATGGATAGAAAGGGTGCTAACACCTTCCCTTTCTATAACCTACCTCCCGAACCGAGAGCAATCTCTTTAAGGAATTTTTCTGTGCTTTTGTCCTTTCCATTTGGAGAAAATAAAAGACGGTGGCGACTCTTGCTTCCGCGACATTTCGCGAACCAGCGTTAAACAGTCAGTTCCAGATCCACCGATCACAGAACTGGCGACTCTGTTGGGGACAATACTTAAAGTGAGGTGTACCTTAGGGCTAGCTTATAACTATGTTTTCAATTGTTTTCCTTGTGTGCTTTAAATTGTGGGTTGCTTGGGAGTTCTATAGATCCTAAACCCGGATCTGGGGGATACCTTTCTTAGAAAGTAGCAACAAGGCTGTGAGGGAACTGTGCGGGGTATACCGACATGGTTGAAACAGTCTGCTACGTTGATGTGGCACTTTGGTGTGTACCGGTAACCCTTGAGTTCAGTCAAGGAGAGTACGGGGCCTCCGCGTGGTGTCGTGAAGCATCAACAGACCTTAGGAACCTTAATTGAACTATCTTGGCCTCTTTAGGGTAGTGAGATAACTGACTTTGGTGCAGTCCGAGGTTGGTTGATACTCGATACTACACTCAATTGAGGGTTGCTTTCCTGGAATATTTCGGTCGCCAGTTCAGTGGCTAAATCGAAACGATGAACAATGAAAGCAATCCCGTGATATTGGGAACCTTAGAACCCGGTTACTTTGATTAGGACAGGTTGAACCCACCAGCTTCAAGAGGGTACTACCCAGACCTCATGCTGGCCTTAAACCTTAAGAGCTTGTCTTGTGTGCCTTGTGTGCCTTACATGTTTGTCTTTGTAAATATCTGTGGTGTGTTTAATCATAGCATCATGACATCATCCAGCATCATATGCATTGACTGACCATTTCAGGGGTTCGAATTTTCATCTTTGTTCTTGTTTTGTAGGACATGGAAACGGTTCGTAGAAAGACAATTCAGGTCAATCTTGTAAGAGTCCCTCCTCAGCTTAAGGAGCTTATATCCAGGATTCCCGAGAACTCTTCATTCAGTGAAAGGCATGGAAGCCTCATCAGCTTGGTCAACACCAACATTGAGGAAGATATGATTAAGGTCTTGTTCCAATTCTTTGACCCTCTGCATCACTGCTTTACCTTCTTGGACTATCAGTTGGTACCTACATTGGAGGAGTTCTCCCGGCTCCTGAAGATCCCTATCCTTGATCAGCTACCCTTCAACGGTACAGAAAAGGAACCAAAGCTGGAAGAGATTGCTAAAGCCTTGCACCTACAGTCATCTGACCTCAAGGGACATTGGGAATTCAGAAGTGGTATCAAAGGGTTCTTAGCCAGGTTTCTGTTTGAGAAGGCCCATGAATGTTGGAACTCCCTTGACTTGCAAGCTTTTGAAGAGGTTGTGGCCCTCCTTGTTTATGGTTTGGTGTTGTTCCCTAACCCAGACCAGCTCGTTGATATCAATGCTGTCCAGATCTTTATGTCCAGGAATCCTATACCTACGTTGCTGGGGGACATCCTTCACTCATGTTACACTCGAACCATGAGAAAAATAGGTGTCCTTATGTGTTGCACTCCTCTCCTGGGAAGGTGGTTTATTTCGCACCTTCCCCAATCAGTCCTGAAGAATGAGCGGGGTTTGAGATGGTCACAACGGTTGATGACTCTTACACATGCAGATATACATTGGTGTCCTAGGTCTAGAGAAGATGTCACTATCATTGATCGTTGCGGGGAGTACCCTAATGTTCCTTTACTTGGAATCAGAGGAGGTATTACTTATAGCCCATGCCTGGCTTGGAGACAGTTTGGTTATGCTCGGAGGGATGGTCCTCATGACATGTTAATTCCTGACATAGTTTTTGACTTCGACAATAATACTCAAGGACTTCGTCAGAGATTTATCAGAGCCTGGAGGACGCCTAGTAGGATAGACAGCAAGACACTGGGGCACAGGAACTCCATCCCTTTGGAGCCTTATCTCAAATGGGTACGCGCCCGCTCTCAGAAGTTAGTGATGCCTTATCCTCACATGATCCCAGTAATCAAAGAACCAGTCTTGGAAGGGGAAGTGTCTCATGTTATTCAGTACCCTGATATGCCCACATCCTGGGAAGAGATGCAGAAGAGCTGGATCCAGCTTAAGGAGGAAAGGAATTCTCTTGAGACTAGTCTGCATGCCAGTGAAAAGAAAGTCTTGGAGCTCACCCGTCTGTTGCATGAAGAGAGGAATCTCAACACCTACATAGCTCCGAAAAGGATGCGCAGTGTATTTTGGGATTGACTTGATTTTTGTACTTTTGCCCACGAGGCCTTGATGTATTAAACGATGATTTCTTTAATGATAACGTGTGTTCCTTTTGTCTACAACAAATTTGAACTTTCGAACCCTTGAATGCATTGCATACGCATTTCATACATCATGTGCATAGCAGATTTTTCCCCTTTTCAGGTTGCTTACAGTTCTTCGCTGTTTATTTCAGCATCATGAATCCCGGATCTGAATCAACAGAGACATCAATCAAGGCTCTCCAGACGCAGAATGCGCAGTTTCAAGAACTAATCAAGGGGCTGGCTAAAGGCCAAGAAGAACTGAAGGCTATGCTCCTAAAGAAGGAGAAGAAGAAGAAGAGAAGAACTGTTCTGTTCAACTCGGGCCGAAGGTTCGGCAATACTCTGCAACATGAAGAGGCTGGTTCTTCTGTTGGCAAGAGTCCTTCTCAAGCAGAAGTAAAGGTTCCTAGTCCGGTCGTCTCCGACAACGTGACAGATTTTGATGAAGAGCAGTACCCTCCTTCAGATGACAGGTACAAACAACTGGAGGACAGGTTGAAGGCTATGGAGGTGCAACAGGCACCTGGGCTGGATTTCGGAGATCTGGGTTTGTCGACTGGTGTGATTATCCCGCATAAGTTCAAAGCACCAACCTTCTCCAAATATGACGGGGCGTCTTGTCCCAAGCTGCACTTAAGGTCCTATGTTCGGAAAATTCAGCCGTACTCTGCGGACAAGAATCTATGGATCCACTTCTTCCAGGAGAGTCTTTCAGGGACTCATCTCGAATGGTTCTATCAGCTGGATGGGACCAAAGTTCGTAACTGGGAGGAGCTGGCTACTGCTTTCTACAAGCAGTATCAGTATAATGCCGACCTTGCTCCCACACGTACCCAACTCCAGGGTATGGCGTTAGGCGCAAGCGAAGGTTTTAAGGAGTACGCTCAGAAATGGAGAGACCTGGCTGGCAGGGTGCAGCCACCATTGACTGATCGGGAGTTGGTTGACATGTTCTTGGGGACCCTATCTGGGCCATTCTTTAACCATCTCATTGGGAATTCTTCTGCTGGTTTCACTGATTTGATCTTGACTGGAGAAAGGATTGAAGCTGGGTTGAAGTCTGGGAAGATTGCGAAGGGGGCATCATCCTCTAGTTCGGAAAAGAAACCATTCAAGAAGGAGTCTAGCGCCGTATATGGTTCCAGGAGATCAGAGAGAAATGAACACCGCCAATCTGTCAGTGCGGTAATGATTGCTAAGCCTGCTGCCGCTCCCCGGCCAAACAATACTCAGAAGGTGGAAAGACCCCGGAGAGAATTCTCCCGTTTAAACATGACCCTATCACAAATCCTGCCACAGTTGCTCGCAACCAATTTGGTGACTGTCAGGGAGGCTCCAAAGTTCCCAAATACAGCATCTCCCAAGTACAACCCGAATGCTCGTTGTGCTTACCATTCAGAAAGCCCGGGGCACTCTACTGATGACTGTTGGGCGTTGAAGAATAAGGTGCAAGACCTTATCGACGCAAAGGAGATACAATTCGAAGCGCCTGCAAAGCCGAATGTAGTTACTGCCCCTATGCCTCAGCACGGGGTAAATGCTGTTGATGAAGATGTTTATGCTGTTTCTGTGGATGATCTAGCCACTCCTCTAAAGATCGTTAAGAAGAAACTACTGCAGGCCGGTTTATTTCCGGGTTGTGGTGAGGGTTGCCTGTTCTGTGTTGTGTCCCCATCCGGTTGTCCCTAGCTAAAGTTAGGCATCCAAAGCTTAATGGATAGCAAGGAGATTCTATTCAAGAAGTCTGCTGTTCGTTTGGTTCCAATAGAAGAAGTCTCTGTGGTGACCATCTTCAATAATCCGATCCCGGCTCTCCAGAAGAAGCCCGTTCAAATTCTGACCGTTGCACCTGTAACTATCACTGTTCCTGGGCCCCTGCCCTATGTATCTAACAAAGCTGTCCCGTGGCACTATGGGGCAGATGTATATATAAACGGAGTTAAACAAGAGCTCAACGCTGGCGCCAGCATCTGTGACATTACTGGCCCAGCCAAAGTTACCCGCAGTGGCAGGCTCTTCTCGCCTGACATTGCGCCACCTGCTGCCCGAAGACCGCTCCTGATAGTTCCTACCGGTACACCTATTCCTGTTGCTGACCAAGTTGTTGTTCCTGCTGCTGATCCAATTGTGTCTCCTGCTGCCGAATCATCCAGTGCTCGGGGCAAGGGAGTTGAAGCTGAGCCTGCCCAGATGGGGGCACCCATACCCATAACTGCTGAGGCCTCCCCACAAGAGATGGAGGAGATTTTGAAGATTATAAAGAAGAGCGATTTTAATGTTGTGGAACAGCTAGGGCATACGCCCTCCAAGATCTCCATGCTCTCTTTACTGCTGTGCTCTGAGGCCCATGCAAAGGCCCTAATCTCGTTCCTCAAGACGGCCCATGTGCCACATGAAACCTCTGCAGTCCAATTCACTGATTGCGTGGCAAGCCTGACGGCAGACAACGGTTTAGGTTTCTCAGATGCTGACTTGACCACAAAAGGGAGAGACCATAATGATGCTCTGCATGTCTCAATTGAATGCAGGGGCACCACCTTGGCACATGTGTTGGTTGATACTGGGTCATCTCTAAACGTGCTACCCAAGAAGGCTTTGGATCGTCTAGATTGTGAAGGCCTGGAATTGAAACCCAGCAACATCATCGTCAGGGCCTTTGATGGTTCAAAAAGGATGGTCCATGGGGAGATTGACATTCCGATTCGTGTGGGATCTCAGGTGTTTGACTCCACTTTTTATGTGATGGATATCCGTCCATCTTACTCTTGTCTGTTGGGTCGACCCTGGATACATAAGGCTGGGGCAGTGACCTCCACCTTGCATCAAAAGCTGAAGTACCCCGTCAGAGGGAAGATTGTCACGGTGCAAGGAGAGGAAGAATATATGGTGAGCCACCTAAACTCGTTCAGATACATTGAGATGGATGGGGAGTTCATTGAGACCCCCTTTCAGCATTTCGAGGAGGTGTTTCCAATTGCAGCAGAAACAACAGAAGCAAGTGGTCCTTTGAAGATGGCTTCCCTGAAGGATGCCAGGGCTGTGGTGCAGAAGGGTGAATGTGCCGACTGGGGCAGACTTCCAGACTTCACTCAGAAGACTGATAAACTTGGGCTGGGTTTCACCTCAGAAGGTCAGAGGGCTATGAGGAAAGCGAGGATCGGAAGGCCTCCGGTATTTATTAAAAGCTCAGAAGTGAATGCTATTGGGGATGCAGAGGAAGTAGACGAAGCAGAATTCAACAGCTGGATTTATCCGACGGCCGAAGACGGATTGAACAATTGGAGTGCAAAGGACCATACCCCTGTTACCTTTGTGACGCAGTAATGAATTCTTATGTTTTGTTATTTTGTAATAAACAATGATAAACTCTATGGCCCGGTGTCTTACCCGAGGCACCGTGGTTCTATTTGTGAGGGCATACAAACTGTCATTTTATACATCATGAATGAAAATTTTGGACGTTTTTCGCATTGCAAATATTGTGTTCCTTTTCTATCTTTCCTTTCCTTTACATAATTTTCAAAACAGCTGTATTTACACACACACTCACTCATACAGGTTCCAATCCACTCTGGATCTCACTGATAACAGCTCTGCTACTGCCAATTATGACTTCGAAAATCCGATCAACTTAGCCGAAGACGAAGGTGAAGATGATTGCGAAGTGCCTGGCGAGCTTGCTAGACTGTTGCTTCAGGAAGAGAGGGCAATTCAACCCCATGAAGAGCCAGTGGAAACCATAAACCTGGGTACTGAAGCAGACCGGAGAGAGGTAAAGATTGGTGCCAACCTAGAGCTCAGCGTGAAGCAACGGTTAACCAAGATGTTACATGACTATATGGAGATCTTTTCCTGGTCCTACGAAGACATGCCCGGGTTGGATACCGATATTGTTGTCCATCATTTGCCGACTAGGGAAGACTGCCCTCCAGTTAAACAAAAGGTCCGTCGGATGCGCCCAGAGATGTCCGAGAAGATTAAAGCCGAAGTCATGAAACAGTTTGATGCCGGTTTCCTTGCAGTGACTTCTTACCCTCAGTGGGTTGCTAACGTGGTACCGGTACCTAAAAAGGACGGCAAGGTCAGAATGTGTGTCGACTACAGGGATCTAAACAGGGCCAGCCCCAAGGATGACTTCCCTTTACCTCACATTGATGTCCTTGTTGATAATACAGCTCAGCACAAGGTATTCTCTTTCATGGATGGCTTTTCAGGCTACAATCAGATCAAGATGGCACCTGAAGACATGGAGAAGACTACATTTGTCACTCAGTGGGGCACCTTCTGTTACAAGGTCATGCCGTTCGGATTAAAGAATGCTGGGGCAACCTACCAACGTGCCATGGTTGCCTTATTTCACGATATGATCCATCACGAGATAGAGGTGTATGTGGACGACATGATCGCTAGGTCCCAGACTGAGGAAGAGCATCTAGATCATCTGCAGAAATTGTTTGACCGGTTGAAACTATACAAGCTGAGACTGAACCCGAACAAGTGCACCTTCGGGGTAAGATCGGAAAAACTGCTAGGCTTCGTGGTCAGTGATAAAGGTATTCAAGTGGACCCTGCTAAGGTCAAAGCTATTCAAGAGATGCCAGTTACTAAGACAGAAAAGGAGGTCAGAGGCTTTTTAGGACGCCTGAATTACATCGCTCGATTCATCTCTCATCTGACTGCTACCTGTGATCCAATCTTCAAGCTGCTGAAGAAAGATCAGGTAGTACGTTGGAACGATGAATGTCAAGCTGCTTTTGACAGAATCAAAGAGTATCTCCAAGAACCACCTATCCTTATGCCACCGGTTGAAGGGAGACCTCTGATATTATACCTAACAGTGCTTGATAACTCAATGGGGTGTGTGCTGGGGCAGCATGACGAGTCTGGCCGAAAAGAGCATGCCATTTATTACCTTAGCAAAAAGTTTACCGACTGTGAGACCCGATACTCACTGCTTGAGAAAACTTGCTGCGCTTTGGTATGGGCTGCTCGCCGGCTGAGACAGTATATGCTGACTCATACCACCTTGCTGATCTCAAAAATGGATCCGATAAAATACATATTCGAAAAGCCTGCTCTGTCTGGGAGAATTGCAAGATGGCAAATGATCTTGACGGAATACGACATTCAGTACACAACCCAGAAAGCCATCAAGGGGAGTGTATTGGCAGACCACTTAGCTCATCAAGCTGTAGATGACTACCAATCAATGAACTTCGAGTTTCCGGATGAAAGCATCATGATTGTAACTGATTGTGAAGTACCTGGACCGGATGAAGGACCTGAACCAGGATCCCGATGGTCTATGCACTTTGATGGAGCTTCCAATGCTTTGGGAAATGGTATCGGCGCCATAATCATATCTCCACAAGGTACTCATACTCCACTCACTGCCCGGCTATGTTTCAACTGTACCAACAACATGGCGGAGTATGAGGCGTGTATCATGGGTCTTCAAGCTGCGATCGACCTTAGGATCAAATTTCCAAGTGTCTTCGGAGATTCCGCTCTTGTGATCAATCAGATCAAAGGAGAGTGGGATACGAAACATCCAAACTTGATTCCTTACAGAGAATGTGTGTTGACCCTGATTCCCCACTTTACAGAGATAACCTTCGAACACTTTCCAAGAGAAGAGAATCAGTTAGCGGACGCGTTAGCTACAATGTCTTCAATGTTCAAGGTCAAATGGGATAATGAAGCTCCCCGGATCATCATCTGGAAACTGGACGAACCGGCATACTGTTGTGATCTCGAAACTGAATTGGTGACTGAGAAGCCTTGGTATCACGAAGTGAAGAGATATCTGGAAGCTCAGGAATACCCTGAAGGTGCCTCTGTCAACGATAAGAAATTCCTGAGGAGGTTTGCAGCCAAGTTCTTCCTAAGCAACGGCATCTTGTACAAGCGAAACCATGATTCAACCTTACTGCGTTGTGTGGATAAGACTGAAGCAGAAAGAATCATGGAAGAGCTGCATGAAGGGACCTTTGGTACATATTCCAGTGGACATACCATGGCTAAGAAAATCCTACGGGCAGGATATTACTGGTCTACAATGGAAGCTGACTGTTACCAACATTCCAGGACATGCCACAAGTGCCAGATCTATGCAGACAAGGTGCATGTTCCTCCGGTTCCCCTGAATGTTCTGACTGCGCCGTGGCCGTTTGCAATGTGGGGCATAGACATGATCGGCGAGATAAAACCTACGGCATCTAATGGACATCGCTTCATCCTAGTGGCGATTGATTATTTTACGAAGTGGGTTGAAGCAGCCTCCTATGCTACAGTAACCAAGACTGTTGTGGCACGGTTTATTCGGCACAATTTGATCTGTCGGTACGGCGTCCCTGAGCGGATTATTACAGACAACGACACCAATCTGAACAACAAGATGATTGCTGAGCTTTGCGAACAGTTCAAGATACAGCACCACAATTCTTCTCCTTACAGACCGAAGATGAATGGGGCTGTAGAAGCAGCTAACAAAAACATCAAGAAGATCGTGCAAAAAATGACAGTAACTTACAAAGATTGGCACGAGATGTTACCGTTCGCTCTGCATGGGTACCGTACCTCAGCAAGGACGTCAACCGGGGCAACTCCCTTCTCTCTGGTTTATGGCATGGAGGCAGTCTTGCCAATTGAAGTGCAAATACCCTCTCTCCGGATAATGAAGGATGCAAATCTGAACGAAGATGATTGGATCCAGACACGACTTGATCAACTCAACCTCATTGACGAAAAGAGACTTGCTGCTATCTGTCATGGTCAGACGTATCAAAAACGAATGATCAGGGCATTTAACAAAAAGGTCAGGCCGCAGGAATATCAAGTTGGGGATCTGGTTATCAAGAGAATCATCCTTCCTCAGAGTGATCCAAGGGGCAAATGGACCCCTACGTACGAAGGGCCATTTGTGGTTAAGCATGTGTTCTCAGGAGGAGCAATGATATTAACCAACATGGATGGTGACGACCTTCCTCACCCCGCCAATGCAGACATAGTTAAAAAATACTACGCATGAAAAAGACCCGCTAGGCTGACATGCCTAGGCAAAAATTAGGGCTTCCCGTCGAACCAAAAGGGTTCGGGCAAAATGAAGGGATGAAATGAAAAAATCTGTACACCCGGCAAGTCGAAAACCTGAAAAGGCGGCTTGGGCAAAAATGGGTATCCCGGTGGATCGAAAACCCGAAAGGGCGGTCCAGGCAAAAATTAGGGATAAAAGCGTAATACTATGTCTCATTGGATCACTTTGCATCCAGAATCCGGTATCTACATCAAGTTCAGACGGCATCGATCAGTCAGCTTCATCTTCAACCAAGGTCATCAAGTGATGAGACGCTCGGAGTCATAAAGACAATAGCAGAGTTGAAACCCAGTGGATCATTCATCTTTCACACAGCTGCTTTATTTTCTTTTGTACAAAACTTGTATAAACTCTTGCTCGGCGACGCACCTCTTACTAGGGCGTCAGCCTCTTGTATACAAAACGCCTATTCATGGGCCATTCAAAATCAATACAAATATATTTTTCAGTTAAAACGCGCCAAATGTTTTTCTTTTTCTGTTTTGTGTTGCGAAGAACGTCCAAGGTTCAATTTGTGATATATGCATTGACAATAATTTGCTAACTCATAAATATTTGCATACGAAACAAAGGAATTAATTGCAGGTGACACTAGAAACAGGGGCAATAAAGAGTTGTCTAAAAGCAATCTAATTGTTCTATCCTCCAAGGTACCAAGGTAGGTTCAGCTAAAGAACACGACCAGTACATATTAATTCCCCAGAGAGTAAAACAATACGTTCTTCTCCAAGCAAATCATCAAATATCAAGGAAATTGAGTATCCTCCAGCCGATCTCAAACATTCCCCAGCAGCAATACATATATTCTTAACAAGCATCCCCGACAGTCTTGGCCTAAAGATTGTTCCCCGGCGGTACCTCAATATTCAAAGGAATCACTTCCCCAGCAGTCCAAAACTCCCCCAGAAGAGTCCAATCCAGCTTCACCAGCAAAGTTGGAATTCATATCTCCCCAAGCAGTAAGCTTACCCCCAGTAAATTCTGGAAGCTTATCCTCACAGAGCACGAACGCGTCGCCCAACTTTATTCAAAGAGTTATTTCCTTAACAGGATATAACTGGGTTATCCTCAGCCAAAAGCCACGGAAAGAGCGTCGTCGACAAAGTCTTCCTACCCCAGCGAAGTCTATCTACACTTCCAATAACAAAGATATCCTCAGCAAACTAGCAACATTCAGCAAAGCATCTCTATCCCCACAGAGTATTGCTTCCCAGCATGGTCGTTAGGGTATCTTTTCTCCCCGCAGAATCATCCATTTGCCAAGTTTATTCCTCAACGGAGTTATCTTCTCCTACCGGTATTCCTACCGGTATTCTTGCAGTTATCATCCCCAGCGGAAGCAAAATCTATCCTTCAACGTCAGCCCAGGATACGACTTCCTGGCATCCGTCAAGGATTCACTTTCCTAGGCGAAAGCATTCATAAAACATCACATACATCATTATAGCATGCATAACGCATTGCATCATACAAGTCTCATTTATATCGAGAACATCATTGCTTGACCCATATCATGCACTGCATATGACTGACCTTTACCTTTCAGGAAAGATGCAGTTGAAATTCTCAATCACGTCTCAAGACTTTGACCGGTTCAGTTAAATCGACCCTAAGATTTTCCTGATGCTTATCCAGTCAAAGGCCTTCTCTGGTTCAGTCAGATCGACCCTAAGATCTCCCTGATGCTTATCCAGTTGAAGATATTCCAAGACCTTGTCCGGTTCAGTTAAATCGACCCTAAGATTTTCCTGATGCTTATCCAGTCAAAGGCCTTCTCTGGTTCAGTCAGATCGACCCTAAGATCTCCCTGATGCTTATCCAGTTGAAGATATTCCAAGACCTTGTCCGGTTCAGTTAAATCGACCCTAAGATTTTCCTGATGCTTATACAGTCAAAGGCCTTCTCTGGTTCAGTCAGATCGACCCTAAGATCTCCCTGATGCTTATCCAGTTGAAGATATTCCAAGACCTTGTCCGGTTCAGTTAAATCGACCCTAAGATTTTCCTGATGCTTATCCAGTCAAAGGCCTTCTCTGGTTCAGTCAGATCGACCCTAAGATCTCCCTGATGCTTATCCAGTTGAAGATATTCCAAGGCCTTCTCTGGTTCAGTCAGATCGACCCTAAGATCTCCCTGATGCTTATCCAGTTGAAGATATTTCAAGGCCTCCTCTGGTTCAGTCAGATCGACCCTAAGATCTCCCTGATTCTTATCCCAGTAGAAGACACCCAAGATTTTTCTCAACGAGCGTTGTTGAAGATAAAGTCACCCAAGGTTCTCTTACCATTCATGCTAAGGTAGTAACCATCCCTGGTTCATTCATCAGCGTTTGAAGCTCCAGATTCAGCTCCTGTAACCAGTCAGGACACATCTATACCAAGCATCTAAAATCAGCTCCTGCAACGTGTCAGGTACTCATTTTCTCTTTTGCAGGTATGCCGGTTCTCGCTAAGGAATCTCCTACGCGATCAACAGCCCGATGGCATCTATAAGCCCATCATCCTATCCAGCAATCTCCAAATGGCATCTATAAGCCCATTCCCCCATCATCACTGCTACTATGTGAGCGTAAATTTCTGGGCACTTTAGTGTTCAATCATCTTCCACCTTCGGATTACGAAAGGCACGTCAGCCAATCTGTATCCTCAGGTCTAAGAAGATTGAACAGGGGCAACTGTTGCACCCCAAAATTTGCCCTCCCATATTCTTCAAGAAATTGTCAAGTCAAGGTCACAAAATTCCCCAAGGGTTGTGCAGTTCAACTGTCTCCTATACAGTCAAAACTAGGGTTTGGGTTCTGATCAAGAAAATGAAGATTTCAAAGGCCCAATCAAGCCTCATATGCCTACAAATGTGGTCAAACATCCTTATATCAAGTTTCAAGGCATTCAGCTCAAAATTGCACAGTCAAAACCCTAGATTGCACTACAGTCAACTGTAGGGGCAAAATGGTCATTTGACAGTCAAAAGTTCAAATTTCTGGTCAACATATCATTTTGAAGCCACAAACATCATTTGATCAATGCTTGATCATGATTCTCAAAATTTGGCTCAGAAATCATCAAAGATGCAAAAGTTACTATATTTGGACAGCTGAAAAAGTCAACTGAAATTGACCAGGGCATAACTTTCACATGGATTATCAGAAAAATTCCATCCAAAGCTCATTTTGAAGAGAAAGACATTTCCTACAATTCATCTTCATATTCCAAGTCCAAGAAATGATCTCACAAAAAGTTATCAATTTCAACATTATAGGTCATTTTCAAAAGTCAACAAAAAGGGACTTTAAGTCAAAGGCCATAACTTGAGATTGGTAAATCAAAATGACATGGGACCAAAGGAATTGGTTAGAGGACTCAAAGAACTTTCCAAAATGTCCAAGAACATGTGAAAAGCTTAAAAATTGAGCAAGTTATGCCTTGTGGAAGTTGGGAAATATTTGGGAATTTTGAAAAGTCAACATTGATGCCAATGATCCAAAAATGCAAATGGGCCCATTTTTCTTCCAAGTTTCTTCATGCCAAGCCTATGCACGACCATTAAGCCCAAGGGGAAGTATTTTCTCAATTTTTAATTATTTATTTGAATTTATATTAATATTAATTCACTTAAATCATTTAAATATGTAGAAAATATAAATTTGACCTAAAAAAATCTTTTTGTGCACATTCTACTCTCAATATTTCGTGCTTGTTTGATTATGGAAAGTTTTGGTTTGATTTGAACTAATTGACACAAGATTGCACATGAAAAAAGATATGAAAAGATTTTACAAAATCAAATATTGAAAACTATCAATGCCATGGATTTTGTGCAATTTTGTTGACCTAATGCCTTGGCTACATATTCAGGAATGCAAACCTAATGCCTTTACACTCTAAGCTGCGCTGAAAACTCCTTTGAAAACTTGATTTTTTTTCCATAAAACACAAAACTGATTTCAAGGTTACAAGTGGTTTTAAGCCCTAATTCTTATACCAAAAGCTTGCTCGTGGACTCCTGATCCTATCCCAACTCCAAACATCCTTCAAAACTCCAGGAATTGGTAGGGAGAACTCAAACTGTGTCACATAACTTTTGAAATTGCATATCACAATTCATACGTCCTTTTGCATTTTTATTGATGAATTCTTGTTCCTTACAAAGTTTCTAAGCTAACCACTATGTTTAATTGCATTATTTCGCTGTGTATGAGATTCCACCATTGACAGATTCTAGGGTTCCAAGGTTCCAAAATTGGGGCTTTGTGCAAGGCGTAAAATTAGATCACCAAACTGGTACAGGCAAATTCGTCACGTCAAGACGAAGCAAACTCAAGCCTCGCGATTAATTTATGACCCACATAGCGCTAATCGCTATTTTTCCAAAGGGCCTCTAAAACAACGCTCAAAAACCGTTGCCTTCGTTCTTCATGTTTCAGGAAAACGAAAGAGACGATGTGTTGTCAGCCAGTGATACGTCCATTTGAAATTTCGCGCGTTCCCTCCACTACGCGTTGGTTTTGATTTTTGTTATTTATTAACCATAATATATTAATTGAAATGCAGTGGCTCAGTTGGTAACACGTGATATGGTTAATCCTCAAGACCTGGGTTCAAGTCCCAGGTCTGGCAAATTTCAATGTTATTTTTCAATATAAAATCCTATGCTACGCTAACATCCAGGTTCACCATGTACCATCACAATCCATCATACACGCGTCCAGTGAAAGCAGATCAAGGGCATGGATTCAAAGAGCACGCTACGCTCTAGTCAATGCATCATACAGGATTCAAAAAGTCAACAAATTCCAATGCTTAATGGGCCAGAATGCTAGGCCTGTACCTCACAAATTGGGGCTACCCCCCCTTGGTTTGCCTTCTCTTTCTTTCTATTTTTATTTTTATTTTTATTCTTGTTTTAATTATTATTTTTATTACTGTTTATTTAATTAATTATTTTTTAACAAAATATAAAAACATTACAAAAAATCAAAAAAAAAGGATAAAAACATAAAAAATATTTATTGTATTTATTTTCTTGTAAATAATTAACATGTAAATGAATTTAGTAAAATAGGTTAATTAATTTTGATTCTTTAATTCCTTTTTTTACAATAATAATATTCCTTTTATTTATTTTCTATAATTTTGCATGTAAATTAACTTAGGTTTAAATTAGGTCAAAAATTCAATATTTTCATAATAAACTTAAAAAACATTAGAACTAGGGTTTAGCATTTTATTTTAATCTTAATAAATTATTTTTCTTTTAAATCTAAAAAAACACAAAAATACCAAAAACGTTTAAATTTTTAATTTTAATTTTTTTAAATTCCTTATTAATTTAATCTTTTTGCAAAAAGGGTTCAACGCCCATTGTTTTTAATTATTTAATTTGTGCATTTATTTTATGTCATTTATTATAATTTTGTATCTCTCCCAAAGCATTGTAATTTAAATTTTTCGCACTTTTTTATTGCTTTATTTATTTTTCCGCTAAATCGGGTCCGGTTTAATTTTGGCGATGTGGACCCGCGCCTTTGTAATAGCCTTAGATTTATTTTTCCGCAAACTTTATAAATGTTAAATATGCATGCAAGAATGAATGTCCTAATTAAAATCAAGCGTAGAACACAACAAACATGACAAGACAAATAACTGAAACATGACACACAATTCGCACACACCACCCCTAGGGTACGCCTCACTGTTGCCTTTCGAAAGGTGATCGTCGAGTAGAGGACGTCTTAGTAAGTCCTCATGATCCGGGAACCTGGCATGAGGGTAGCTTCTAAGGTGTCTTCCCATTGCTCTGGTGATCACCACGTCCCTAAAACTCGAATTGACCCGAACACCTCCAACGGTGGTGCTACCTACCTCTCAATGGTGGGATGGCACTACTTTAAAGGACTCTTACACAGACAAATTCCTTAGGGTAGGTAGGTTCTCAAGGATACTTGCTCTGATTCCAAAAACAAACAAAAACATACTTTTCACACCGACACTTTTCAAAAACTTTCAAAACAAATTTTTCAAACACTCTGACGTATGAGTCGATCTGAAATTTTTCAAAGAAACTTTTTTAAAAACCCACATTGAAAAGCAAACAAACCTTTTGAAAACATATTGAGCAAGTATCTAAGAGCCCATGGATAACCATGGATAGAAAGGGTGCTAACACCTTCCCTTTCTATAGCCTACCTCCCGAACCGAGAGCAATCTCTTTAAGGAATTTTTCTGTGCTTTTGTCCTTTCCATTTGGAGAAAATAAAAGACGGTGGCGACTCTTGCTTCTGCGACATTTCGCGAACCAGCGTTAAACAGTCAGTTCCAGATCCACCGATCACAGACATGTTTGAAGTTCAAAAAGTAGGCCCATTAGTCTAAAAACACAACTTTGCTCAATGTGTACTTTTTGAAATTCCTCAAAATTCCCCAACTTGTGCAACTAATATCTTGCTCAATTTTTATCCTTTTAAGATGATCTTGGACTTTTCGGAAAGCCAAGATGTCCTCTACAATCTCTATGTTGACCATTTTTGCTTTTAAAGATATTATCTTGATGTTAGTTGTTTTGTCAAAAAGTGACTTTTTAAAAATGACCTGTAATATATGAGCTGATATCTTCCAAATGATGCATTTTACGAACTTGAGAATAAAAACAAAGTTGTAGAGGATGTTATTCTCTTCACAATAAGCTTTGGTTGGGGCAAAATGGTTGAAGCATGTGAAAGTTATGCCTGGTCAAAGTTCAGTTGACTTTTCTTAAGAAACCCTAATTTAGCAAATCTTGACTTTTGATGATCTAAGGACATTCCTTGAGGAATCATGATCAACCCTTGATAAAATGATTAATATCACTTCCAAATGTTGATGTTTACCAAAAATCTTGATGTTTGATTGTATATTGACCATAATTGACTTTTGACCTAATACAGTTGATTTTCAGTCATCTGAGCAATTGACTGAGCCAACTTGTAATGCAAGGAATGAAACTTGACATGAGCATTCTTGAGGACATATTAGGATCCATGGAAATCACTTGAGCCCTTTGAAACCCAAACTTCTTTGTGAAAGGTATAACCCTAGTTGGAAGTCCGTTCCTTTGGTCGATTTACCCTGAGCCAACACCTATCTACGACCGTCTTCAACTGTAAGAAGTATCGGAATAAATTTTGGGTTGATTTAATCTAATCCAGAAGAAGACTCTTTTGTCTTTAACTGGGAGAAGTTTCAGAATCAATCTTTGGTCAATTTATCCTGAGCCAGAAAAAGGTCTACTGGAATAAGTATCAAAGTAAATCTTGGTCAATTTATTCAGAGGCAGCAAATATTTATGCTTGTTTTTATCTATAAGAAGTATCAGAATAAATCTTTGCTTGATTTAATCTGAGCCAGAAAATGTCTTCAACTGGAAGAAGTATCAGAATTGATCTACACCTGATCTAAGTTGAGGCAGAAGAATGTCCACTAGAAGAAGTATCAAAATAAATCATTGCTCGATTTAATTAGAGTCAGCGACTATCTACGACCGTCTTCAACTGCGAGAAGTTTCAGAATAGATCTACACCTGATCTAAGCTGAGTCAAAAGAATGTCCACTGGACGAAGTATCAAAATAAATCACCGGTCGATTTAATCCGAGCCAGCGACTATCTACGGTCGTCTTCAACTTGAAGAAGTATTAGAATAAATATTTGGTTAATTTAATATGAGCCAGAAGAGGTCTCTGTGTCTTTAACTGGAATAAGTATCAGAATAAATCATTGGTCGATTTAATTTGAGCCAGAAAAAGGTCTACTGGAAGAAGTATCAGAATAAATCATTGGTAGATTTAATCTGATCCAGCAGATATTTATGCTTGTTTTTATCTGGAATAAGTATCAGAACAAATCTTTGGTTGATTTAATCTTAGCCAAAAAAGGTCTTCAACTGGAAGAAGTATCAGAATAAATCTTTGGTTAATTTAATCTGAGCCAAAAGAGGTCTTTGTGTCTTTAGCTGAAAGAAGTATCAGAATAAATCATTGGTCAATTTAATCTGATCCAGAAAAAGTTCTACTGGAAGAAGTATTAGAATAAATCATTGGTCGATTTTATCTGAGCCAGCGGATATTTATGCTTGTTTTTATCTGGAAGAAGTATCAGAATATATCTTTGGTTGATTTAATCTGATTCAGAAAATGTCTTCAATTGGAAGAAGTATCAGAATAAGTCTTTGGTTAATTTAATTTAAGCTAGAAGAGGTCTCCGTGTCTTTAAATGGAAGAAGTATCAGAATAAATCATTGGTCGATTTAATCTGAGCTAGAAAAAGGTCTACTGGAATAAGTATCAGAGTAAATCATTGGTTGATTTAATCTGAGCTAGCATATATTTATGCTTGTTTTTATCTGGAAGAAGTATCAGAATAAATCTTTTGTTGATTTAATCTGAGCTAGAAAATGTCTTCAACTGGAAGAAGTATCAGAATAGATCTACACTTGATCTAAGTTGAGCCATAATAATATCCAATGGAAGAAGTATCAGAATAAAACCTTTGGTTGATTTATTCTAAGCCAGTAGATATTGTCTTTAATAAGACTTTATGGTCCTACCAATAGTTGATGATGTTGGTCTAATTGATTTATCTTTTTCTAAAAAGGTAAAGAGTTAGTTGTATGTAGCGTCATGTTATATGACATGCATTGCAGGATGATGTTCTCAAAATAAATGAGATTGTGTTGTATGTGTTTTGTATGCATATGTTATGACGCTTGTAAATGATGTATGAATGTAATATGCGAGCGTATCAGTTGTTTTTTGTAGTGTCGTTAGACTGGGGGTAAATAAATCCTTAACTGCTGTCGGAGATGAAGAATGTAGTTCCTCACTATTTGTTGAAGTTAAATTTGCTGGGGGTTCCCGCTTTCTGTGTGAGGATATTCCACTGGAGATTTTGATTTCTGCTTGAGGATAGAAGTCTTCAAGGGAGGTTGATAACATGTCAGGGTTCTTGAAACCGATGGATTACATGCACTATTAATGGAGATGAATAACCCTCTGATGTGAGTATCTACTCTTATGGAGGTGGTTATCTTGATTAATCCTACTGGAGAGAAAAGTTCTATTGGAAGATTTTACTAATTTGGAGAAATAAACTCCGTTGGGGGATGAGCTTCTGTAGCTAGAGAAATAAACTCCACTGGGAAATGATGCTTATTAAACTTCTTGGGGATTTTAAGAAACCCTATTGGGGAACCCAAGAAATTTATAGACCATGCTGGGGAGTTCTCCAAGATGATAGGGAAATGATTGAACCTCTTGATCTATTAAGAAATGCCAGAATATCTAAAAACATTAGGCTATATGTTGAAGATATGGTGATGACTTTACGGGAGGATGCCCCCATTTCTGTACCTACTAAGGAATGTATCCTTGCCAATGGTAAATTTTGTGAAGATAGTCCCCTAGGGGTGGTTGCTATATGGGGATTTACAAATGGCTTTTCGACATTATCCCAACTCTTAAAGCCCTTAGTAACTGTCTTTATATTTTTATGCGTGTATTTGTAAACGGTAATCATATTCAAATGCATATGTTCATTTAAAATAAACACTTTTTTGCAAACAAAACAGAAAAATAAAAACAAATATTTTTGAACTTTATAAGAGGAATTTTGTATTAATTTTGAGAAAGTTTTCCTATAACAGGCGTCTTTATACAAGGAAACGGACATCCTAATAAGAGAAATGTCGTTTTAAAAAATAAAAAATATACAAAGTGGTACACAAAGAAAAATGAATACGTGGGATACTCACATTGGTTTCAATTCTGCTATTGCCTTTATATCTTTGAGTGTCTCATCACTTTGTTGTTTAGAAGAAGTTGGCTGGATTAATCTGTACCGTTCGAACTTGCTAATCATGTCTGGTTATAAGGTGATCCAACAGAACATAGTTATACGCTTTTTAAATCCCTAATTTTTCCTGGACCTCCCTTTCGGGTTTTTAATCCATTAGGATATCCTTTTTTGCCCAAGCCTCCTTTTCAGGTTTTCGACTTGCCGGGTGTATAAATTTTTTCCATATATATATATATATATATATATATATATATATATATATATATATATATATATATATATATATATATATATATATATATATATATATATATATATATATATATCCCTGATTTTTGCCTAAACACTTTTGGTTCGCCGGGATACCCCTATTTTTTCCTAGGCCAGTTAACCTAACAAGTCTCTTTTCATGCGTAGTTCTTTTAACTATGTCCGCGTTTACAGGGTGTGGAAGGTCGTCACCGTCCATGGTGGTTAATATCATAGCTCCACCAGAAAATATACTTTTGATCACAAATGTTCCTTTGTATGTAGGAGTCCATTTGCCCCTGGGATCACCTTGTGGCAGAATGACGCACTTGATTACTAGGTCACCAACCTGATATACCTGACGCCTGACATTCTTATTAAAAGCTTTAATCATACGTTTCTGGTACATCTGACCATGACAAACAACCGCGAGCCTCTTTTCGTCAATCAGGTTCAATTGGTCAAATTGAGTCTGAATGCATTTGTCTTTGTTTAAACCTGCATCCTTTATGATTCTCAGGGAAGGGATCTGGACTTCGACAGGTAAAACGGCTTCCATACCGTATACGAGAGAAAACGGGGTTGCTCCTGTTGACATGCACACTAAGGTACGGTAACCATGAAGAGAAAATGGTAACATCTTGTGCCAGTCTTTATATGTTACTGCCATCTTTTGTATAACCTTCTTTATATTCTTATTGGCGGCCTCCAATGCGTCATTCATCTTCAGTAGATAAGGAGAAGAGTTATGATGCTGGATCTTAAATTGCTTACAGAGCTCGGTGATCATAGTATTATTGAGGTTGTTACCATTATCTGTGATGATTCTTTCTGGGATACCATACTGACAGATAATATTATGTCAGATGAACTGAGCCACAACATTCTTGGTAACAGAAGCAAATAAGGCTGCCTCAACCTTCTTTGTGAAGTAATCAATGGCGACGAGGATGAAGCGGTGTCCATTGGAAGCGCTAGGTGTAATCTCTCCAATCATATCAATTCCCCATATCGCAAACGGCCAAGGAGCAGTCAAGACGTTTAAAGGAACCGGAAGCACGTCCACTTTGTCAGCATAAATTTGACATTTGTGACAAGTATGGGAATGATGGGGACAAATTGTCTCCATAGTGGACCAATAGTAACCTCCCCTCAGAATCTTCTTAGCCATTATATTCCCGCTAGAATGAGTGCCAAATATTCCTTCGTGCATATCTTCCATGATCTTCTCATATTCTCTCTTGTCCACACACCGAAGTAAAGTGGAATCATGGTTACGCTTATATAAATTTCTATTACTCAGGAAGAACATGGCAGAGAATATTCTTAGGAAATTCTTTTCATTTATAGATGCTACCTCAGGGTATTCTTGGGCTTCAAGGTACTTTTTCACCTCATAGAACCAAGGCTTTTCCCCTACTCCCTTAGTATCAATCTCATAACAGTGTGTCAGTTCGTCTAATCTTTCGACAATGATCTGAGGGGCTTCGTTATTCCATCTGACCTTAAACATGAATGGAACATGTCCAAAGGTAATCTCTTCAAAATATGGAATCAAAGTTAACACATGCTCTTGGTAAGGGATGAGATTAGGATGCTTCATGTCCCATTCTCCCTTAACTTGGCTGATCACCAAGGCTGAGTCTCCATATACTTGTAAGAACTTTATCCTCGTGTCAATAGCAGCCTTGATACCCATAATGCATGCCTCATATTCGGCCATATTGTTGGTGCAGTTAAAACACAGTATGGCAGCGAAGGGTGTATGGCAGCCTTCGGGCGAGATGATCACAACACCAATTCCATTGTCGAGCGCATTAGAAGCTCCATCAAAGACCATAGTCCATCGGGATCCTTTTTCAGGTCCTTCATCCGGTTCAAGTTCTTCACAGTCAGTTACTAGCATAAGATTCTCGTCCGGGAACTCAAAATTCATTGATTGGTAGTCGTCTACGGCCTGGTGAGCCAAATGATCAGCTAGTACACTCCCTTTTATTGCCTTTTGAGTGGTGTACTGAATGTCGTATTCTGTCAGAACCATTTTCCATCTTGTTATTCTTCCAGAGAGAGCGGGCTTTTCGAATATATATTTGATAAGATCCATCTTAGATTCAATAAGGTAGTGTGAGTCAACATATATTGTCTTAGTCGGCGAGCAGCCCATGCCAAAGGGCAACAAGTTCTCTCGAGCATTGAGTTTCTTGTTTCACAATCGGTAAACTTTTTTCTAAGGTAGTATATTGCATGGTCTTTTCGACCAGACTCTTCATGTTTCCCTAGAACACACCCTATTGAATTCTCTAATACTATTAAGTACGTGTTTAAAGGTCTTCTTTCGACTGGTGGCATCAAAATTGGAGGTTCTTAAAGATATTCCTTGATTCTGTCAAAGGTTGTCTGGAAATCATTATTCCACGTCACTACTTGATCTTTCTTCAGAAATTTGAAGATTGGTTCACACGTAGCAGTTCGGTGGGAAATGAATCTGGAAATGTAGTTTAGACATCCCAAGAAACCTCTAACCTCCTTCTCAGTGCAGGGAGTTGGCATCTTTTGAATAGCTTTAACCTTTGTAGAATGTAACTCAATACTTTGCCACTGACGACAAAACCTAGGAGCTTAACAAATCTTACTCCAAATTAGCATTTGTTCGGGTTTAGTCTTAACTTGTACTTCTTCAGCCTTTCAAACAGTTTTTGCAAGTGATCAAGGTGCTCCTCTTCAATCTGATGACCTGACTATCATGTTATCAACATAAACCTCTATCTCATGATGGATCATATCATGGAACAAATCTACCATAGGGCACTGATAGGTTGCTCCGATGTTTTTCAACCCAAAAGGCATAACTTTGTAGCAGAAAGTTCCCCACTGTGTGACGAAAGTGGTTTTTTCGATGTCTTCAAGTGCCATTTTGATATAATTATAACTAGAGAATATCTTATGATGTGCGGTGTTGTCAACTAGGATGTCACTATGGGGAAGCGAAAATTCATCTTTGGGGCTCGCCCTATTCAAATATTTGTAATCCACACACATATGCACTTTACCGTCCTTCTTAGGAACTGGTACCACATTCGCAACCCATAGTGGATAAGAAGTAACAGCTAAGAATCTGAAATTGAATTGTTTCATGATTTCATCCTTGATCTTTTCTAACATCTCAGGACGCATACGACGAACCTTTTGCTTCACTGGAGGGGGGTCTTCTTTTATTGGCAGACGATGAACCACATTATCAGTATCAAGCCCCGGCTTGTCTTCGTATGACCAAGAAAAGATCTCGACGTAGTCAAGTAACATCTAGATTAACCGTTCTTTAACACCATTCTCCAAGTTGGCACATATCTTGACTTCCATTTTATTCTCCTTAGTACCTAAGTTTACCATCTCGACCGACTCTTCATGAGACTGTATTACTCTTTCCTCTAACTGTAATAGTCTAGCAAGTTCTCACGGTACTTCACAATCTTCCTCACCTTCTTCCTTGGCTTGGTAGATTGGATTTTCAAAGTTATAAATGTAAATAGCAGAACTGTTATAAATAGATCCAGGGTGGATATGGATCTGCAATTTGATATGTGGGTGTGTATAAGAGCGCATAACTATTTTGGCAAAATAAAGTAAAAAGAAAGACAAAGAGTGTAAAATTTTAATGCAAAACGTCCAATGATTTATTAATGACATGTGAAAATGAAGTGTGATAACCCTCACAAATATACCATTGTGCCTCGGGTAAGACATAAGGTTTTAGAGTTTAATTTTTTCAAAAATTACATATCCCAAAACAAAACAAAAACAATTACTCCTGGATAAAAGAGATGGGCACAAATTCTCTAGCCATCAAATTATTGAGCCCACCGTTGATAGTAGGGAAGATCCAAATGTCCAGGTCACAGTCACTATCAGCTTCCTCCATAATATTGACTCCATGGTTGTTGATGCGTAATGGTGGTCCTCCAATGCGAGCACGACGAACAACTTTTTGAGCTCCTGGAGCGAAACCTAAACCAAATTTGTCAGACTTATATGGGATGTCGGGGAGTTGGCCCTAAATAGTACACACCCCTTCTTCAATTATAGCCTTGGCGTCCTTCAGAGAAGCCATCTTTAGTGGGGGTCTGGTAATATTTGGAACAACAGTAGCAGCTTTGGTGACATCGATCGTTTGAGGAACCTCTTCAAAATTCCTGATAGGGGGTTTCAATGAACTCACCGTCCATCTCGACATACCTAAAAAAAGTCAGGTGGCTTACCATATACTCTACTTTACCGCAAATTATGATAATCTTTCCGTTTATAGGATATTTCAGCATATGATGTAAAGTAGAAGTGATAGCACCGGCCCCTGAATCCACAGGGCGTCTAAGTAAGCAGGAGTAAGACGGGCGAATTTCCATCACATTCAAATATTTGGGAACTAACTTTAATTGGGATGTCCACCTCCCCATGTACCATTCTTTTAGAACCATCAAAAGCACTCACCACAATGTTAATGGGTTTCAATGTAATCCCTTTACAATCAAACCTCTCTAATGCACCTTTGGGTAGGACATTCAGAGATGAACCAGTGTCAACCAACACATGAACTAGAGTAGTTCCCCTACATTAAATGGAGACATGCAGGTCCTTGTTATGTTTTCTCCCCTCAAGGGTTAGATCAACATCAGAGAATCCTAGTCCATTATCTGTAGTCAGATTGGAAACACAATTCTCAAATTGGTCGGCAGAAGTCTCTTGTGACACATGAGCAGAATTCAGAAACTTTACGAAAGCCTTGGCATGGGCCTCGGAGCACAACAACATAGTTAGCATTGAAATCTTCGAGGGGGTCTTCCCTAATTGTTCCACAACATTGTAATCACTTTTTCGTATTCTCTTTAAAATTTCCTCCATTTCTTGCTTGGAGGCCTTAGGAATGGGTTCTTTAGGTGCCTTCGTCCGGGCATGCTCACTTAATACTTCTTTTCCCCGAGCCTCAGTTGACTCAGCAGCAGGGATAACAATAGGAGTAGCGACAGTCTTTGGAGAGATTTTCAGAGAGAAAATCCTTCCACTCTTGGTAACCTTACTGGTCCCGACAATATTGTCAATGTTAGGATCAGTATCTTCAGAAACTTCATTCTTGATATCAAATAGTTCTTGCTTGACGCCATGGTAGTAGACATCAGTCCATAATTCGAAGGAACAGGCTTGTCAGAGGAATATGGTATTGGCCCCGGAGAGGTGATGATCAGGGGAGTAACTTTAGGGTTGGTGGTAATCCATAAAAGACCTTTGGAGGAGATCCTTGCAGGATTATTAGAAATGGTAATAATTGATACATCTTAACACAAGCTTTTTGTAGAGGGAACCTTCTCAAAGAGGATCTTTCGGTCGTCTATCAGACACTGAACACCTATCTTCAGCAACAAACAACCATTGGGCAGTGACACACAATGGTAGAAACCTTCACTATATCCCAGAAATAAACCGACACGTAAGAGATTCATCTTAACAACTGGAAGAGGAGTATTTAATTCATTCACAGAAGAAACAAATAGAACATCATCAACAACATTGATACCCTTGTCATGATTGGGAGTCGGTGTAGTTATTACATTGGGAATCTCGGGAGGGTCAAATTGAATCTCCTTTGCATCATTAAGGTCTTGAACTTTATTCTTCAGAGCCCAACAATCATTCGTATCATTCCCCAGACTGTTGGAGTAGTAAGCACATCGTGCATTTGGGTTGTAACTGGGAGAGGAAGTGTTTAGGTTTTGAAGAGATTCCCTTAAAGTGACCAAGTCAGCTTTAACCAAATGTTGCAATGCCTGAGACAACGACATGTTGATTCTGGTGAATTGTCTTCTAGGCGCATTCTGCCTGCGCTGATTATTTTGTCGTTGAGATGGTGCAGGGTTGGAGATCATTACAACTCCTACCATCGGACGACGTTCAACTTTATCATGATTTATTTGACCATAGGAAGCATTGACCTCCCTCTTTCCACTGAATGGATTCTTTGCAGTACTTGACGATGTAGTTCCATTAATTTTACCACTCTTGATACCAGCTTCCACTGGTTCTCCTGTCAATATTAGCTAGTGAACTCGGCTGAATAGCTTCTAATCAAATGGTTGAAAATGGGCCTGCTAGAGTACCCATGAATATATCTACCAACTCCATATCAAACAGGGGAGGCTGGACTCTACCTGCAAGATCCCTCCACTTTTGGGAATAATCTTTGAAACCCTCACTAGAACCCATAGACATGCTTTGGAGTTGCGTGCGGGTCGGAGCAAGGTCAGCATTGTATTAATATTGCTTGTAAAAAGCAGCAGCCAAATCTTCCCAATTGCAGATGTTGGTTTCTTCCAATTGCTAAAACCACTCTAACCACGTCCCCGATAAACTCTCCTGAAAGAAGTGAACCCATAATTTCCTATCAACTGTACGGGGTTGGATCTTCCTGACGTAAGACCTCAAATGAAAATTGGGACGTGAAACACCGTCATATTTTGCAAAAGTGGGAAGTTCGAATTTTTGTGAGATGACCACTCCTGAGACCAACCCTAGCTCTTCAAAGTCTAAACCAATTACCCTCTGAATATCCATAGCATTGAGACCATCATCCAACTGTTTATACTTGTCATCAGCAGGAGGATATTGTTCCTCAGAATAGTTTGCTTCCTCTTCATCAGACCCCGGGCTGTTATCGTCTTCTTTCATCTTCTTGTTATCCTCTTCTTGATTATCCCCTTCATTTGATTGGGTTGTGAATTCGAGAGCTCGCTTGGATGGTCCTCTAAACCTTCTCCCCATGTTCAGGATGCCAATTTGTTTCTTTTCCTTCTTTGTCTTCTCTTTGACAATGAGAGCTTTCAGATCTTCATGTCCTTTCTCTAGAGCGAGGAACATCTATTGGAATTGAGCATTCTGTGCTTCAAGATCCTTAACATTTTGTTCAAGAGCCATTTATTTTTGCTGAAATAAACAGCGAAATGATAAGAAACATGTCTTGAAATACATGCTTGTGTAATGATATGCATGACATGCTTATGCGATGTTTTCAAGGACCTTGTGGGATTTAAACTCTTTTAATAAAAACAGAAACAAAGATTTTTTATTATTGAGTTCAAATGAAACAAAAGTTTACAAAGAAATAAAATTAAAACTTCTAAAACTTCTAAGTCTCCCATGGACGCTTCCTTTTTGTGTTGATATATGCATTAAGGCTCTTCTCCTCGTGAAGTTGTTTCGTCAGTTCCAACACTTTCTTCTCAATGGCATAGAATTTAGCCTCAAAGGTCTCATTCTTCCTTGAGTTGGATCTAAGACCTTTGCAGTTCTTCAAAGTTTGTTGGCATGTCAGGATGGAGAATAATGCAAGACTCATCCCCTTGAGAAATAGGCTCTAAGATCACTGGTAAGATGGCGAGATATTGAATCATAAGACTCTATGCATGAGCTCGCCACCATTTGAGGTAAGGTTCCAAATGGATGGAATTCCTGTGCCCTAAAGTCTTACCATCAGTCTTCTTAACCATTCCCCAAGAACGTATAAACCTCTGACGATAACCTTGCATATCGTTGTTGTAGTCAAACACCTTATCCTGGATGAGCATATCATGAGGACCATCTCTTCGTGTGTAACCAAACTGACGTAAGGTGAAAGAAATGTTGTAAGTGATGCCTCCTATAATTCCAAAGAGTGGCACATTAGGAAACTCTCTGCAACGGTCATTAATAGAGATGTCTTCTTGAGAGCGAGAACACCAATATATATCAGAGTGAGAAACAGACATCAACCTTTGAGACCATCTTAATCCTAGCTCATTCTTCATTATTGATCGAGGAAGGTGCAAAATAAACCATCTATAGAGAAAATGTATACAACACATAAGAGTTCCTCGCTTCTTCATAGTACGGGTATGAAGAGAATATAGGATATCCCCGAGGAATGTAGGCACTGGATTATGAGTAAGAAAATTATTGATGGTGTTTACATCTATAAGTTGGTCCGGATTAGGGAACAATACTAACCCATAGATCAAGAGGGCTAAGATATCCTCAAAAGCATGAAAACTCATGGCGTTTAGGAATACATGAGCTTTCTCTGTCAGAAACTTTGCAACAATACCTTTAACCCCACTTCTACATTCCCACTTAGATTCAATGTCAGATGGCTTCAAGTTCAAGTCTGTGGCAACCTCTTCAGATTTTGGATCCTATTCTAAACCTGTGAAGGGTATCTGCTCCAATATGGGGACTCCAAGTAGTTTAGAGAATTATTCCAACGTGGACACCAACTGGTAATCGGGGAATGTGAAGTAATGGTGTTTAGGATCAAAGAACTGGAATATGACGCTCATCAAAACTGGTAGTAACCAAACTGAGCAAGTGACCATCTCTTTTGTTGAATTGGGAACTTTCAGGAACCTTTAAGACCAATTCCCTAAGATTGGAAGGAATTCCTACCAAGTTGATCCGGATGGTATTTTTGCGAGCGGAATCCATAACCTACAAAACAGAGAAGAGATAAATCCCCAAGTCTTTGAAATGGTTAGTGCAAATGATATGTTATGATGTTCATGATGTTATGTTTATGCTTAAAACAAAATAGAAAATACAAATAAGTCCCACAAAGACCTTAGGTTGAAAGGCTTGCATGAGGTCTATAGGTAAGTACCCTTTTTTAAGTTTAGTTGGCTCAACCTTTCCTAGCAATAGTAATCGGGTTCTAGCGATCTCATATCATTGATCTTTCTCTCGGGAATTATTTCAGCTCAAGCATGTGAATTGCGGCTGAAATATTCGGAAAGTCCAATCTCAATGAGTGTAGCGTCGAGTATCAACCAACTTCAGTCTGCACCAAAGTTGGCCATCTCACTACTTTCTAATGGCTAAGATGAGTCAATTTAAGGTTCTATAGGTCAGTTATCACTTAATGACACTATATGGAAGCCTAATGTTATCCTTGACTGGCTCAAGGAACATTAGTACAAGCCAGAGTATCACGCTAATATAACTATCATATCATCCATATCAGTCTATGCCGTACAACCTCCATGATTTATTTCTAATTACCTAAAAGTGTTCCCCGATCCTGGTGTAGCATCTTTAATAATAACCCAAACATAAACCCGAAAGATAAAGTACACAAATCAAACAAGTAAAGCAATTTAAATATGATCTAGCTCTAAGGTAACCCCACTTTAAGTAATTTCCCCAGCAGAGTCTCCAGTTCCGTAATACGGTGGAAGAATTGACTTTACTAGTTTTGAATTTTTATTCGCAATGTTGTCGTTAGCAAGAGTCGCCACCGACTTCTCTTTTATCCAACAAAGGAAAGGGTGAAAAGAACAAGAAAGAACTTTCGAAATTATTTTCTGAGTAAGGGGGGTAGGTTATGGAAAAGGAAGGTGTTAGCACCCTTTCCATCTGTATTTATCTACAAGATCTTAGTTCCTAGCTCATTTTGAAAATTCTTTTTTGTGTAAGTCTGTTTTGAAGATATTTTGGAATCATGCCTTAGTGCGGCGAACTTGGTAATGTTTCTCATTTCGGCGAGAATGTATACAAAGTGTTTTCTTTGTATTTAAAAATATTTTGAAAACAGAGTTTGTGTGTGTCTGAAAAAAATTATTTTTTTGATTGTTTTTATAAGCAAGCAACTAGGAGCTACCTACCAACTTGAAAGCTTTGTTCTTTTCCTCTTTTACTTTAGACAATGTTGTCTTACTATTAGTGAGTAGGTAGCCCCATGTTGGATTATTTGAGCGACAAGCGAGGGTCATCGTACAGTCACAAAAGCAACTTAGTAAGATACTTAAGTAACTACCCTAAGATTTTAAGATCATATATCGAGGAAACGTCGGAAGGGTCACCGAGGGACTTATGATCTTTAAACTAAAGGGTCGTCACTAAAATCTCTTACATTCGAGAGGCGCACCTATTTATTCTGAAGGCAACAAGTGGAGATACCCTAGAGGTGCGCGTGTGCGAGTGTGTTGCCTTTTAATTATTTATCTTCAGATGTTAAGTTTGCTGGTGTTTGATTTTAATCTTATCATACAAGGCTATTAGAATACATCTAACAATTAATATCAATGCAAAAATAAAGTGTGTAATTTAAAAGCTACAATATTACATGGCTTCGGGGAGGTGGAATTAAAAACCTAAACGGGGAAATAAAAGTAAAGTCATAAATTCAAAGCTATTACATCCTTTTGCAGTTACATCATTAAAAAAATGCGAAAGTAAATAAGTGCGCAGGGCGAAAGCAAGGTAAAAACCCTAAAACTTCTAAACACATTGAATATTTTGTTGTTTTTATTAAGAAAACACTTAAATTAAATTAGAAAATAAAAAAAACTAAATCTAACCTTAATTAATTAAATAAAAGAAAATGATTATTAATTAAAAAATTAATTCTAATCAATAGAAGAAAACTAATTCTAATAATTTTTGACGTTTTATTTGATAATAAAAATTTGAAGTGATTAAACCTAGTTCTAATTTATTTTAAATTAATTGAAATAAGTCAAAACAATTAAATTAATTAAATTTAACTCGTCAAAATTAAATTAATTAGAAAAATCCTAGATATATCATTTCTTATGACTTTTTGATTTTTATAAAAACTAAAATTGGTTTTTAAAAAAATAATATAAAACAATTAAAAAAAGTAAGGTTAAAATAATAAATAAATAAAATGAAAAATGGGCCTGTTATTGTGAAGCAAATTGGGGGGTACGTCTTAAATTTGCCAAGGCCCAACACCAGAGCAAGCCCAAACTCCTGCGTGTGTTCTAGTGTTGCTGGACCTTATGAGGTCTATCATGAACGCCTGAATCTGGATCATTGATTTAGCTCTGTGATGGATCTAATGATGGTTATGATGGAACACATGGTACGTGCGCTAGCCCCTGTAACACTGGATCTGCAAACACGAATTAGAAAAATAATAGGCAAGAGACAGGGATCGAACCCCTTCCCTTACCCATAGTAACTCCTTAACATGCAATGCCTCTACCGTCGGGACGACTTTACTTCCGTTAACATAAACACAATCATAAATATATAATGCAAATCTAGTCTTTCATTCTGACTTTACAACTCACGTGTGCCAAGTGGGTCCCCTGATATTTGAATAAACCAACCATAGGACTCTGTTATGCCACGCAAGGTCTCCGTCCAGACAAACCACCTTAGAAGATGGCTCCGGTCACCATCTTCGGGTTGCCAAAAAACAAATCCTGCGAAATATCATGAAAATGAACATGATAAGAAACCTACTAGACTAATTAGGTTCTTGCGAATCCGGTGGCGTGGCTAGTTTGCCCTGAAACGACCTGCATCCTGAGATACAAAGCTTGATTGATGCTTTTCCCTAACAATGGCAAACCTTTATTCTTGCGTTAAATCTCTCCTGTAATGGTCACAAACAATACCAAAGATCAGCATGAGCACATATATATACAAATAATACATTTATATTGCATGATCAAATAATTTGAGCTTGTGAAAATATACCTTACTGGTGACACTGAAAGGGGTGGTTCTGGGCACGATTTGGCTTGAGTAATGGTAAAAACAAACTCTTGGAAGCCACAGGGTGGCAATGAAAGACCTGGAATAGATTAAGGATGGTTGGATCAGATGATACAAGTTTCACCTTTCTTTGAGAAAATTTGGAACTTTGCTAGGGTTTTTTGGATGCAGCTGTGTATGTCCTTGGCTTGCAACATTGCCCTCTAGATCATACAAGACATACTCCTAGAGGTCCTCAATTTCTTAAGGTTGACCAAGAATTGATCAGGCAAATTCTCCTCCTAAGCATTGGCCTTCCAACTAGGGTTTCATTTTTCACCAAGATGTGTGAGCTCCAAAGGTCTCAAATGTCGTCCATGGTCCTAATATGTTTTCAATATTACCCATGACAAATTTCATACCTTTCACTACAAGTTTGCTCAGTCAATTGCTCAAATGCTTGAAAATCAATTGTACTAGGTCAAAAGTCAACTATGGTCGATATACAGTCAAGCTTCAATATTTTTGGTGAACATTAACATTTTGAAGTGATATCCATCATTTGATCAAGAGTTTATCATGATCCCTCAAGAAATTCTCCTAATTCATCAAAAGTCAAGAATTGCTAATTAGGGTTTCGATAGGAAAAGTCATCCAAACTTTGACCAGGCATAACTTTCACAAACTTAATCCATTTATTCCCAACAAAATCTCATTTTGAAGAGACTCCAATTCCCTACAACTTCTCTTCAAACCTGAAGTCCAAGAAATGCACCAATTGAAAGATACAAGCTGATACATTACAAGTCATTTTCAGACAGTCAACAAAATCCACTTTTTGCCAAGACCTTTTACATCAAGATAAAATCTTCAAATGCAAAATTTGTCAAAATAGGGATTGAAGTAGATATCTTGGGCTTCCCAAAAAGTCTAATATCATAATCATGAGATATAATTTGAGCAAGTTATGGCTTGCCCAAGTTGGGAAAATTTGTGATTTTTCAAGAATTATGCATTGGGCAAATTTGAAATTTTAAGGCGAGTTCTCAATTTCTTGGATTTCAAACATCTTTCTAAGATTATAGAGGACCTCCAAAAACATTCTTACCATGCCTTACATTCTTTACTTATTCTGTACACATTTATTTTAATTTATTTCAAATAAATATAAAATAAAATGTATAAAATAATTGGAAATAGGTTTTGGCATTTGGGTTGGTGTTTTAGCTTGCCTTGAAGCCCAAGATTTCGTGCAACCATGTCCACATTCATTCAAATTCAAAAAATGACAAGTTTCCTTGTTTTTGGCCAAAGTTACAAATTTCATTCATGGCTTTGAAACGTTTGCTTTAAGGTTGTCTAAACCTTTGTTTTCTTTTCTCCTCATTCCTCTCTATATAAACAAGCATCTAGCAAGCATTTCAACACACCTACACAGCCTAGAAAGAGCTCTACCATTTTTTCAAAATTATCAAAAGCGATAAAAATTTGAAACCCACTTTGTAGGTACTTTTGGTCCGAACTAGTAATCATACATTGCTCTTGAGGTTCACAGGGACTTGTTCCAACCATGCTCAAAGCTTTCAAGGTCCCAGATCACCGGTTCCAAGCTATCACCGTTTTGGTATATTCTCAAATTTGAATCTCTATTTTTATTAATTGGTGAATGTTCTAATGTGTGCATATGAGTTCCTGGATATCCTTAGAGCAGGTTAGGGGAATTACATGGAATTCATGACATCTAGAACATGAGATACCATGTATCATTAAATACTGCCCACACTGGATCCAAGGATGGACCTGAGTTTCACAATCGGGGCTTAGCGAAATTTCAATTGCACCCCCCATTCTACTTCAGCCGTCAAGCCCAATTCCTTTTCTTTTTTCTTTATTTAATTATTTCATCTCTTAATCATTTTAATTATAATAATAAAAAAACTCACAAAAAAATTTATGCTTAGACTTTTTTAATTACATTATTAATTTTTTTAATTAATTAATTAAAATTTTAACCTTTTTCTTAATTAAAAATGAATTGAAATTTAAGTCTAATTACTTTCTTTTCATAATAAAAAAAAACCACAAAAAAGGCTTAGTTTATTTTTCTTAATTTAATTTTCTAAGTAGACTTTAGGATAATTAATTTAATTATTTTTCTTAAATCAAAAACAACAAAAAAGATTTTTCTTATTAGGTTTTAGACGAACTTTCAACCTTTCGCGCGTTATTTATTTTTTGCATCTTTATATTCATATAACTGCATACTGCATGTAATAATTAATAGGATTTTATCTGCTTTCTTTATTTTCCTTCTCCCAATTTTTGTATATTGTAACTATCCCCCTCCCCGAAAGCCATGTAATAGTTTAGATTTACACTTTCCGCACTTTATTTTCTGTACAATATTACTGTTAGTAATTAGGCATGTATGGCAAGACTAAAAACAAACGTTAGCAAACCTGAATACGTAAGATAAATAACTGAGCTAAACACAATTGCACATGCGCACCTCTAGGATATCCCACTTCGGTTGTCTTCGAAAAACGGTCACAATTCTCGAAACGTGAGAATATTTAGTGGTTGTCCTCCAGTTTGAAGATCACTAGTCCCTCGATGACCCTCTCGATGTTTCCTCTTTTAAAAGTGATCTTAAGACTTTAGGATAGTTACTAAAATTTCTTGCCATGTTGCCTTCGTGACTGTAACGTCCCTTCGAGTGTCCCTCAAACATCCGACGAAAAAGATGGCTACTCACTAATAGTAGGATAGCATTGTCTAAAGGAAAGGAGGAAAATAATGACCCTTTTCGAGTACAAAAGTAGATAGCTCTTAGAAGGTTTCTAAAAAAACATCTTTTGCACTTACATAAAAAAACTACTTTTCAAAAGACATTTTCAAACACTTTGTATACTTTCTCCACTATTCCGAGAAACATTACAAAGTTCGTCATACTAAAGGCGTTTCCAAAATATTTTCAAACACAAAGCACAAAGGTATTTTTAAAATGAGCAAACCTCTAAGAGCCCGTGGAAAACCACGGATGGAAAAGGTGCTAACACCTTCCTTTTCCATAATCTTACCCCCCTTACTCAGAAAACTCTCGAAAAGGTCTTTTTCTGTTCTTTTCACCCCTTCCTTTGTTGGATAAAAGAAAAGACGGTGGCGACTCTTGCTTACCGCGAAATTTGTGAATACAAATGCAAAACCAATATAACAGTTGGTTCTCCCACCGTATCACAGAAATGGCGACTATGTTGGGGAATTATAAAAAGTGGGGTTACCTTAGATTTAGTTCATTATTTAAACTGCTTTTGTATTCTTTGTTGGCTTTACCTTTTGGGATTGGTTGGGTTATTACTATAGATCCTACACCCAGATCTAGGGCACCTTTTAGGTAAGTAGCAATGGATCGTGGAAATTATACGAGGTATACCGACACGATTGAAGCGATAACTACATTGATCTGACACTTTTGGTTGGTACCGGTAGCCCTTGAGTAGTCAAGGAGAATACGGGGCCGCTGTATGGTGTCATAAAACATCAACTGGCCTTAGAACCTTTAATTGACCAACTTGGCCATTATGAAGTGGTGAGATATTCGTCTTTGGTGTAGTCCTAAGTCGGTTGATACTCGATACTATACTCATTGAGATTTGACTCCCGAGTTTTGTTTGGTGGTAAGTCAATTGTCGATCAAAACGAAACTTGCGGGAAAGATCAATGATGTTGAGATCCCTTAGAACCCAATTAATATTAATAGGAAAGGTTGATCCAACTAAATTTTAAGAGGGTACTTACCTACAGACCCCAGGCAAGCCTAAACCTAAGGCTGCTTGTGTGATTTGTTTGCTTTCAACTTGAGCTACTTGCATGGTTTTTATCTAACAACATGATCTCCTTACAGGATTTGTTTACACTCATTATCCAGTAACCTGGACCTTCATCACCTTACACTTTTGCTTAAGGCATAGCATACACATCATAACATCATGCCACAACATTTCCTTAACCATTTCAAGGATCTCAAGGGTTTGTGGTGCAGGTCATGATGAACCAGACGTCTAGCAAGGGGCAAAGGGATTTACTTTCCTCTAGCTAACATTGTCAAAAGACCAAAGTGACAACTTGATTCAGGGGCTATCACCCACTTGATATGGTGAGCTTGACTCTCGTAGAAGGACACTCAACGATACGAAGTTCTTCACTCAAAACTGCAAATTTCAACTTCTGACATTTTCTTGTTTACCCCGCGAGATCCTTGAAAACATTTGCATATCATACATGTCATTTTATAACATGTATTCTAGGTACAAGCTTCTTATATCTTTGTTGTTTATTTCATCAAGAAGAAATGTATCTTGAACAAACTATCAAATACCTTCAAGCTCAAAACTCTCAGTTCTAACAAATGTTCCTGGCTCTGACCCAGGGGCAAGAAGACCTGAAAGCTCTGATCGTTAAAGAGAAGAAGAAGAAGGAAAAGAAACTAGATGGCATCCTGAATATGGGAAGAAGACTCAGAGGACCGATTAAAGGAGTTCTAGATCTTTCAACTCCATCAAATAAGGGGGATAATCATGAAGAAGATAACAACCCGGGGACTGATGAAGACAAAGCTGATTATTTTGAGGAGCAATATCCTCCTGCTAATGATAAATATAAATAACTGGAGGATCGTCTCAATGCTATGGAGATTCATCAGATACCTGGCTTGGACTTTGGAGAATTAGGGTTGGTTTCTGGAGTGATCATCCCACCAAAATTCAAGGTCCCCACGTTCGCTAACTATGACGGTGTCTCCTGCCCTAAGTTGCACTTAAGGTCCTATGTTAGAAAGATACAGCCTCACACTGCTGACCGGAAGTTATGGATCCATTTCTTCCAAGAAAGATTGGCCGACACTCAACTGGATTGGTTGTATCAGTTGGAAGGAACCAACATCCATACCTGGGAAGACTTAGCTGCTGCTTTCTACAAGCAGTACCGATACAATGCTGACCTCGCTCCAACTTGTACACAACTTCAAGGAATGTCTATGGGTTCTAGCAAAGGATTCAAGGAATATGCCCAGAAATGGAGGGATCTCGCTGGAAGGCTACAAACTTCTATGAATGATCGAGAAATGGTATACATGTTCATGGGCACTCTGACAGGCTCATTCTTTAATCTGCTGATTGGGAGTTCCTCATCCGGTTTCACATAGATGGTTCTAACTAGAGAAAGGATCGAAAGTGGTATCGAGAGTGGGAAGATCCTGATGGCTGCATCTTCTATTGCTGAGAAAATCCATTTGCTGGTAAGAGGGAAGACTATGTTGTGTATGGCCAAAAGGGTCGTAATAAGATAAACTACCACCAATCTGTAAGGGCAGTGCTGGTCTATAAATCGGCACACGTGCAACGACCACAACAACAGGGTAATCAGCGAAGGCAAGACGAGCCTAAGAGGAAGTTTATCAAGATCAACATGTCGTTGTCTCAAGCATTACAACATATGTTGAGGATAAATTTGATTACGTTGATAGGACCTCATCCAAACCCTAAGACATCTTCTCCTAACTATAATCCTGATGCAAGGTGTGCCTATCATTTTGGATTTCCTGGTCATGATACTAATGATTGTTGGGCACTGAAATACAAGATTCAAAATATGATTGACTCCAAGGAGATTGAGTTCGACACTCCTGAGGCTCCCAACGTGATCACTGCTCCCATGCCAAATCATAGCCAGGATTGAGAGCATTTTTGTTCATTTGAATTCTCAAGTTGTATTTTCTTTGTTTGTTCAAACAATTATTGTCATGTCAAACTTTGTTATTTCATTAATGCATTTCACATGTTTGTCTTGAATTAATTTGTTTTCATTATGCTTAAACTGCTTTCTTACTTCCTTTTTGTGATATTCAACTCTTCATTAAAAGCTCTAAGTCTTTAGAGGGAGGATGACCAAAATGATACCACAATCTCTACAATATGCTTTTGAGCAGACCCCGCTGACGATGTACATGTGTTGTTTCAAATCCTAAATAGTGGAGTTATAAGGAAGATAATCCCTAGTCAACCCCTTTGATCCTAAGAAGTAGGAGTTTTTCTTTTTACACAAATTAAAACCCTTAATCATAACCCGGGGTAGGGTAGTTTTCTCAGTTAATTCAGATATGCATTCAGTCGCAAGCTCTTCCTTCATACACGACAAATAGTGAAGAAGATTCCATCCAAAAGATGATGATGGTTCCACATAATCGTCAAGACAGGAAGTCATTATCTCTCAAAATAAAAGCCCGTTAAGTCAAAGACCTATGAAGGAGACTTAAGAAAAACTGCGGCATCCCACTGACTGTAATCATAAAATAACTAGTTCAGGCAAAAGTAGGGATAACAAAATCATAAAAGAGGTCCTACAAATCCTCAACAAAAAGAAAAGGTCACAAAAATGACTGCATCCTCAAACAAATGTTTAATTTCTAAACATCACTGAAATATCGGGGCCAACATTCCCAAACTCAAATGGGATTCGAAATGCACAATTAACTGAGCATAATACTGAAGAACATCACGAAGAACGGGTGGATACAAATAAATTTTAAACCTTTATCCTTTGTTTCTTAAACCGTGAACCAAGCCACGTTACAACCCTTAAAAGTCCTAGCTGAAGCATGGGTTAGTTCGAGAGCATACTATTGCAAAGGTATCCTGACTCCTGTAAGGTTTGCTATAAATCATGAGTTCATATCACATTCTTGCAAATTTTATTTTACTACAAAATATGCATTTTCAAAAAATTTCTAGATAGACATAAGCTTTGCATTATTTAAATGACATTGTTTGCATATGGTTAATTATTCAAATGGAAGAGAAATTCACACAACGGATATCCACTGAACGAAGACCCCCTTAATGGACAAAATCACTTTAGATGGAAAAAACATTCCCAATAACAAGTCTTTCATAATGAAGGGGCATGACATGGTGTCTTATTAATCTGGGGCAGTCAAGCCAATATGCAAAGAATCTCTCCAAAAATGCTGAATTTCCAGGGGCAAATCTCCATCTGAATCACTCGGGGGCTGTTACATTGATTGGGGATTCCAGCAGAAAATCACTATGAAATTTGAATCTTTGGTACCACCAAATTGCTTGTCTATGCCAGTAGTATCAGATGGTGTCAGTATCATGTCTTCGAATCCCTCCATGACAGTTCTTAGAAAAGATACCTAGGAAATTCAAGACTATCAGAAACTTGATCAAACATCAGGTACACCGGATTCATCCTGAAGCAGCCCCACATAGGCTCCCACGTATGAAAGGGAACATGCGATCACATAAACATTTTCTAGCATTTCTACAACACTTGTTGTCATAGATGGTGATACCTCTCCACATCTTATGAGCGCGAACATAGTCAGAAAATACTACTCATGAAAAAGACCCGCTAGGTTGACAGGCCTAGGCAAAATTAAGGGCATCCCGGCGAACCAAAAGAGTTCGGGAAAAAATTAGGGATATATACAAAAAATTGTACACCCGATAAGTTGAAAACCTGAAAAGGCAGCTTGAACAAAAAAGGGTATCCTGGTGGACTGAAAACACGAAAGGGCGGTCCAGGAAAAATTTAGGGATTAAAAACGTACGACTATGTCCTATTATCTTTTCATTTGTTTATCAATAAAAGACCTATCATCCTGATCAACATTTACCAAGCACCCCGGGAGTTCGTATGACACTCAAACCTTTCACAAAGTCTCTGCATGTACTTTTTCTAGCAGGTACAGAGGTAGGGGCATCTTACTAAAAAGTCGCTGCCATATCCTCAGCTTACAACCTAGTGATGCCAGGTGTTCTTGTATCCCCGGCAAAACAGGAATTTCCATCTACTGCTCCGACATCAGGTTTTCCCCAGTAAAGTTGTCAAACTTCTCAGGATTACCCAATAGGATTTCACAAAATCCTCAGGCAGTGCACAGATCTTTCCTTCCCCAACAAAGTTTATTTCTCTAACAACAGAAGATCATCTCCCAGCAGTTCAGCTTCAACAAAATCTGATGACCTACATTCTTCATCGCCAGCTGCAATCAGGGATTTATTTTCCCTAATTCAACAGCGCTGCAATAGAACAACTGATACATTCATATATTGATTACATACATCATTCTACAAACGTCTTAGCATATGCAGTACAAATGCATACATCCCAATCTCATTTATTTTGAGAACACCATTACACAATACATTTCATACATCATGACATTGCATACAACTAATGCGTTACCTTTTCAGGAAAGATCAATCAACAGATATTTATCATAAACAATATTCAACAGGTCCAAGATTAGCTCCTGAAACAAAACAAAGTAATTATCTATGCGACCAAATACAACTTTACACGGGCTCATCATGAAGTAATCTTACACGATTTTCTTCTGACTTCCAAGTACAGCTTTACACGGGCTCAACATGAATCAATCTTACACGTGTTTCTTCTGACTTCCAAATACAGCTTTAAACGGGCTCATCATGAAGCAATCTTACATAGGTTTCTTCTGACTTCCAAATACAGCTTTACACGGGCTCAACATGAAGTAATCTTACACGGGTTTCTTCTGACTTCCAAATACAGCTTTACACGGGCTCAACATTAAGCAATCTTACACGGGTTTCTTCTGACTTCCAAATACAACTTTACACGGGCTCATCATGAAGCAATCTTACACGGGTTTCTTCTGACTTCCAAATACAGCTTTATACAGGCTCTTCATAAAGCAATCTTACACGGGTTCCTTCTCCCTCCTTATGAAGTTTTACACGGACTCATCCTGAAGCAACCCTACCCAGGTTCCTTCTCACAATCTCCAGACGCAGTTTTACACGGACTCATCCTGAGGCAACCCTACCCAGGTTCCTTCTCTTGAATTTCCAGATGCAGTTTTACACGGACTCATCCCGAGGCAACCCTACCCAGGTTCCTTCTCTTGAATTTCCAAATGCAGTTTTACACGGACTCATCCTAAGGCAACCCTACCCAGGTTCCTTCTTTTGAATTTCCAGATGCAATTTTACACGGACTCATCCTGAAGTAACCTTACCCAAGTTCCTTCTCACAATTTCCAGATGCAGTTTTACACTGACTCATCCTGAGGCAACCCTACCCAAGTTCTTTCTTACAATTTCCATATGCAGTTTTACCTGGACTCATCCTGAAGCTGCCCTACCCAGGCTTCCTCTCATATATCTCCTAAAACAGCCATACCCAAGTTCCTTCTCATACACTTCCATATGAATTCTTACCTGGACTCATCCTGAAACATCCCTACACAGGTTTCTTCTGATACATTTCCAGATAGTAGTTCATTTCATTCTCCCCAGCACATTACTGTGAAGCCTATATTTCAACCAGAAAATAACAAACTTTCATCTCTCCAATCCAGAGATAACCCCTCAGTAGAGCCATGGACAACTGAAGTTCCTAGACTCTATTCCCTAGAGTTTTCCTCAAATAGGAAAACACCAGAAATCAACATCCCCCAGTGGACTCCTTCTCAGACAACAGAAACAGGAATCCCTATAAAGAGACCTCTTATGAAGTCAGCATCTACTCTGGAAGGCATCTTTAAGCCCATCTCCGATGAACCTCTGTCATATTCTCTAGATGGCGTCTTTAAGCCCATCTCCGACAAATTTCAGTTATCTTCTCCAAATGGAATTTGTAAACCCATTCCTGACATCATCAACCATCAGTATTACTTCATGCGAGTGAAAATTTCTTGGCACTCTAGTGTTCAATCATCTTTCACCTTCAGGTCATGAAAGGCAGACCAGTCAATCTAAATCCTCAGGTTTAAGAAGATTGAACAGGGGAAGCTGTTGTACTACAAAATTTTCCCTCCCATTTTCACACAAGACATACTCCTAGAGGTCCTCAATTTCTTAAGGTTGACCAAGAATTGATCAGGAAAATTCTCCTCCTAAGCATTGGCCTTCCAACTAGGGTTTCATTTTTCACCAAGATGTGTGAGCTCCAAATTTATCAAATGTCTTCCATGGTCCTAATATGTCTTCAATATTATCCCTGACAATTTTTATAACTTGCACTACAAGTTTGCTCAGTCAATTACTCAAATGCTTAAAAATCAACTATACTAGGTCAAAAGTCAACTATGGTCTATATACAGTCAAACTTCAAGATTTTTGGTTAACATCAACATTTTGAATTGATATCCATCATTTGACCAATGTTTCTCATGATCCCTAAAGAAATTCTCCTAATTCATCAAAAGTCAAGAATTGCTAATTAGGGTTTCTATAGGAAAAGTCAACTAAACTTTGACCAGGCATAACTTTCTCATACATAATCCATTTGTTCCCAACCAAATCGCACTTTGAATAGAATCCAATTCCCTACAACTTCTCTTCAGACCCCAAGTCCAAGAAATGCACAATTTGAAAGATATAAGTTTATACATTACAGGTCATTTTCAAAAAGTCAACAAAATCCACTTTTTGCCAAGACCTTTTACATCAAGATAAAATCTTCTAATGTAAATTTAGTCAAAAGAGGGATTGAAGTAGATATCTTGGGCTTTCCAAAAAGTCTAATATCATCATCATGAGATAAAAATTGAGCAAGTTATGGCATTCCCAAGTTGGGAAAATTTTGGAATTTTCAAGAATTATGCATTGAGCAAATTTGAAATTTTAAGGCAAAGGCTCAATTTCTTGGATTTCAAACATCTTTCTAAGATTATAGAGGACCTCCAAAAACACCCTTACTATGACTTAGATTTTTTTTACTTATTTTGTACACATTTATTTTAATTTATTTCAATTAAATATATAATAAAATGTATAAAATTATTGGAAATAGGTTTTGGCATTTGGGCTGGTGTTTTAGCTTGCCTTGAAGCCCAAGATTTCGTGCAGCCATGTCCACATTCATTCAAATTCAAAAAATGACAAGTTTACTTGTTTTTGCCAAAGTTACAAATTTCATTCATGGCTTTGAAACGTTTGCTCTAAGGTTGTTTAAACCTTTGCTTTCTTGTCTCCTCATTCCTCTCTATATAAACAAGCATCTAGAAAGAATTTCAACACACCTACACAACCTAGAAAGAGAAGTACCATTTTTGCAAAATTATCAAAAGAGGTAAAATTTGTAACCCACTTTGCAGGTACTTTTAGTCCGAACTAGTAATCATACATTTCTCTTGAGGTTCCCAGGGACTTGTTCCAACCATCCTCAAAGCTTGCAAGGTCCCAGATCACCAGATCCAAGCTATCACCATTTTGGTATAATCTCAAATTCAAATCTCTATTTTTATTAATTGTTGAATGTTATAATGTGTGTATGAGTTCCTGGATATCCTTAGAGCAGGTTAGGGGAATTACATGGAATGCATGACATCTAGAACATGAGATACCATGTATCAATAAGTATTTCTTGCACTGGAACCAAGGATGGACCTGGGCTTCCCAATCGGGGTTTAGAGAAATTCCAGTTGCACCCCCATTCTACTTCAATCGTCAAGCCCAATTCCTTTTCTTTTTGCTTTATGTAATTATTTCATCTCTTTATCATTTTAATTATAATAATAAAAAAACTCACAAAAACATTTAGGCTTAGACTTTTTTAATTAAATAATTAATTTTTTTAATTAATTAATTAATTAATTAAAATTTAAACCTTTTTCTTAATTAAAAATGAATTAGAATTTAAGTCTAATTACTTTCTTTTCATAATAAAAAAAACCACAAAAAAGGCTTAGTTTATTTTTCTTAATTTAATTTTCTATGTAAACTTTAGGATAATTAATTTAATTATTTTTCTTAAATCAAAAACAACAAAAAAGATTTTTCTTATTAGGTTTTAGACGAACTTTTAACCTTTTGCGCATTATTTATTTTTCGCATCTTTATATTCATATAACTGCATACCGAATGTAATAATTAATAGGATTTTATCTGCTTTCTTTATTTTCCTTCTCCCAATTTTTGTACATTGTAAATATCCCCCTCCCCGAAAGCCATGTAATAGTTTAGATTTACACTTTCCGTACTTTATTTTCTGTACAATATTACTGTTAGTAATTAGGCATGTATGGCAAGACCAAAAACAAACGTTAGCAAACATAAATGCGCAAGATAAATAACTGAACTAAACACAATTGCACATGTGCACCTCTAGGGTATCCCACTTCGATTGCCTTCGGAAAATGGTCACAATTCTTGAAACGTGAGAATTTTTAGTGGTTGTCCTCCAGTTTAAAGATCACTAGTCCCTCAATGACCCTCTTGATGTTTCCTCGGTTAAAAGTGATATTAAGACTTTAGGACAATTACTAAAATTTCTTACCAAGTTGCCTTCGTGACTGTAATGTTCCTTCGAATGTCCCTCAAACATACAACGACAAAGATGCCTACTCACTAATAGTAGGATAGCATTGTCTAAAGGAAAGGAGGAAAAGAACGACCCTTTTTGAGTACAAAAGTAGATAGCTGTTAGAAGGTTGCTCAAAAAACATCTTTTGCACTTACACAAAAAAACTAGTTTTCAAATGACATTTTCAAACACTTTGTATACTTTCTTCACTATTCCGAGAAACATTACAAAGTTCGCCATACTAAAGGCGTTTCCTAAATATTTTCAAACACAAAGCACAAAGGTATTTTTAAAATGAGCAAACCTCTAAGAGCCCGTGGAAAACCACAGATGGAAAAGGTGTTAACACCTTCCTTTTCCATAATCTACCCCCTTACTCAGAAAACTCTTGAAAAGGTATTTTTCTGTTCTTTTCACCATTTCCTTTGTTGGATAAAAGAAAATACAGTGGCGACTCTTGCTTACTGCAACATTTATGAACACAAATGCAAAACCAGTATTAATAGTCGGTTTTGCCACCGTATCACATAAACATTTATATTCAATAATACAGTCTAAGTCAATAAACATGAGAGTGTGAGATAAGGATTTTGAAAATAATATTTCTACTGAAAAGTATTTTTAAGAAAAACAAAACCAATGGTTAGTCAGATCCCTGAAGTCGGACGAATTACATACTAGTATCTTTTATTTCGAGTATTTTATACAACTTGAATCTACTCCCTATTTCTCTCAAAAACCTAAGATTAATTTTCAGCCTTAGATTACTTAGTAACATTAGATAGAATTAGTTTGATTATCAGTCCTTGTGGGTTCGTCTCTTTTAAAACTACGCGATTAGACTTTACACTTACGGTCAATAATTCTGACAGACTCTTAAAGTCGCGATCAAGTTTTTGGCGCCGTTGTCGGGGACTGATTTAGTTAATATTATGATTACTTTGTTACGCAGTATAAACTAAGGAAACAAATTTTATTCCCTTTAATCCATTGATTGTATGTCAAACACTCACTCTCAAGGTGAAGAATTAGAGCAACTAATTAACGAGGTAGAGCGTTTTGTTAGTATAAGACACCGAATTAGAGAATACCAAATTAAGTACAATCTTTCCAAATTCAATCTTCCCAACTTATCTCTTCCTGAACCTGAACCAAGAATAGCTGAAGGACCCCAAAATCGTCCTTTGAAGGATTATGTTGCCCCATCAAAGGAGGAATCTGACAACAACATTTATGCCCCCTCTATCACTCAGAACAATTTCAAGTTGAAACCTTTATTGCTACAAGTTATCCAACAAAATCAGTTTTTAGGATGTCATATGGATGATCGGAAATTACATTTGTCTGTGTTCGTGCAGTACACAGACACAGTAAAAGCAAATGGTGTCAGCCCCAAAGCAATAAGACTACGCCTTTTCCCTTTCTCATTACGAGATCGAGCTAGAGATTGGCTCCAATCTTTGCCACCCAACTCTGTTACCACATGGAACAAGTTGAAGAAAGTTTTCCTAGCGCAATATTTTCCACCGATTAATATGGTTATGCTAAGTGCCAATATCAATGGTTTTAAAAAAAGGAAAGAGAATCTCTTTTCAAAGCTTGGGAAAGATACAAAGACATGTTACGACTTTGTCCTCATCTTGGTCTAGAAGAATGGTTGATCATCCACACCTTTTACAATGGTCTCTTGTATAACACAATACTAACGATAGACGCTGCAGCTGGTAGCGCACTGATGGATAAACCTTATCATGATGCTTGTCAGCTTATTGAAAGTATGGATCAAAATCATTACCAGTGGGGAAGGGATAGAACCATTACGGAGAAACCTTAAACGAAAGGTGGTATGAAGGAAGTTAGAAGTTTAGACCAATTTAACGCTAAGGTAGAAGCTCTTACCCAAAAGATAAAAAAACTTGACCATAACTCCCACAGCCACCGTGGCTAGAGTAGCTCCGACCTATGATTTATGCAGACTTCACACACATGCTGCACCTGAATGTCCACTTTTAACAAGAGTACTGGATGATCAAGTGAATTATGCTCAAGGGTACCCATATGGCAATACCTATAATCCTACCTAGAAGAAACATCCAAACTTTTCGTACAAAAACAATAATGCATTATATGCACTTGGGCAAGCTCCTACTAGACCACCAGGAAACCAGAAAGCCGCCCCAATTAATCCAATGTTCCTAGGAAATCCAATATAGAGATCATGATAGAAAATTTCGTAGCCACTCAAACTCAACAAAAAAAAATATTTTCTAAATCAGAACATACACACTAGTGAACCACTAAAGCAACTATCAAACAAGGTTGACGCCCTAGCCACTCATAACAAAATGCTTGAAACACATATCTCTCAAGTGGCTCAATAGCAAGCAGCTACAACTGCTCCAGTTGGCACTTTTCTTGGCCAACCACAACCAAATCCGAAAGGTCATGCTAATGCTATAATACTTTAGAGTGGAATGGAAGTATATGGACTAATTGACCCAAGAACCAAAAATCCAGCCATGTACCAGAGTACTGGTAAACCAACTGAGAAAGAAGACGAACCAAAAGAAGATAAGAAGGAAGATGAAAGCACATAGGCAGAAGAGAAACAAAAACCCTATGTGCCTCCGACGCCGTACAAACCACGGATGCCGTACAAACCACTGATACCGTGCAAATCACTATACCTTTTATAGAAGCCATCACGCAAATTCCCTCCTATGCTAAGTTCCTTAAATATATCTTATCTAATAAGAAAAACCTCTAAGACAATGAAATTGTTATGCTTACTGCAGAGTGTAACGCTATAATCCAAAACAACATGCCCCCAAAGCTAAAATACCTTGGTAGATTTTCTATACCATGTGCAATAAAAAAATTTGTCATAGACAAAGCACTATGCAACTTGGGAGCCAGTATCAGTTTAATTCCTTTATCAATCTGCAAAAGTCTAAACATGGGAGAATTGCGACCAACAAGAATGTACGTGCAACTAGTTGATCGTTTAGTGAAGTTTCCTTTAGGAATGCTAGAAAATGTTTTAGTACGTATCAGACAATTCTATATTCCTACTGATCTCATTATTATAGATATAAATAAAGACTCCAACATCTCTATCATATTAGGAAGACCATTCCTCTCCACCGCTAGAGCCATCATTGATGTAAAAAGGGGCAAACTCACATTTGAGGTTGGTGAAGAAAAGGTCGAATGTATTCTCTCACAATTATTCAAGGCACCAGCTATAGATGATCATACAATTTCTTGGATGTCATTGATGAGTGCATTAAAGAAATGGAGAAACAAAGTATCAAATATTCAGAAGATTTAAAAATTCAAATACCTCATATCCTTGAAGATGATAATTGGTGTGACGAATATAGGGATGAAAATCTAAGTGAATGTCTCACGCTAACTCTTAACCTTATGGCTTGCCTAAGAAACCATATGTTAAACTTAAAACATTACCAAAAGATCTAAGGTATGAATTCCTAGATACATAACTCGAACAACCCGTTATAGTCAGTGCAGATTTAGGACAGATAGAAACATAAAAATTATTACATGTCCTAAGGAAATACCCGACTGCTTTAGGCTATAAAATCTCTGATCTAAAAGGAATAAGTCCCTTAATTTACATGAATCCCATTATGCTTGAGGAAGACTGCAAGACCTCGAGAGAACATTGGAGAAGAATAAATCCCCTTCTAAGTCATGTAGTTAAGAAAGAAGTACAAAAGTTATTAGAAGCATGAATCATATACCCGATATCCGACAGTAACTGCGTTAGCCCAGTACACGTTGTACCAAAGAAGGGAGGAGTTACAGTCGTCAACAATGCAAAAGGTGAATATGTGGCACAACGTACTAAAACCGAATGGAGAATGTGCATTGACTATAGGAAATTAAACAAAGCCACTCGAAAAGAACATTTTCCTTTACCTTTCATTGATCAACTTCTCGAACGACTGGCTAAGCACTCTCACTTGTGCTATTTAGATGGTTATTCAGGATTTTTCCAAATTCCTATACACCCTGAAAACCAAGAAAAGACTACATTCACTTGTCCTTATGGTTTATTTTCCTATTGACGAATGTCGTTTGGTCTACGTAACGCTCCCGTAACATTCCAAAGATGCATGATGTTAAATTTTGATGATTTAATATATGACATCATGGAAGTATTTATGGACGACTTCTCTGTTTATCGGCAAAGTTTTGAAGGATACTTATTGAACTTAGAAATGGTACTTGAACGATGTGTAAAAGTTGACCTCGTATTAAATTGGAAGAAATGCCATTTCATGGCCGAACAAGGAATCGTGCTTGGACACATAGTGTCTCAGAAGGGGATTGAATTTGACAAAGCTAAAACAGAAGTTATAGAAAAATTTCAACCTCCGAAAACCGTAAGAGGAATATGAAGTTTCTTAGGACACGCTAGTTTTTACCGGCGATTCGTTAAAAATTTCTCTAAAATCACCAAACCACTAACTGGCGTGTTAATGAAAGAAGTTCAATTCAATTTTGACGACAAATGCTTAAAAGCATTCGAACAATTAAAAATAGCTCTTATTACCGCATCTATTATGCAACCACCTTATTGGAGATTACCATTTGAAATCATGTGTGACGCTAGTGACTATGCCGTAGGGGCAGTTTTAGGATAAAGAAAGGATAGAAAGCTTCATTTAATTTATTACGCTAGTAGAACCTAAGATCCTACGAAGATGAACTATGCCACCACCGAAAAGGAAATTTTACTTTTCGTGTTCGCCCTGGATAAATTATGTTCTTACTTAGTAGGTGCAAAGATAATCATCTATGTCGATCATGCTGCAAGGATTACTCAGGTGGATCTTACTACTACAAGAGTTTAATTTAGAAATCAAAGACAAAAAGGAACTGAGAAATGTAGTAGTAAATCACTTATCTAGAATGGAAGGCATTAAGCATGAACAAGTTCCTATCAATGACAATTTCTGTTACGAACAACTTATAGTCCAATTGGAAAATAACACCATTGAATGCTCTGTAAATTATAACGATATAGAAACAAAAGAAGTTGTGGAGGAAATCTATACTAAAACCACACTGTCATGGTATGCCGACTTTGTCAACTACTTAGTAGTTGGAGTGCTTCCACCAGATCTAACTTACCAACAAAAGAAATTCTTCCATGATCTTAAACATTATTACTGGGGTGAACCTTTTCTTTTCAAGAGAGGCGCCGATGGTATTTTTCATCGATGTGTCCCCCAAGATGAAGTAGGAAGTATCATTTTCCATTGTCATTCGGCCCGATATGGAAGACACTCAAGAACTTCAAAGACTTGCGCTAAGATTTTACAAGTTGGCCTCTTTTTTCCTAATATGTGGAAGGATGTCCATGTCGCGGTCACAAATTGCAACTGGTGCCAACGCTTTGGCAACATCTCTAGATGCAACGAGATGCCACAAAAGGCGTTTTAGAAGTAGAAGTCTTTGGCGTGTAGGAAATAGATTTCATGGGACCATTACATTCTTCTTTTGCTAACCAATACCTACTCGTTACTGTTGATTATGTATCAAAATGGATCAAAGCTATTTCTTCTCCAACAAATGACACACGATTATAATCAAGCTCTTCAAGAATCTAATTTTTCCTAGATTCTGTATGCCAACACTTGTCGTCAGTGATGGTTGCTCCCATTTCATTTCAAAGATCTTTAAAAAGCTATTACTGAAATGTGGAGTCTGACACCATGTAGAAACACCCTATCACCCACGGACAAGTGGGTAAGTAGAGGTCTCAAATAGATAAATTAAGCAAATTCTAGAAAAATTGTTTCCACTTCTAGGAAAGATTGGTCTTCAAAGTTACACGAAGTTCTGTGGGCATATAGGACAGCCTATAAGGCCCCAATAGGAATCACACCATTTAAGCTAGTTTATGGAAAATCATGTCATCTGCCGGTAGAATTAGAGCATAGAGCTTATTAGGATATTAAGACCCTTAATTTAAATTATAATGTCGCAGGCAAGAAGAGAACTTTAGATATTCATGAACTAGAAGAACTTAGATTAGACGCATACGAGAATGCCCATATCTATAAAGAAAGAACTAAAAAATGGCACGACAAGTGTATATCAAGGAAATATTTTAAAGAAGGGAACATAGTACTTCTTTTTAATTCTCGACTTAAACTTTTCCCAGGTGGTCGATTTAAAGAAGGAAATATTTTAGACTTAATTCTCTGCTTTGTTCTAGGTGGTCTGGTCCCTTTGAAATTACCAAATTTTTTCCAAACGATGCAATAGAAATAAAGGGTAAATCTAGTGAACCATTTATTATAAATAAATAATGCTTGAAACATTATCATTGTGTTAACAACAGAGACTACAACGGTAGTCTAAAGCTCACGAAGTTGTCCGGTAACTCCCATAATTAATTTTTATTTAAGTCGAGCTTACAAAATAAAACAAAGCACTTGGTGGGAGACAACCCACATTTTTAACTTTAATGTTAATTTTCTTTTGTCATTTCTTATTGTATTCCTTTTTATTTATCTTTTATCTACAATATTATTCTTTAGAATTTATCCCTACTGACTTAGTATCATCGTCTATTTACTTTCAAGCTAACTTAACTTTAGCTAACTAACTAACTCTCATGATGCAACAAGTGGATTATATGGATATCATTTTCAGAGGCAAAGCTCAAAGGCGGAGATTTGAAGTTTTAATTGAAAGAGAGATGGAACTAACGATCTACCTCGATAGCCACACCATGACCTCGCTAGGCATTAGGGATAGTGTCATGTTTCTACTTGACCAAATTGGGTGGAGAAATTTCATGGTAGGAAGAAGATTTAGTTCTTAACGTAGACTAACTCTTGAATTCCTTAGTTCGCTTACTTTCATGCTTAACCATAGATTAGGATTTAACCGAGGTCTGACTATTTTTAGAATGTTTGGTATTGATTTTCGTTATAATAATAGAGATATTTCTAGCCTTTTAGGAGTTCCTGGTGGCCCACATGTATTTGCTAGTACCTAAGAAGACGGTCTTTTGGACCTTGAACTTGGATATTTTTTGGATATCATAACTGGAGATAACAACCCCGAGCCTAATAACAAATCTTCTGAGAATATCCATTACCCTTCTATCCGTTATTTCCATCAAGTCCTTTCTCATACCCTATTCGGAAAAGAACAAAACATAACCTTTGTGTCAAAAGATGAACTTTTCATCATGTACTATGCCTCCCAAAACCACCCCGTTAATGCTGCTACTTTTATGTTAGCTAATTTCACTAGTCTTACACAAGCTGGTAATAAACCAATCTTAATAGAAGGCTTAGTTACCATGATTTTAAATGCTATTGGGTTTAGACAACCACTTGTCAGCATTGACCCTCTAGGAGGAATACTTCCCATGAACATTCATTTCTATTTCAATACCGGCTTCATTAGAAACCTAGGCCCAAATGAGTTTGAACTTCTTATCAATAATCAAGTTCTGCACCTTTTTACCTTGCCAAATCCCAGGACTAGCGTACATGATAGAAATAGCTGGCTTTTTGAATTAGATGAACCCCGAAATGAACCACCAACTCCTTCTGAGACACCTCAAGTCTATGAATATTTTGATATCTCTGAAGCTAAAACTGATCATGCAACTCCTCTATTCTACCATAACCTTCCATCCCCATATCATACCGACCCTACAGGTATCCCTCAAATCATTGCACCACTTCCATATGAGGACCATCTGACTGACACAACCTCTTGTACCTCCACTTCCCCATTTTCTCCACCTCCTCATCACACCGCTACCATCAACTCCCTCCAGACTAACATTGCTAACATTAGAGACGACCTCACTTCTTTTCGCGTTAATTTTTATGGGTTTATGGATGTAATGATGGAGCAGTTTGATAATATCTATCAACATATTTATTTTGTTGCTCCTCATCTTTTACGTAGTGGCTAGTTTTTCTAAATAATATTGTTTTCTTTAAATTAGAATTTTCGAGTTATCTAGATTAGATTTGATATTTCTTGGCTATTTTGTTTTCTTGCATTCTTTTGTTACAGTAGGAATTTTTAAGTTTTCAGTATTTAATTTTACTTATGGATTTTATTATTTTAATATATGTTTTCCATTTTTCTGTGATTTATCTACTATTGCATGCTTGAAGTATGATTTTTAGTTGAAGTTTGTTTAAAATTTTGGACTATTCAGGTGTTACACATGTGGTGCTCGCCACAAGCGTGTTTCCCTCACCACGGTATCCAAACTACGTGACCCCCGTCACGGTTTGTGTGGCCCTCGCCATGATCTTCACAAAACAGAAACATAAGTGTTTTTATGAAATACTCCTCGTTTCCCTCTTATTACTTCATTTGACCCAATCTCTTCCTTTTCAACCCTTTCCAACTTCCACTAAACACTCATTATCACCCACTCACGTTTCACTTTCCAATTTCCTTTCACCCTTTAAATTCCTTGAGTTTCTCCATATATCATACCTCTCAACTGATAGTGACATATGATAACTAAACCCTTATTGTATCCATCATGTCTCATCGCACTCAACAACCAAACAGAAGGGCAAGACCATCAGCAAATTTATCAATAATGGTTTTCCACACTGAGGATTCCGGCATACAAAGGGAGAAGTACCTTAAGTTCTAGCAACGTTCTGTCATTCCCACAAGGTAAGTTGATGAGTCCTATTTGTGTGAATTGGGGCTCTTAGATAGTGTTTAATGGATTCTGACTAATTCAAGTCTATCTCATATTTGTTCGTTGAACCATCCAACCTACAAACCTTTAACTCTGGAGTTCTTGAGTTCATTTATTTACGACACCCATATGGCATAACCATATCTCACCGAAAACATCATATTTAGGCTGTTCAACAAAGAATACTCATTAAGCCAACATACAATAAGTGATATGTTACATTTTCCACATGGAGAAGATGTAGCCTGTAGAGTTCCTTTTGAGGCAGATTGGAAGACTATAGCATTTAGTCTTTGGGAAAGGTTAACGGGTGAAACTACAACTTCCATTGCATTATGGCAAGCATAATTTTTGGAAGGATTAACAACCACAAGGTAAATTCTAAAGAGTTGTTCTTTCTGCATTATATCTTTATATCGACCAGAATGAATGCCACTCCCTTTTTGGTGACACACATTCATTCAATTTGTGCAAGAGGAACCAATCCTTTTTGTATAGGGGGATAGTCACATCCATTGCTATTGCCTTGGGCCTAGGTAACAAACTCACTAATTTGCCAACAATACCAGCTCTGTACCTTGAAATCGACAATTTTCTATCAGCATACTTGATTAAATTTAGAGAAGATAGAAAGTATTATCTTATGGTCTAAAATAAATTGGTCAAGAGTGTCTATTTGCCTTGTCGCTATCACTAATGCATAAAATATGGTTAATTGGATTTATGATCTATCTGTCCCCTAGCCCAATGCACCTATACAAGGTGGACAAGGTGGACATACCAAAGTTGAGTTCGATGAGATGGAGCAGGGTTCCCCTGAAGTTCAACCGAAACCCCCACGGGTTCTTTCTAAAAGTGTCACTGGGACATCATCAAGACGCTGAAGAAGACATGAAGACACATTTGGCACATCTGATGACATTCTTGCTGAAATGAGGCGGCGTAATGATTTGTATGCTCAACGCGACCCAATATTTCAGGATATTCAAACTCTACATACTAAGATGATGAGCCTCATTTAGCAAATTCATCAGGATCAGCGTGACTACAATGACATGAATGACCAAAGAATTCCAAGCATGATCGACCAGATGACAACTTTTACAGTGCATGTGGATGGTGTTGTACCCCAAAATTTGTCCTCCCATTTTTCAATACAAATTAATTCAAGATACTTCCTCATGTATATGAAGGTCCTAAACACTCAATACTACTCAAGAGTTGACTAGACAAACCCTCATCCTAAGCATTGACCTACAACTAGGGTTTTGATTTTCCCAAGAAAAATTGGACTTCTAATTCCTCAAGTGTACTTCATGATTTCCTATATGCTTTAAATTATCCTCATACCAAATTTCAATCCTTGCAGCACAAGTTTGTTCAAACAATTAGTCAGATGATTTAAAATCAACTATATTAGACAAAAAGTTAACTTTAACCAATTTATAGTCAAACTTCAAGATATTTGGTCAACATTAATATTTTTAAATCGCATTCATCATTTGATCAAGGGTAGATCATGATTCATCAAGAAAACTCAAGATTTATCAAAAGTCAAAATTACTAAATTAGGGTTTTCTTAAGAAGAAGTCAACTAAACTTTGACCAAGCATAACTTTCATATACTTCATTAGAAATGTCTCAACCAAAGCCCAATTTGGAGGAAATTCAATTCTCTACAACTTTGTCTCTGTAAGATCAAGGCCAAAAATTCTTCATTTGAGAGATATGAGCCAAAACATTACAGGTCATTTTAAAAGTCAACAAAAAGACACTTTTTGTCAAAGCAATTTACATCAAGCCTAAGACTTCAAATGAAAAAATGACCAACATGAATTTTGTAGGAGACATCTTGAGGTTTCTAAAAATTCCCAGATCATCTTAATATGATAAAAATTGAGTGAGATGTGATTTATGCAAGTTAGACAACTTTGAGAAAATGCATGAAATCCAAATTGAGTAAATTTGAATTTTTAGGCTAACAGGCCTATCTTTTAAGGTCCAAACGTGTTCCTGACCTCATCATGAATCTCTATGTAAATCTATTTATTTTTGTGGTTTTTTATTTCTTTTATTTTGATTTTATTCAATTGAAAGCAAAATAAATCAAATAAAATACTAAAGCAAAGATATGAGGTGCATGACCTTTGTTTTAAATCAAATCATAAGGCTAAAAATCAGATGATAAATTAGCAAAAACATATGGGATTGATTGGCATATGGTTGGCTCAAAAAGGGGAGATTTCATGCAAATATTCAAATTAAATATTTTGTCATGAAATACAAAGATTTGGCTCATGTTTGTTTACCTAATTCATGGGCTATAAATAGAGAACATGTTCATACATTCAAGGGTAAAAAATTACCTAAAGAACACACTCTTAAAAATTCCATAATTTGTTAAAACTAGTGCAAGAACAAAACCTTGTCTCCAGCCTCTTGCATCAAAACCAAGCATTCCATTGAGTTCCTAAAGTCCCCAGGGAGTCATTCCAATCATCATTCCAGCTTGAAGCATCCCAAAAAGTGCCAACCAACATCACCGGTTTGTTGGACTTTCTGGAAATTCAAACTTATTCATGCAATATATATGAATTCTATGCATATATTCATGATCATATTTGTGTGTGGAATTGTTTTGACGTATTACTTTTGAAGTTTAGTGCAGGAAGAACAAATTTCCATTGTTATGGCACAAACTAATTTTTGTTTCAAAACTCATGATATAGTCACTTTCAGGCCAAAACAACCTCACCATTGGATTCGGGAGGGTCAATTTAGGGGGATAGGGTCTTCCTTTATCTGTAACGCATGCTATTTTTGCAGGTCGATAAAAGGTCTAGCCGGAGAAAACGACGGGAGCTAAGGCTCCAGCGCTTCTCCAGTTCATTTGTTTTATTATATAATTGTTTTGTTATGTTATGATAATAGATTAGAAGGATAGCATAGATGGTTGAGGTGAGGGCGTGTAATGTGAAGGACGTGGGTTTGATTCCATGTGTTATGCGTTTATTTTTGTCATTTTCTCAAACTAATATGCAGGTTCACAATATAATGATCCATTCCTATTTGCTATCACCAACAGCGCATTGGCTCAGTGGCAAGGGAGGCGCTATGTGAGTCTAGGGGTGTGGGTTCAACACCCACCCCTTGCATTTCCCCCCTATGTTTTGTTTAACCTAATTTCTTTTCTATTTTCTTAATTAACCCTAATTCTTTTATTAATCATCATTAAACTAACCTAATTATTTTTCTTAACCCTAATAAATTAGGTTTAGGTTTTAACTAACATTTAATTTTCTTTTTTTATTTATAAATTAATTATTTAATCAACTTTTTATTATTAAAAATCAATTAGAAATGTAGGGTTTTATTAATTACTATTATTTAAATTATTTTCTATAAAAACATCAAAATATTAATACCTAGAACTTTAGGTCTTCTAAACTTTTTTTCAAAAAAACATTTTCTTATTTTCTGTATTATTATTAAATTTTCTTAGATAAAATGTATAGGTTGCACTATTCAATTGTAATAACTTAGGTTTATTTTTCTCGTGTTGTTTTTTCTTCTAAATTATGTATCTTCTTTGAGGATGTAATGACTGTAGATTTAATTTCTCACACTCTCCTATTATGTGACTGTCCCAAAGCCATGTAATAGCTTAGGAATTTTACTTTTCGCGTTTAATTTTTCGTACACTTTATAATTGGTAGTAACTAGGGTTTGTATGGCAAGACTAAAAACAAACGTAGAAAACCCTAATGTCAAGATAAATAACTTAAAACAAACACTCTTCACACTTGCACCTCTAGGGTACCCACTCTTGTTGCCTTACGAAATATTGGTCATGTCCCTTGAAAGTAGGGATGCTTTAGCAAAAGACCCTCAATTAAAAAGATCATAGTCCCTCGATGATACTTCAAAGTTGCCTACGAAATTGATCTAGTACCTCCGATACAAATTTCTAAAGTATCCTTACATGTTGCCTTCAATGACCATTCACTGACCATACGCTTGTCCCTTCACATCTAATAGATAGGGCTACCTACCAACTAATGATATGGATAACACTGTCTCTAAAGGAGAAGGAGAAGAATAAGAACGACCTTTAGTGGGTAAGGAACTCTTAATCGCTTGCTTACAATCTTTTCTAAAAGACATTTTTTACACATCACACTTTCAAACAAAATATTTTCTAAAACACTTTGTACGCATTCTTGAGGATTGATACAAGAATCATTACAAAGTTAGCCTTACATTGGCCTTTTCAAAATATTTTCAAATAAATCACACACACACACACACGCACACACACACACACACACACACACACACACACACACACAAAGAAAGTTTCCAAAAGTGAGCTAAGCAATTAAGAGCTCATAGATAACTATGGATGAAAACAGTGCTAACACCTTCCCTTTTCATAACTTACCCCCCGAACTCAAAATCCATCAAAGGTCTTTCCTGTTCTTTTCACCTTTCCTAAATATTGGATAAAAGAAAATTCGATGGAGACTCTTACTATCCACGCATTTGGATAAACCCAAAAAAATCAATTCTCCTGTCGTATTACAGAACCGGCGACTCTGTTGGGAAATACTTAAAAAAGAGGGGTTACTTTAGGGTTAGATCACTTTACTTGCTTTAATAGTTTGATTTTCTTGCTTTACTTTAAGGGTTTTGTTTAGGTTTATATGCTTGTAATATCCTACACCCAGATCTAGGAATTCCTTAGGTAAGTTGCAATAGATTATCAAGACTATATGGTTTACACCGATATGGTTGAAATGATGGCTACAGTTAGTGTGACACATTGGTTTGTACTGATGTTCCTTGAGTCAGTCAAGGATAACATTAGGCTTCTGCGTGGTGTCATTAACATAAACTTACTTTTAGAACCTTAATCAACCCATCTTAGCCATTAGAAAGTAGTGAGATGGTCGGATTTGGTGCAGTCCAAGTTTGGATAATACTCGATTCTACGCTCATTGAGATTCGACTTTTAGGATATTTTGGTGGCAAGCCATTTGTCTTGCTAAAATAAATATTGCGAGAAAGATCGGTGATATGAGATTCCTAGATCCCGGTTACTAGTTTATGACAGGTTGAGCCAACTTAACTTTAATGGGGAAAGGTACTTACCTATGGACTTCATGCAAGCCTTTAAACCTAAGGCTCTTGTGTGACTTGTTTGTGTTTGCTATCTATCTAACATGAACATAACATCATAACATCATGTCATCATTGTAGCGGTAGAAATGTTTAAGACTAAGCCATTAGATTAACTTGACTTATACAGATCAAAATAAAAATCGCCACCACGCTTTATTATTTCCAAAGGAAAGGTGGATGTAAAAATAGATGGTGGATGTGGTAAAAGAAATATGTTTCTTATGATTTTTGCACCCTCCGCGGTTGCGAACCTTTAGTGCCTACGTACCACCTTCCGTGCAATAGGGGATCAGGGTACACGTAGTTCCTCTTTAAAAATTTTATGAGACAAGACACCACCGTCATTGTCCGTGTGGAAAACATACCTACTACCCACAATCATTAGAAAAGAGAATTTGCATCATCTCAAAGTGGAGGATATGGCTTGGATTTTAAAATCAACAATGCCTCACTCGACACCCAAGTGGAAAATATCTCTCTTCACTACATATTGTAGAAGTATAGTTGTTTACATCACTACAAGGATTGACAAGAGTCTAATATTTTGAGAAAAGTTTTAAGATAAAAGCCAAAGTGGCAAAAATGATTTGAAATGAGATTGATGGACTTTTAGTCTTCTCACAAAAAGGTCAAGGTATTATTAGATTGATTAGGGTTTATTTATGAAAATGTTTTGAAAATGCATGGACCTGAGTCCAAGTTTATTATGAAAGTGGTTCAAGTTAAAAAAACAATAAGAGTTTTCAAAAGGAGGAATAAGATTTCTGAAATTAAATAAGATGGGAGGAGGAGAAGAAGAGACTATCCTAAAGCATAAGGTAAAAGCTACGGATAAGAACCATCTAACAACCAAGAAGCCAATACTTGACATTATGAGCCAAGATAGAATTCTCATTCTTTGGATTGAAGCCAAGCAAGCAAAGATACTAGACTTCTTGTAAGAACCAAACTTCAAGTGTATTAAGTCTTCACAAAAATTGGGCAGAGTAACGGCTGTATACGAGTGAATTCTAGATTACAAACAAAGAGTGTAATCACAATAACCTGCACACAAAACAAACAAACAACCCAATGTATTAAGGTAAACCTTAAGATCTCCAGACAAAATATCAATTAAGGTCACAAGGTATCCAACATAGGCCAAGGTTTCTAATCCTAAGTCCAAGAAGTCCAATGCTCCATAATGCCAAGGATAGTAACCAAATAGTCCAAGCTTCATTAAGGATTTTATGGTCCATATTAATTATTAAGTATCTTAGGAAAAGAAAAGCTCAAGTGAGAAAAATAAAAATGACAAGAAAGTAAATGCTCAAATGAGCAAATATGAAAATGGCATGAAATGTAAATGCTAAAAGTAAATAGTGCATAAAAATAAAAGGGCATATAATAAAAATACAAGATAAAGTCAATTATTAATGATTAGTGGTTAGTTGAATGATATTTAAAAAAATTCCATTTGGGACTTGTTAAAGGATTGGTAGAACCAAAGCCTCCGCATAACAAGTTGCATTTGCTTTTTGTCAAGTATATCATCTATTTGGAATCCTCATAAGTACTGTTTAATGATCAACAATGTTTAAGTGATCCGCATTGACCAAAGGTGTTGTAGATCCATTAGAGGATTGGTAGAACCAAAGCCTCCACACAATGGATCTCAAGGTTATTGGATCAAAGAGATCAAATTAACATACTTGGGCTTGCAAACATAAGTTTGGGCCACGAATGATCATTTATTCGAATTGGGAAAAAATTTAGCGCTATGTTAAGCAATCGTAAGTGGACTTATATAGAAGTCACACCTATTTTGAGGTCAGTCAATAGCAATCTATGCACCATTTATTTTTAGACATGATATAGAGATCATGCTCCAATAAAACTTAGTGCAATAAGAAGGGGATGAGATGAAGTGGGGTGGGAGAGAAAATATAAACCACTTTTGTTTTAAATTTAATCAAACTATTATTAAAATCATTCATCCATTTTTGTGGAGTTAAACTCAACACCATGGATCCAATAATGTTAATAAAGCTCATGATCAAAACTTTAACGCAAGATCAACCAGAAAATAATCACAAAATAATATTGCATTTAATATATACATTAAAAAAGGTTTAAAAAAAGTTTAAAAATAGAAATAAAAAGAAAAAATATCAACTATGTTCTAATTAATTAATAAATAAAAAGTAAGACCATAGAAAAATTAGAAAAGGGCTCAATTGGTTTTATAAATTGTTTGGTAATTTATTAGAGTCAGAAGTTATTTTTAAAATTAAAATAAATGGGTAAAATAAATCAAAAATGATAAAAAAAAAAAAGCAAAGTCAGAAACAAAAATAAAATAAGGTAACCAATATTTGTCACCATATCATTGGATCATTCCATAATTTTTTCAGAATTTAAAAATACATAAAAGTATTTTTAAACAGTTAAATCAATTCAAATAAAGTGAAAATTTAAAAAAATACCAAAACACAAAATTAAATTGTGAAAAAATAAAAATCAGAAAGAGAGTAATCAAAAATATTTTCCATAATTTTTTCATATTTCTTGGACTTAAAATGAATTTTCTATGATTTTTTTGAAGTTTAAAACAATTAAATATAAAAAATCAGAAAAGAAAATAAAAGTAAAAAATATGTGGACCATTGAATGAGAGTCAAAACGTGTTAGTAATCAAATCCAAGAGATCTGGCGCACTGTGCATATCATGGTCATTAGTGAATAAAGCACTGAATCAATTATTAAATCAAAATTCAAAAATAACAAGTGGCGCGCCATCATTGGTTAGAAGATGACACGTTGGTCATCTTCAACCTCCAGTCAACGTGAATTGCAGGTCTCTCAAACTATAAAATTAGATTCTCAGACCTATGCCATTTGCTTCATCTCTTCTAGACGAAGACAACCACACCTTCGTGACAAATTTATATAAACTGTAGCTCAAGCAATTTGGAAGGAAAGTTTTGAAAAAGGATTTGAACTTTCATGGTCAAAACGTGTTTCCAGTTGAAAGCAAGTGTTGCGACTAGAACCAGGAAAATGGGAGCATCACAATGATATCAAAGTTTTAAAGAATTGATATAGGAATCTACCTATTGAAGTTGAGTTGCACAACTCTAAAACTGGAATTCTATGGAGCAATATAGGGTACGATTCTTGAATGTAATTATATGGTTAGCTTCAGGGAATATCAAGGAAGGTAAATTGATGGAGAAATTGGATTGAAAAGGGCTTGGGAATAGATTTCGAAGTTGATGAATTCTGAGTTATGGAGAAAGTTTGGCAGGGTGATTCTGGTTATCCAAGCTTGAGGAAATGAATGGGGAATGACCCTCTATTTATAGGGAATCAAATGGAATGTTCAAGCGTGTGAAATGATGAAGTTTGGAGGGAAATTGTGTGAAGTTGCAAACAAGAAAAGTGTGACATCATTTGATCAAAACTCATCCAAAACGCATATTTTGCTATGCTAATCACTTATGGAACTTCATTAAACATGTTTAGAGGTATAAACGTGTAGAAACAAAGTGTTTAGAATCCAAATCAAGGATTTCAAACTTCTGACTAGGTGAAAAATTCAGTTTCAAAGGGCCAACTTCTGACCAATGGATTTCTCAACTCAAGGGGTCTTAGGGAATGATTCTTGATGTTTCATAAAGATGAGGTTACATGCTTTGCAATGGAAGAAAAATGGAATCAAATGGATGCTTGAGCTGAAAGTTGTGTTGAGTCAAAGTTGGAGAAAAAATGTTGACTTTCCATGCTTAGAAATATTTCAAATTTTTTTCTTCAAAAGTGACCTATAATGTTTTGCATCCAAACATAGTCTTCCACTTAGAATTTGCTCTTGCCCAAAAAAGATGGCATGAAGTAGATCTCTTGAGTGAAATTTTGGGACTTTAAACATCCAAAATATCCAAAAATTGAGAGAGTTATAAATTGTTGAGGTTGGCAAAAAATCATGAAATAACCTATAACCTTTTGTATCCTTAAGGCAACTTCCATCCGTTTTATCACCTTGCACATGAAAGAAGGCATAAAGTTCACATCCTCAAATATAATTGTGGAAAAAGAATGGGCTCAAGGGGATAAAAATGGACCAAGTTATGATTATTTGAATTCACACATGAGAAATTGGGGGTTCATTTGGAGGACTTATGATCTTTCTTCATCATCAAGCTTCTTACAAATGAAAACTCCTTGTAACTTTTGAAGTGATTTGTACATAACACTTTGAAGATAAGGATGTTTTTGGAATCACTCAAAAATACCAAAAAATGAGCAAGATATGTTTCTTTGAAGTTCAAAATCCTAGCTCCTAGATCAAGAGAATGCCTTGAGGAACCTTGACAATTTTGAACAACCTTCTTGTACCAACATTATTGCTTTGTAAATAGAAGTTGTTTAGGATGATAATTAGAACTCATAGCCCTCAAAACAAATTCCATATCTTGAGAATTGAGAGGAATATGCACTTGTGACCAATGGGAACAAAGCCTTGTCCAAGCAAGCCAACTTCTCCAATTAACCCCTTGTATTTTTGAACCAAATTTGATAATATTGAAATGTGGTGAACCAAAATAACCTTGCAATTTTATTTCCTCCAAAACAAATCCAATGGTGAGGTTTGAACTTCTCAAGCTTTAATGACTAGGACATGGAAATAAACTCATGAACCCGTGGAGAAACTTGCTGGATCTTATTGCCTTTACCTACATTATTAGTAAGACAAAAAAACATTGCACTTTATTAATTAAAAGGAAAGTAAAAAAAACATGCATTATCACAAAAGAAAAACAAGTCAAGGTGCTTGGTGATTCCTCAAAGAGCAAATTCAAATATAGGGAGGGGAAGCAAGAATCCTAATGTGATCTTGTTGTAATGGAATCAACCTGGTATGATGAAGGGATCTTAGGGGCAACAATTGGGGTACAACAACTGCCCTTATTTAAGTTTCTTTTATCCAGAGATACGAAGGTTAAAAATCTTCCTGTCGACGTGATCGAAGATACTTAAATATAAAACAAACCCTATTTTTGGCCCTAAGATTCCATGCAATGCCGATGAGCATGAATGCACATGGATAACTCTAAAGGGACGCAAAATACCACTAGGGATGTAACAAAAATAAATAAATAAGTAACCCAACCAGGAAAATAAATCATTGGTGGATCATAAAGACTTGAATCAAAGAGGATGGTAAAATGGTCAAAGGATACACCAAATTCTACTGAAGGCGAAACTACCAACGTTTATTGTAGGTAGAAAGAGGAAAGAAATGACAACACCGACGTTCATTAAAGGTGAGCTACCAACGCTCATTGAAGTTAGAAGGAAGATAAATATCATAGCATCACCGTTCACTGACGATGAACTACCAACGTTCACTGAGGATAGCAAAAAGATAAAAATCACCAACTTTCACTGAAGGTGGTCTACCCACTTTCATCGAAGGTAGAGAAAAAATATATCATAGCACCACCGTTCACTGACGATGAACTACCAAAGTTCACGAAAGGTAGCAAAAAGATAACAATAATCGACGTTCACTACCGATGACCTACCAACTTTCACTGAAGGTAGAGATAAAATATATCATAGCACCGCCGTTCACTAACGATGAACTACCAACGTTCATTTAGGGTAGAAAAAAGATAACAAACACCAACTTTCACTTAAGGTGATCTACTAAATTTCACTGAAGGTAGATAGAAAATATATCATAGCATCGTCATTCACTGACGATGAAGTACCAACGTTCACTGAAGGTAGCAAAAAGATAACAAGTTTCCCCAAAATTATGGCGTTTCACCTAAAATGGGTCTCAACTTCTTCTTTAAACGAGGCACTTTGCTTGGAAAGGGTAAGTTGTCTCAAATAAAGAGACTTCCACCTGCCAAGATTTCACAATGAACTGTCTCTGGGAATTTTGAAAGTCTTACCATTCGCTAGTGTAAACTGACGACGGACTGCAAACTATCCACTCCTAGAGGAGATAGCAAAAAAAGTTATGTCGACTTTTATATGGAAGCACAAGTTTCTCAAATAAAGAGACATGTTACTCGTTGTTATGGAGGATTGTAAAAAGAATAACTTTCTAGGGAGAATAATATGACTTCCTGGGGAAATGCCAATATATTCCTTCCGAGAAGATAAATATTCAAACCAGAAATAAACTGGAGTAAAACAGTCAACCAAAATAAATCCTTTGAGAAATAAACTCAAGAGGTAAATCCAAATCATTCAGACAAAGAGCTGTACAGGAAAGCTAAATAAAAAAAATCTTCCAACGAGGGATAACTCGGTGAGGATGTTGAAATAATATACACTTTCTGCTTAAGGTTGACACTCTATTGGAGAGGGGAAAACACAACTCTATAAAATAGGGTAATATGTCAACAAACAAAATTAATGAATTCAAATGAGCAATGATTTACTAAAATTAACTATGATGATGTATGTATGAATGTATGAGTGTTATCATGTATATCCTGACAAAATAAACATATAAAACAGGGAGTAACCTAGAAAAACCAACTCAGGCACAAACAACACTCAGCTAAATCACATCCAAAGTGAAAAATCCCAGAAAAAGTAAATTCCAACTGAGGAAACAAAATCTACTGCCTGCTTTAACTTTACTAGGGAGAAACGAAATCCGGAAGTAAACAAATCAAAGTGATAAAATAGTACAAATACAGGGATAGAACATCCTTCTTCAGGCTTCACCGGGGAAAAAAATGTTTTCAAAATTAACACTTCTACTGGAGATTGCAAAACCAATCTTAAGTAAAGTAGATGTAAACCAAATCATCAAAACATTCATTGGGGAATTCAAGCCCACTTCATCAGAAAGGTTAACACCACACCCTCAAAGGGAAAACCACAATACGTTCTTCACTAGAAAAACCGGGGACCTGCGTTCTTAAGAGTGATTATGGTACCAACTTCTCTGGAAAAATAACTTCCATTAGACCGAACAAAAACTTCACTGGAGAAAATGCGGGTTGAACCTTCACCTCATGAAAACTAAGGAAATAGGAGAAATGAATCCAAGCTTGACCGAGGATACCGGAGTCACGAACCCAATACAGCGAATCATCCTGAGTAAACGTTCCCGAGGGGAACAAAAACTTCTTAAAAAAACTGGAGTTTTTCCATTCCTGGGATCACCATTTTTGTTGTTGTTATTTTTTTTGCATCACAAATTCTAAAGTAAAAGCAAATTGTAAATTCTTTTTTGAAAAATCGATTTTGTTATTTAATCTTTTTTCTTTGAAAGTTATTATCAATAATAAATGGAGTCTTTGTAAGCTAAACAAAATAAGAAACACAAAGTATTGGGTAACAACTCAAACTTTATTAATAGAATGGTAGTCTGTGAATGGTGAGACTCCATAGATGATTACAAAGTTTGGAAAATGGTAATATATAATGGAAATGATACATTGAGATACAATGACCGCTATCCCCTCTAACAATTTTTGAAATCCTGAGCAGCAACTTCGTTGGAATATGATGAGGATTCGAGAAGATTATTGCTTCCATGATCAGATCTTGCATGATGCAGTTACTTACCAAGAAAGTCCCTAACTTTTGCCTAAGCTTCCCTTGCGGGTTTTCAACTTAGCGGGAAATTTATTCTGTTTATGTCTCTAATTTTTGTCTAGACAACCCTTTCGTGTTTTCGGCCTACTGAGACCCTCTTTTTTGCCTAAGCCGCCCTTTCAGGTTTTCAACTTAGTGAGTTGTTCTTTTATTTCTTTAGGCGAAGTATCTCTTGACTCCATCAGCACTCATGGGACTTGGGAACTCCTCGCCGTCCATAGTTTCAAGAATTAATGCACCGCCAGAGAAGGCTTTCTTGAAAACATATGAGCCTTCAAAATTGGGAGTCCACTTACCCCTAGAATCAGTGTTGAAAGACATGATCTTCCTGAGCACGAGGTTGCCTTCTCTAAATTCACGAGGTTTGACCTTTTTATCAAAAGCTTTCTTCATTCTTTTTTGATATAACTGTCCATGACACCAAGCTGTCATTCTCTTCTCTTCGATCAAATTCAATTGGTCAAACCTATTCTGGACCCATTCATCCTCTGTCAACTTGGTTTCCATTATCACACGCAAAGAGGGAATATCAACCTTGACTAGGAGTACAGCTTCCATTCCATACACCAGGGAGAAATGGGTTTCTCCTGTTGAAGTGCGGACATACGTTCGATATCCATGCAAATCAAAATGGAGCATTTCTAGCCAATCTTTATAAGTAACAACCATCTTCTGGATAATTTTCTTGATATTCTTATTAGCAGCTTCAATAGCCCCATTTATCTTTGCCCTGTATGGAGATGAATTGTGATGGATAATCCTGAACTCTTCACACATCTCTTTCATCATCTTATTGTTCAAATTAGAGCCATTGTTAGTAATATTTCTGCTCGGCACACCATACCGACATATAAGATTATTCTTGATGAAGCGCACAACCACCTGCTTAGTAACATTGGCATATGAAGCAGCCTTCACCCACTTGGTGAAGTAATCAATTGCTACCAAGATAAAATGGTGTCCATTCGAAGCTTTGGTTTCTATCATCCTAATCATGTCAATACCCCACATGGAGAAAGGCCACAGGGAGGAAATCACATTGAGAAGTGTCGGAGGCACATGGACCTTATCTGCATAAACTTGACATTTATGACACTTCTTTGCAAATTTGTAACAGTCAAATTCCATTGTCATCCAATAGTAACCTGCCCTTATCATCTTTTTGTCCATCGAATGTCCATTGGAATGAGTACCAAATGAACCTTCATGAACCTCGTGCATCAACATGTCTGCTTCGTGTCTATCCACGCATCTGAGCAAGACCATGTCATAACTTCTTTTATACAACAAATTTTCACTGAGGAAGAAACTGCCAGCCAATCTTCTCAATGTCTTTTTATCCTTCTTCGATGCACCGATCGGGTATTCCTAAGTCTGGAGAAAATGTTTGATGTCATAATACCAAGGTTTTTCATTTTCTACCTCTTCTGTTGTAAACACATGAACGGGCCTATCCAGTCGCCAAACCATAATTCGAGGTATATCATTCCAAGTATTTACTTGGTACATAGAAGCCAGAGTTGCCAAAGAATCCGCCATTTGATTTTCATCTCTAGGAATGTGATGGAATTCAACTTTATTGAAGAAGGGTAACAATCTTCTAGCATAATCTTTGTAGGGGATCAATCCGGGTTGACGAGTATCCCATTCTCCTTTAATCTAATTTATTACCAAAGTTGAATCACCATACAAATCTAGAATTTTAATTCTGAGATCAATAGCTTCCTCGAGACCCATGATGCAAGCCTCATATTCTGCCATATTATTAGTACAATCAAATGTTAACCTTATATTAAAAGGAATGTGCGATACATGCAGAGTGATAATCAAAGCACTGATTCCTTTACCATAAGCATTCACAGATCCATCAAATATCATACTCCTACGAGATTCAGGTTTAGGACCTTCCTCAGGCGATGGTTCATCATAATCTTTTACTTTCAGAAACATCACATCTTCATCAGGGAAATCATACTCCATAGACCGATGATCCTCCACTGGTTGGTGAACACGATAATTTGCTAATATGCTGCTTTTAATAAATTTTTGAGTGCGGTATTCAATGTCATATTCAGATAACAACATCTACCAGCAGGCAGTTCTCCCAGTGAGAGCAGGCTTTTCAAAAATGTACTTGATTGGATCCATTTTGGAGATCAACCAAGTAGTGTGATTCGACATATACTGTCGTAAATGCTTTACGGCCCAGGCTAGAGCACAACATGTCTTTTCCAGCATGGAATACCGTGACTCATAATCAGTAAACTTCTTACTGAGATAATAAATGGAAAACTCTTTCTTCCCTGTTTCATCCTGTTGTCCCAAAATACAACCCATGGATTTATCTAACACTGTCAGATACATAATTAATAGTCTTCCTTCAACAGGAGGGAGAAAGATAGGAGGTTCAAGTAGATATTCCTTAATACTTTCAAATGCCATTTGGCAGTCATCCGTCCACACACATCCTTGATCTTTCTTTAATAACTTAAAGATTTGTTCACATGTTGCAGTCATGTGGGAAATAAATCTGGAAATATAATTCAAACGCCCGAGGAACCCTCTGACTTGCTTTTCAGTTCTTGGTGCTGGAATCTCTTAAATTTCTTTGACTTTATTGGGGTCAACTTCAATTCCTTTATGACTAACAATGAAACCCAACATTTCCCCGATCGGACATCGAAGGTACACTTATTTGGATTCAAGCGGAGACGATACTTCCTCAAACACTGAAACAATTTCAACAAATCTTCTACATGCCCTTCTTCAGTCTGGGATTTAGAAATCATATCATCAACATATACATTGATTTCCTTGTGCATCAGATCATGAAATAGGGTTGTCGCAACCCTCTAGTACGTTGCACTAGCATTCTTCAACCCGAAGGGCATCACTCTGGAACAGAATGTTCCCCAGGGTGTGATAAACGTTGTTTTTTCCATGTCGTCAGGAGTCATCCTTATTTGATTATACCCGGAAAATCCGTCCATGAACGAGAATACCTTGAATTTTGTTGTGCTATCCACTAACATATCAATGTGTGGCAATGGAAAATCATCTTTTGGACTAGCTTTATTTAGATCTCTGTAATCTACGCACATTCAGACTTTTCCATATTTTTTTGGTACTGGGACAATATTTGTAATCCATTGAGGATACACTGACGTCACAAGAAAACCGACATCAATCTGCTTTAGAACCTCCTCTTTTATCTTCACTGCAATATCTGAGTGAGTTCTTCTCTACTCCTGTTTGATTGGTGGACACTCTGGCTTCAATGGCAAACAGTGCTCTACAATATCTGTATCTAGACCAGGCATGTGTTGATAAGACCAAGCAAAAGTATCCACATATTCTTTCAACAACTCAATCAACCTGCTCTTCACATCAGGATACAGCAATGCTCCAATCTTGACTTCTTTTGGATCTTCTTCTGAATCCAAATTGATTACTTCCAATGGCTCTTTATATGGCTGAATGACATTTTCCTCGTGCTCAAGCAACCGTGAGACCTCTTCTGGAATCTCATCATAGTCTTCTTCTTCGGCCCATACACAGGACATTCAAAGTTGGGAGAGGGTGCAGGGTCATTGTATTCAACCATTATTTTAGTTAATCTGCACATATGATTTATGATTGTATTTAAAAACTGACACATATAACAAGTGATCATGCAGATTAAATTTCAGTTATTATTTATTTTGAAAGGTTTTTTCTGATTACCATTTTCCAAGAAAAAGCAGAAAATAAAGACAAAATTTGGGAAACAAAGATAACTTTTATTATTGATTTTAAAAGTCAAAGTAAACAGATAAGCCCTACAACATTAATACTTCCACCTTGGGCAGAGTGAAAGCTTTTCAAGAAGATTTAACAAATTAAATTAATTTAAAACATGTATGCAAGAGGGAACATTAATTGTGATCCAGTTCTGAACCCGAACTCTGTGCGTCACATAATTCGGCATTTCCTGCTCTGCTTCATCTTCCACAATGGCGTTAATCTCGGAAACAGTTGGATGAAGATAACCTCCACTACGAAATATGTCTTGATACTTGCTCATAGCAGACTTTAGCTTCATGCTCTTACCTTTGTCATTCTTAAAAGAGAACCCCAAGCCGGCTATGTCCTTGTTCTTAGGTGGATCCACAATCTGTCCCCATACCTCGCTATGACCTTTACACACAACCTGTTGCGCATCCTTAAGTGAAACCATGGAATTATCATTTCCTCTTATGTTGTCAATGGATAAGGCTTGGAATTAGGTTCCAACAATAGCTTCATCCGCCTCTATAATGCTGAATGAGGACAAATGAGATATCAATAATGCATGTTCCCCATTTATGATTACCACTTTCCCTTCACGTACAAACTTCAGTTTTTGGTGTAAAGTTGAAGTGACAGCCCCTGCCTCATGTATCCACGGCCTTCCTAGCAAACAACTATAAGCGGGTACAATATCCATGACCTGGAAAGTAATCTGAAAGAAATGTGGTCCTATATGAATAGGCAAGTTCACCTCACCAATAACAGATTTCCTTGATCCATCAAACGCTTTCACAATGATGCCACTCGGGCGCATGGGCGTTCCCTGATATTTCAACTTCAAAATAGTGCTCCTAGGTATAACGTTCAAAGTGGATCCATTATCAATCAGCACATTGGATAATGAATCATTCTTGCAGTTCATAGAGATGTGAAGGGCCAGGTTGTGATTCCTTCCTTCATCTGGAAATTCATTATCGCATAAACTCAAGTTATTACATGACGTAATGTTCCCTACCACGTTGCTGAACTGGTCTACAGGCATATCACTCTCCACAAAAGCTTGGTCTAATACCCTCATCAAGGACTCTCTGTGAGCAGGTGAGTTCATCAATAAAGCCAAAATAGAAATTTTTGAAGGAGTCTGCAGTAGCTGATCTACAATTCTGTAGTCGCTCATCTTGATTATCTTTAAAATATCATCCACTTATTTCTCTAACGTAGCTCCACTAGTCTCACCCGAAGCCTTCTTGGGTTCAACGTTCTCAGCAATTTTCTTTCCAACACTAAAATCTCCTTGAACAATTGGTGCAAATACACGACGGGTGTGGGTCACTCTGCTATTCTCAGCAATATTTCCAACATCAGGCATTTCCTGGATGGGAACTTCCACACCATCCTCTAATATTGTAGCGTTATACTTGTAGGGTACAGCCTTATCCGTCTTATAGGGAACAGGACCCGAAAAACTAATCACCAATGGTGTAACTGTTGGCTTGCTATAATACTTGACTTCAAAATAGGAAGGTGCACCAAAACAAGGTACAATGACGTTTAACCCTTCTTCAACACAATCAGTCATCATTGAGTCATCTCTGGAAAACAAATCCTTATCTAAGGAGAAATACTCATTTGCAGAGGCATACTCTTCATCCGACTCTTCTTCAGCCAAACAAACCCCAATCGTATTAATTTCATGGTAATCATCTCTTTGACTTGTAACCTTGATGGTTCCATTATCTAACAACAACTGAACACCCTTCTTGACGAAGGAACATCCGCGAAAATCTCGACAGCAAACTTGGCAAGATCCATACTGGTGTTCTTCCTATCCATCCAAGTGGAAAAAAGTAGCATGCAATTGCACAAGGTCCTCATTCATATACTCTACATCAAAAATTATGAATTCTCCAGGACATCCAGAAACCATATTCACTTCCTCTTCATACTCTTCCCTAGGCCTGATTAAGTTGATGAGGCCCTCATCTCTCATTTCCTGTAAATCATCCTTTATCTTATCGCAACCCTGTATGTCTGTACTACAAATAGCACAACCGGAATGGTCATGCGTATATTAGCTAAATTCACAAAGGTCTGCATGCATTTTCACCAAATCTCCTCTTACTAGATTAATATAAAAAATTTCGGAAGTCGCCTGGATAATCGGCCACCATATTCACAACATTTACTCCCCCATGCTTGGGTAGAGGATTGTCTTTCACATTAGGTCCCACATCCTTGAAAGATAGAATACCATACTTCAACAATTTCTGCACCTCAGTCTTCAAAGGATAACAATTCTCAACATTATGCCCTGGTGCTCCCTGATGAAAAGCACATGTTTGGTCTGCTTTGTAGTACCAAGGCAATGGTGATGGTATAGTGGGAGGTGGTCGGGTCTGAACCAACTTCTTCTGAATCAATGGTGGTAGTAACTCTGTATAGCTCATAAGAATAGAGTCATAAATATCCCTTCTCTTATTATAACCTTGATTCCCCTGATGGGACGGTCTCTGATAAGGAATGATAGTTGGAGCTGCACCCACAACTGGAGTAACTGAGGCGACTTGCTGATGACGCTGATAATTCCTTCTAGGAGTATTAACCCTCCTCTCTTCCATAACAACATTTACATCCCGTTCCTTCTTTTGGGTAAATCCATAAGATGGCTTCTTCACACCTCTAGAACTTTCACTTCTCATTAAACGACCCTCTCTTACAGCCTCTTCTAAGAGGATACCCATTCCTACCATTTTAGTAAAGTCACTTGGCGCACTTGCTACCATCCTCTCGTAGTAGAAAGCACCCAGCGTTTTCAAGAAAATCTTAGTCATCTCCTTCTCTTCCCTGGGAGGAATCACTTGGGCGGCTACCTCACGCCATCTCTGTTCATATTCTTTGAATGATTCCCCTTATTTCTGAACCATGGCCCTGAGTTGATCACGGTCAGGCGCCATGTCCATGTTGTACTTGTATTGTCTGATAAATTCTTCTCCCAAGTCATTGAAAGTATGGATATTGACGCCGTACAAACTCATATACCACTTCAGTGCAGCACCGGTCAAACTATCCTGAAAAAAGTGAATCAGTAGACGTTGATCATCAGTATGGGTAGTAATTCTCCTTACGTGCATCACCAGATGAGCACCAGGGCAAGTGTTGCCCTTGTACTTCTCAAACTCCGGGACCTTAAACTTAGCAGGTATCTTAACATTCGGGACCAAGCATAACTCATTCACATTCTTCCCAAATAGCTCTTTTCCCTTGAGGGCCTTCATCTATCTTTGCATCCTGTCTAATTGGTCTTGAAAATCATCCATTCTGTCATAAAGACCCAAGTCTTCACTCAGTGGCAGGAAAGAACGACACACATCATCATTATTAAATGGAATCATATTCACGAAAGGAGGTGCAACAAGAGCAGCATGCACCACAGGAGGTGTCGGAGTAACAATAGTCTGAACAATTGGAGTATCTTGAGGACCAAGATTGAAACCTCCAGGCGCAAAATTCTCTGGCATTCCCCATGGATAACCTTGAGGCATGCGATTCTGAATAACAGTTGGAGTAGCAGATACAGGAATAGTCGGAGCTTCAGTAGTTGCCCTTGTTAGTTGAGGTTGATATTGAGCAGCCACTAGAGATTCCACCAGAGCAGTAAGATTAGCCATGCCGGCCTTCAAAGCAGAAACTTCCTCGCTTAGCTCGCGATTATCCTATTCTAAGTTGTCCATCTTCTTTTTGAAATTATCCCGAGTGTTGTAGTGATGAGTCAGCTTGCTGAATCAGAGTAAAGAAGCTTGGTAAGACACCTGGATATGCATACCAAATGCAAGAAATATGTGCAATATGATGCATGATATGTAATGCACATGATTTTATTTTATTATTTAATATTTCAAGGAATTTAAAATTTATGGACATATTGCAAATATCAAAGCAATAACGCATTTGAAATACTGAAATTTTTTATTATAACAACTCCAAAATGGATTACAAGTTTCAATGATCCCAAGTACAAGATGAAAATAAAATCTAAAACCCTGAAAAGAAAAACTGATAGAGATCACTCTATAGGCTGGCGCTTCCCCGTGAGCTTGGCAATCTGAGCCTTCAACCTCGGATTTTCTTTCGCATACCTGGTGGTAACCTCCTTCCAATCACCTGAATTAGGAAGTGAGCAACTAGCATCTGATTGAGGCTTAGGAGAAAATAAATCCCCTTTCCTCTCCATGCTCTCTACAACCCGACTCACAAGAATCTCAATCAAGTCGTCTTTCTCCTTCAAATCTTCTCTTTAAGAAATCTCTAAAGTTTGGCACTTGTTCTTCCAAGCATTCTATTCCTGTTGCATCCTGAATAAAGTAAGTTGTAGCTCTTCTAGATCATCCAATGAGGGAGGAGTGGTCTTCACAAACAAATCAGGCATACGTGTTTCCCGGGAATACGGCATCTTCAATTGAATAGATCTCGTTCGGACCCACTGAAGATATGGCTCCAAAGAAACATCACCCCTAGGTCCCAAATCCTTCCTACTCTTCTTATGAATGTGACATCAGACCTTCGCAATCTGATCCCTAGTTTCCCTGTGGTCTTCTCCCTCCTTTAGAAATAAACTACTCAAATGAATATTGTTTGGTTTATCCCTCATCGGATAACAAAGTTGTCGTCGCGCAAGAACAGGGTTATAGTTAATTCCTCCCTTTGTACCAAGAAGAGGTACATTGGGGAAACTACCACAACTGTCAACAATCTCTACATCCTGGTAAGCTCGATGATACCAATCAATATCCGAGTGAGTAAGTGCCATGATCTTAGGATCCCAACGAGGTTCCTTCCTGACATCCCAAAAAGCATCAGCCTGAGGCATATGAGAGATAAACCATCGGTACAATAGGGGCGTGCAACAGATAATCATACCCCCATGATAAGAATCCCGCAGCTGAATAGAGTAATAAGCATCACCCAACAATGTAGGCACTGGGTTTCCAATCATGAATATCCTGATAGCATTAATGTCAACAAACTTGTCCACATTAGGAAATAAGAACAACCTGTAAGCAAGTAGAGAAAAGATAGCCTCAAAAGCGATTGTACTCTTCATCCTAGCAAAGTAACGAGCTTTCTCCAATAAGAAGTGAGCTAGTAATCCTCTAATCCCACCTTTAGTAGTCATATGGGCTTCCACCTCAGACTTCCCCAGATGAATCAAAGCAGTAATCTCATGTGGTTTTGGTTCACCCTCCAAACCAGTAAAAGGAACACGATCGGTAACAAGTAAATCCAATAGATAAGAATACTCCTCCAGTGTAGGCATCAACGGATAATCAGGAAAAGTAAAGCAATGATACATCGGATCATAGAACTGGACCAAGGTCGAGAGAATACCCTCCTTCATCTTCAACTTCATGAGAGGAATGATGGATCCATACTTCTTCCAAAAATCTGTAGAACACTCAATCTCTGGAATTAGACTGATCAACTCATCTATCTTGGGATCCTTGAAACTGTACTTCCTGGTCTTTCTTTTCCCAGAATCCATGATTACCCGAGATATTCACAAATGGCCAACTTTTAAATCCCTTGAAATAAGATATCTTCAAAAGATGCTTATGAGTGCAAGGATGCATGATGCAACAGTCACACACAAGATCACACATATAAGGTTCATAGGTTCAACGTCACGAGCATGAAGTCGAAGGTACTACCCATAAGGTATTTGTCTAAAAGTTATCACCTATCGGACAAGGTTCTAGAGGTTCCCATAGACTACATCCTTCTTTCGGATATTACCAACTTCTTGATTAACTCGGTAATTAGTAATATTCTCAAGAAAAACTCGTCCGAGCGTAGTGTCGCGTGACAACTATTTCTGGATTACTCTGTTATAGATTCCGCACTACACCTAAAAGGCCAAGATGTGTTAGGTATTCTACGGTCCTCAGCTTCAGCAGGCTCCCAGGTCGAAAGCAATACGTCTTCCTGATTACTCGGTAAACGATACTATAGTCAAAGGGGCCTCCACTGAGTGGGGGATCGCATGCCTCCTTTTTTGGGATTACTCTCTCAAAGTTAAGATGACTATACCGCCCGTCCTATCTTAAAGTTTTCCAAAGTCCGGGTATAGGACTTATAAGTAATCACCAAGCACCCTGAAAACCAGGAAAATCCAGATAAACATATATACAACATATAACACGTAAACAACAATAGCACATATACAGATATAAACAAAGATAGGCTCAACCCACTTAGGGATGGACCACCAAAAGGTTAATCTTTCCCCAGTGAAGTCGCCATTTTTCTGTAACAGTAGAAATGTTTAAGAATAAGCCATTGGATTGAATTGACTTATACAGATAAAAAATAAATATCGCCACCATGCTTTATTGTTTCCAAAGGAATGGGAAAAGAGCGAATAACCCAAAAGAGGGAGGAAAGATTCAAGGTAAGGGGGTTGGTTATGCAAAGGGAAGGTATTAGAACCCTAAACATCTATGGTACTCCACAGGAACCTCTTTGTAAAAATCTGTATATTTTGGCTATAAAAATGTTGTATGTAAAAATAGATGGTGGAGGTGGGAAAAAAATATGTTTCTTATGATTTTTTCACCCGTCGCGGTTGCGAACCTATTGTGCCTACGTACCACCTTTTGTGCAATAGGGGATCAGGGTACATGTAGTTCCTCTTTTACAATTTTAAAACACAAGTGTGTTGGTTAATTTTATTAGATAAGACGCCACCATCATTGTCCGTGTGGAAAACATACCTACTACCAACAATCATGAGAAAATAGAATTTTCATCATCTCAAAGTGAAGGATATGGCTTAGATTTTAAAATAAACAATGCCTCACTCGACACCCAAGTGGAAAATATCTCTCTCCACTACATAATGTAGAATTATAGTTGTTTGCATCACTACAAGGATTGATAAGAGTCTAATATTTTGAGAAAAGTTTTAATATAAAAGCCAAAGTGGCAAAAATGGTTTGAAATGATATTGATTGACTTTTAGTCTTCTCACAAAAAAGGTCAAGGTATTATTAGATTGATTAGGGTTTATTTATGAAAATGTTTTAAAAATGCATGGACCTGAGTCCAAGTTTACTATGAAAGTGGTTCAAGTTAAAAAACAAGAAGATTTTTCAAAAGGAGGAAGAAGATTTCTGAAATTAAAGAAGATGGGAGGAGAAGAAGAGACTATCCTAAAGCATAAGGTAAAATCTAGGGATAAGAACCATATTACCAACAAGAAGCCAATACTTGACATTATGAGCCAATATATAATTCTCATTCTTTGGATTGAAGCCAAGCATGCAAAGATACTAGACCTCTTGTAAGAACCAAACTTCAAGTGTATTAAGTCTTCACAAAAATTGGGCAGAGTAACGGCTGTATACGGTTGAATTCCATATTATAAACAAAATAGTGTAATCACAATAGCCTGCACGCAAAACAAACAAACAACCCAATGTCTTGAGGTAAACCTCAATATCTCCAGACAAAATATCAATTAAGGTCATATGGTCTCCAACATAGGCCAAGGTTTCTAATCCTAAGTCCAAGAAGTCCAATGCTCCATAATGTTAAGGATAGTAACCAAATAGTCCAAGCTTCATTAAGGATTTTATGGTCCATATTGATTATTAAGTATCTTAAGAAAAGAAAAGCTCAAGTGAGAAAAATAAATATGATAAGAAAGTAAATGCTCAAATGAGCAAAGATGAAAATGGCATGAAATATAAATGATAAAAGTAAATGGTGCATAAAAATAAAAGGGCATATAATAAAAATACAAGATAAGTCAATTATTAATGATTAGTGTTTAGTTGAATGATCATCTAAAAAAATTCCATTTGGAACATGTTAGAAGATTGGTAGAACCAAAGCCTCTACACAACAAGTTGCATTTGCTTTTTGTCAAGTATATCATCCATTTGGAATCCTCATGAGTATCGTTTAATGATCAACGATGTTTATGTGATCCGCGTTGATCAAAGGTGTTGTAGATCCATTAGAGGATTGGTAGAACCAAAGCCTCCACACAATGGATCTCAAGGTTATTGGATCAAAGAGATCAAATTATCATACTTGCGCTTTCAAACATAAGTTTGGGCCACGAATGATCATTTATTCGAATCGGGACAAAATTTAGCGTTATGTTAAGCAATCGTAAGTGGACTTATATAGAAGTCGCACCTATTTTGAGGCCAGTCAATAGCAATTTATACACCATTTTTTTGAGACATGATATAGAGATCATGCTCCAATAACACTTAGTGCAATAAGAAGGGGATGAGATGAAGTGGGGTGGGAGAGAAAATATAAACCACTTTTGAATTAAATTTAATCAAACTATTATTAAAATCATTCATCCATTTTTTGTAGAGTTAAACTCAACACCATGGATCCAATGATGTTAATAAAGCTCATGATAAAAATTTCAACCTAAGATCAACCTGAAAATAATCACAAAATAATATTGCATTTAATATATACATTAAAAAAAGGTTTAAAAAAATTTTAAAAATAGAAATAAAAAGAAAAAATATCAACTATGTTCCAATTAATAAATAAATAATAAGTAAGACCATAGAAAAATCAGAAAAGGGCTCAAATGATTTTATAAATTTTTTGGTAATTTTTTAAAGTCAGAAACTATTTTTAAAATTAAAAGAAATGGGTAAAATAAACCAAAAATGATAAAAAAAAATAGCAAAGTCAGAAATAAAAATAAAATAAGGTCACCAATGTTTGTCACCATGTCGTTGGATCATTCCATAATTTTTTCAGAATTTTAAAATGCATAAAAGTATTTTTAAACATTTAAATCAATTCAAATAAAGTGAAAATTTATAAAAAATACCAAAACACAAAAATAAATTGTGAAAAAATAAAAATCAAAAAGAGAATAATCAAAAATATTTTCCAGACTTTTTTCAGATATTTTGGACTTAAAATGAATTTTCTATGATTTTTTGAATTTTAAAACAATTAAATATAAAAAATCAGAAAATAAAATAAAAGTAAAAAATATGTGAACCATTAGATGAGAGTCAAAACGCGTTAGTAATCAAATCCAAGGGATCTGGCGTGATGTGCATATCATGGTCATTAGTGAATAAAGCACTGAATCAATTATTAAATTAGAATTCAAAAATAACAAGTGGCGCGCCATCATTGGTTGGAAGATGACACGCTGGTCATCTTCAACCTCCAGCCAACGTGAATTGCAGGTCTCTCAAACTTTTAATTCATAAGCTCAGACCTATGTTATTCACTTCGTCTCTTCAAGACGAAGACAACCTCACCTTCCCAACAAATTTATATAAATTGTGGCTCAAGCAATTTGGAAGGAAAGCTTTGAAAAGGGATTTGAAATTTCATGGTCAAAACGTGTTTCCAGTTGAAAGCGAGTGTTGCAACTAGAACCAGGGCAGTGGGAGCATCACAATTATATCAAAGTTTTGAAGAATTGATGAAGGAATCTACCTATTGAAGTTGAGTTGCAGAGCTCTGAAACTAGACTTCCATGGAGCAATATAGGGCACGATTCTTGAATGTAATTATATGGTTAGGTTCAGGGAAGATCAAGGAAGGTGAATTGATGGAGAAATTAGATTGAAAAAGGCTTGGGAATAGATGTTGAAGTTGCTGAATTCTGAGTTATGGAGCAAGTTTGGCAGGGTGATTCTGGCTATCCATGCTTGAGGAAATGAATGGGGAATGACCCTCTATTTATAGAGAATCAAATGGAATGTCCAAGCGTGTGAAATGATGAAGTTTGGAGGGAAATCGTGTGAAGTTGCAAACAAGAAAAGTGTGACTTCCAATTTGATCAAAACTCATCCAAAACGCGCGTTTTTCTATGCTAATCACCTCTGGAACTTCATTAAACATGTTTAGAGGTATAAACATGCAGAAACAAAGTGTTTAGAAGCCAAATCAAGGATTTCAAACTTCTAACTAGGTGAAAAATTCAGTTTCAAAGGACCAACTTCTGACCAATGGCATTCTCAGCTCAAGGAGTCTTAGGGCATGATTCTTGATGTTTCAGAAAGATGAGGTTGTAATCTTTGCAATGGAAAAAGAATGGAATAAAATATATTCTTGAGATGAAAGTTATGTTGAGTCAAATTTGGAGAAAAAATGTTGACTTTCCATACTTAGAAAGATGTTATTGGAATCATCAAGCTTCTTCCACATGAAAACTCCTTGGAACTTTTGAAGTGATTTGTTGATAACCCTTTGAAGAGAAGGATGTTATTGGAATAACTCAAAAATACCAAAAGATGAGAAACATATTCTTCTTTGATGTTCAAAACCCTAGCTCCTAGATCAAGAGAATGCCTTGAGGAACCTTGACAATTTTGAACAAACTTCTTGTACCAACATTCTTGCTTTGTAAATATAAGTTATTGAGGATGATAATGAGAACTAATATCCATCAAAATAACTTCCATATCTTGAGAATTGAGAGGAATATGCACTTGTGACCAATGGAAACAAAGCCTTGTCCAAGCAAGCCAACTTCTCCAATCAAGCCCTTGAATTTTTGAACCAAATTTGATAATCTTGAAATGTGGTGAACCAAAATAACCTTGCCATGCCATTTCCTCCAAAACAAATCCAATGGTAAGGTTTGAACTTCTCAAGCTTTAATGACTATGGAATAGAAATAAACTCATGAACCCATGGAGCAACTTGCTGGATCTTATTGCCTTTACCTACATTATTAGTAAGACAAAACAAGATTGCAATTTATTAATTAAAAGGGAAGTCAAAATAAAACATGCATGATCACAAAAGAAAAACAAGTCAAGGTGCTTTGTGATTCCTCAAAGAGCAAAGTCAAATATAGGGAGGGGAACCAAGAATCCTAATGTGATCTTGTTGTGATGGAATCAACATGGTATGATGAAGGGATATTAGGGGCAAAAATTGGGGTACAACAATCATAACATGGAACTTTTACTAACCATTTCAAGGATCTTAGGGTTTTATGTTTTAGGGTTATCATAAGCCAGATTCCTATCAAGGGGCAAGAGGATTTATTTTCCTCTAGTCATATGGCATCAAGATCAAAGTACATTCTCTTGAGTAAGAAGCTATGACCCATTTGATATGGTGAGAAAGATTCTTATAGAAGGATGTTTAAAGATGAAGACTCAAAGTTTTTGAGACAAAGCTGCAACCAGATTCAGTTTTCTAATATTTCAAATTTAAATCCCATGAGATCCTTGAAAACATTGCATATCCATCTACTGTCATGCATATCATTACATAAAAGGTGTTCTCAAGATAAGTTTTCTCATCTTTTTGCTGTTTATTTAAGTAGAAATGGCTCTTGAACAAAGAGTCAAAGATCTCCAAGCTCAGAATGCTCAATTCCAACAAATGTTCCTGAACTTAGCCAAGGGGAAAGAAGATATGAAGGCCCTCATCTTCAATGGGAAGAAGAAGAAGACAAAGAAACCAATAGTCATACTTAATATGGGAAGAAGGTTCAGAGGTCCAGTCAAGGAAGCCCGAGATCTTGATATCCCTTCAGATGAAGATGACAAACAAGATGAAGACGCTAAAAGTGTTAAAACTGAAAGAAGCAACCTTGGTTCTGACAAGTTTCATGATGATGAGGAAGATGATTACCTAGATGAGAAATATCCCCCTGCTGACGAGAAGTACAATCTATTATAATAACATCTGAAATCTATGGAGATCTAGAAGGTGCCTAAATTAAACTTTGACGGTTCGGGTTTGATTTCACGAGTCGTCATTCGTCTTAAATTCAAAACTCGTACCTTTTACAAGTATGATGGCATTTCTGGCCTGAAGATGCGCTTGAAGTTTTATGTTCGGAAAATTAAACCACACACTGCTAACAGGAAATTATGGTTACATTCCTTTTAAGAGAGTCTGTCTGGAACACAACTGGAGTGGTATTATCAACTTAAGGGTGCTAATATTCATACCTGGGAATAATTGGCTGCAACTTTCTACAAACAATATCAATATAATTCTGATTTGGCACCAACCCGCGTGAAACTACAGAGTATGTCAATGGGTTCTGAGGAAGGCTTCAAAGAGTACGCATAGAAATGGAGAGATCTTGCAGGTAGAGTTTAACATCATTTGGCTGATAGGGAATTGGTTGACATGTTCATGAGTATGCTAACCGGTCCTTTCTATAATCACCTAATTAGAAGTTCTTCAGCCAGTTTCACCGAACTAATATTGACAAGGGAACATGTTGAGAATGTAATCAGGAGTGGCAATATTCAGGTGGCTACATCTTCAAATACTATGAAGAAATCTTATAATGGTAAGAGAGAATCCAATGTTGTGCACATCCAAAAGGGTCGTTGTAATACGGTGGGAGAACTGACTTAAGTGTTTTGTGTTTTATCGCAAATGTTACGGATAGTAAGAGTCACCACCGACTTTTATTTTATCTAATAAAGGAAATGGTGAAAAGAACATGAAAGAACTTTTGATAATTTTATTGAGTTCGGGGGGTAGGTTATGAAAAGGGAAGGTGTTAGCACCCTTTTCATCCATAGTTATCTATGGGCTCTTAATTGCTAGCTCACTTTGAAATGCTTTGTGTTTGTGTATGTTTGAAAATGTTTGAAGATGTTTTGAAAAATGGTAATTTTGTAATGATTCTCGTATCGTTAAGAATGTAAACAAAAATGTTTGTTTTTGGAAATATTTTGAAAATGCCTTGATGCGTCAAACTTTGTAATGATTCTCGTATCATTGAGAACACACACAAAGTGTTTGTTTTGACAATATTTGTTTGAAAGGAGAGTGTTCAAAAAGAATTTTTTTTTAAAAATGTAGGGTGTGAAAATGGTTTTAGTTTTTGAGAAAGAAATTACGAGCAATCTACCTACCCAAAAAGTCTTTGTTCTTTTTCTCCTCCTTTATATAGTGCTTGCCTACCATTAGTTAATAGGAATCCATATCATTGAATGTAAGGGAAAGGCGTGGCTCATCGTATAGTCATAGAAGGAAACTTGTAGGACGCTTTATCAATTTTTCGTAAGAGACTAAGATCGTTTACCGAAGGCAACGTCGAAGGGTCATCGAGGGATTACGATATTTTTTAATCGAGGGTCTTTTCCAAAGCGTCCCACGTTCGAGGGACATGATTGTGTTTTCGAAGGCAACAGGTGAGGTTACCCTAGAGGTGCGTGTGTAAAAAGTGATTTATCTTTAGTTAATTTGTCTTGATTAGGGTTATTTAGTGGTTGATTTTAAATTATGCCATACACGCCTAATTACTATACAGTGATAAGGAAAGCAGTAAATTGCGGAAATTAAAGGTGCGGAAAGTAAATTTAAGCTATTAAAGGGTTTCAGGAATGGGGGTACAAATTTATGAATGGGGATGAGTAGAATCGACAATACGATTAAAAGTCTAAATAATCAATCAATACAATTGAATCGAATTAAAAATAAATAATTAATTAAACTAAAACAATTTATTTAATAAAATTAATTAGCAAAATAATTAATAATATAAAAATAATTCATAATTTTTTGAATAGTTTTTTGAATAAAAGAATTAAAACTTACTTCTAAAATTTGTATATTTTTTTTATATAAGGAAAATCTAACCTATTTCTCATTAAAAAGAAATAATCTATTTGGGCCAGGATGGGGTGTAACCCGGATTGGTCTTAAGGGCTAGAATCTAGATCTTGTACAAACTAAACTAATAAAATAATAATTAAAATAAATAAATAAAAAAGAATATTGTTGGGCTGGATCGGGTCGGGTCCGAACCCAACTCCTAACTTAAAACCAAACGGGTTGTCAAAACCCTAAGGATCAAAACACGCTTAATAAAACAAAACATCTACAAGATGAACGAAAATCTTCTCGATAATACTATGTTCTTTATCTCTCTGTAAACCGATTTTAGGATGAATCAATAACAATAACACCTCATTATTTCTCTCTCAAATTTCCCACGCCCCTTCCTTTGTTGTCCGATTCTGCCATGGAAGAGAACATGGGTTCTCTCTCGATTCTTAACCAAACAATAACATAAATAATCAAAAGTGAAACCCATCATCCCTCGCAAAACCCTACAAACCCACAATTTATCTTCACTACTTTTGTCAAACTTACATATTACAAGCAACAAAGATCAAAAGGGAAATGAAAACATAAACAGACCTATAAGAATCAAAGTGTGGCTATGATGAAAAGATTATCGATCTCGAGCAGCTCCAGTGACAACTTTGAGGTAAGTTTCGTGTGCCTTGTTCCAATCTGTGTCTTCTTGTTTTCTTTTCTCTATGAAGTTGTATTGAGTTAAGGTTGTTCACATTGAGATTATGTTGTTGTTATACTGAATACGCGTTGCTGTTGGGATGAAGGTGATGATAGGGTTGGAGTGAGGTTATGGACAGAGGGAGTATGTAGAGTTTTTTTGGTGGATTTTCGTAGGTTTGGAGGTGAAGTAACTATATGAATCAGAAGTGAGGTTTGTGAGATTTGGATATGGTGTGGTTGTAGTGAAGTTGAAGGGTGTGTATGAAGAGGTTAAGGGTGAGGGATGGAGATTAATGGTGAGGTTTGCAGTGATTTTTATATGGGATCGTGTATTGAAATAAAGGTTTAGAGTGAATTGTTGATTTTTTGTTCTTCCCCGATTTCTGTCCGTCTGATACAGATGTTTAGAGTGTATTTTTATATATGAGAAAGAGTGAAAATTGGGGGGAAATTAGATGACATTTAAACTGTTTTGGCATACTGTTTTAGCACTTTCTAATACAGTTTATGTTTGATATATTTTGTGTAATTGTTGGACAGGTTTGATGCAGATTATGGACTGCTTTGTGCAGGTTTTGCTGGGTTTAAAGCAAGTTGGGCAAAGAACTATTGTTGCAGGTTAAGGACTGGTTATGAAGCAGGTCTTGGTAGGGAAGCATTAGTGGTTTTATATAGCATTCCTTTGGAATGTAATGCAAGGTAGATTAGCAGGTCTTTGGCAGTATTGAGCAGGTTTGGTGTATCTCTATTTTTGCGCAAGGCTTTGGAATTTTTACACAAGCTTTGGCAAGTTTTTTTGGAAATGAGCATGAAGGATGATGAAGAATGTTAAAGTTTAACACAAATTTTGAAATCTTAAGATTAGGAACAAGGATAAGGCTTTATTTTTAGGACTTGATTTTTATGTAAAACTTCCTTGAATCATTCACACTTGTATTTTGATCTTGAATCATTTGTATTTGATTTTCAATTCCTTTTGCGCTTTTATGGACCTTGAATGAATGCAAATTGTTTTGAATCATTTGAACTTTGCCCTAATGAATGAATTTTCGATGAAACATGTGTTGGACCTTGAATGGATCTTGAATGAAACAAATGTTTTTATGAATGACAATGCTTGACTCTTGGTAAATCTTTGAATTTAGCCAAGATAATTGTTTCGAATTTGTTATGATAATGCATCAATTTCAAATAGTAATTTGAATGAAATTGTTTGGAATAATTGATTCCATGAACTCGTAATCAAATTGAATCAAAAAAGGCCCATGTGTACCAACTTCGAATCTTGACAAAACCATACATAAAACCCAAATTAGAAAGGAGGAGATAGATGAAACCACACCTTGTAGCTTAACGAATCGCTAACTTTAATTCTCCAAATTCAAATTAACTTGTAATTGAAGTAAACAAGTATTTGATGAGAACCAAAGTTATATCGACCCAAACGAATTGTAGCTCATACTTCAACCCACCATAATCAACAATGCCTTCATGAATGGAAATTATAAGCGAAACTCTTTTTTTTAATTGTTAAGAATTGACCTATAACGTTTCAATTGGTTTCAAAACCTTCTAAGCACAATTTGACTCTGATCCTTAAAGAAAACTCGTAATATGACATTCTTATGGCAACGTGCTAAAAGAATCACCTTATAATGTTTAAAATCGAGGAAGTTATGATCCTTGGAAGTCGGGCAATATTTAATTGAAATTAGGTCAAAGCCTGCAAAGCGACGTCTAAAGTATTCGAATTTTTGATGATCTTTCGCACATAATCAGCTCTTGACTTGTAAAGAGAAGTTGGAGATGACTTAAAGGAGATTCATATGCAAATAGAACCACTCAATAATATTTAATAATAAATAATTTATGATCATTTGAACTTGATCTTGGAAATGTTGACTTTTTACCCAATATAGTTGATTTTCAGTTATCTAAACCATTGACTGAACAAACTTGTGATGCAAGTCTCGAAAATTGACATGAGCATCCTTGAGGACATATTAAGAATAATGAAGACCACTTGAGACCTTGGAAACTCAATCTTCCTTGAGAAATACATAACCCTAGTTGTGGACCCATTGTTTAGGAGGAGAGTTTGTCTGATCAATTCTTGAGCCACCTTGAGTATCTGAGAACCCTAGGAGAATATCTTGAATGATAATTTGGAGGGAAATTTTGTGGGTACAAAAGCTTCCCCTGTTCAATCTTCATAAACTTGAAAATTTAGATTGGCATGTCCTCCATTTGTGACTTGAAGGTAGAAGATGATTGAACACTTACGTGCCTAGAAATTTGCACTCGCCTGTGCGTGAGGTAATATTGTTGGTACTGGGAATGGGCTTAAAGACTCCATTTGGAGAGATGAAGAGTCTTTGGAGATGGGATTATAGATTCCATCCAAAGTAACTGTTGATAGAAGTATCAGAATGAGTCTACACTCGATTGTATCTAAGGAGGTGTCAGAATAAATCTATGTTTGATTTAAAATGAGCCTGGAAAAACCAACTGGGAGAAGTATCAGAATAAATTTATGGTCGATTTAATAAGAGTCAGAATATAATTGTTCCCATCTTCAACTGGGAGAAGTTTCAAAAAAAATCTTTGGACAATTTAGTTTGAGCCATCAGAAGCTTGAAAGAAATATTCGTCATGTAGATAGTCACCACATCATGTTTTGAGAATTGATATGCAATCAGTTTGTTGGTAAACCCGTCCTATTTCTGTAGTTCACACCATTGGGGATAAAGATAGTCGCCTCGTCCCGTTTCAGGAATTGATCTTTATCTTACCAAAGAGAAATAAAGATAGTTTCCCTGTCCTGTTTTGGGATTTAATCTTCAATTTGTTCATGTAGATAGTCGTCCGGTCTTGTTTCAGGAATTGATCTACAATCCGTTTTGTTTTACAGATAGTTGTCTTATCTTGTTTCAGGAATTAATCTGTGGTCGGTTATTCAGATAGTTGCCCCATCTTGTTTCGGGAATTAATATGGAACCTGCTTTTTTTTTGCCGTTGAGATAGTTTCCATGTCTTGTTTCAAGAATTAATCTCTAACCTGGTCTTGTAGATAGTTTCGCTGTCCTGTTTCGGGAATTAATCTACAATCTGTTGTTCACAGATAGTTGCCCTGTCTTGTTTCAGGAATTAATTTGTGGTTGGTCGTCCAGATTGTTGCCCCATCTTGTTTCGGGAATTAATCTAGAATCTGTTTGAAAATTGTTGATGATATTCTTCTGTTGATTGATCTTTCCTGAAAAGGTAAAGAGTTAGTTGTATGAAATTTCATGATGTATGAAATGTATTGCTTAATAATGTTCTCAAAATAAATGAGACTTCTATATGCATTTCATATGCATATGTTATGATGTATGAATGTGAAATATTGTCGAAGTGTGTCTTTGTTTAGCAAAATAAATCCTTGACCATTGATGGGGATGACGAGTATGTGTATCTTCAATTTTGTCTAGAATGATTTTGTTGGGGATTCTTGCTTACTTGTTTAGGAAACTAAGCAGGGGATGTATTGATTTCCTGCTTGGGGAGTAGAGTTTAGGAACATTGGTCTTCCATTATTCTATTGGGGTGTTTAATTCTTATATACCCTAATTGGAGATAAAAGATATGGATAACCTTCCGATTTTTCTAGGGAGGATAAAGTTAACTGGTATCTGGTCGGATTCTAGGTTTTGCAACAACTTTCTAGGGATAGTGATGACTTTACTAGGGAGAAGAATTTTGTCAGTGATTTGTAGTAGTCTGAGGAATAAACTTGAGCTGGGAAATTTGTAGTCTTTTGGGGAAATAAACCCAATCGGGGAAGTAAACCCTGTTGAAGGAGAAGTGCTCTGCTGAGGAAACCAACTCTCTTGGGGAAATTGAATTTTGCTAAAGACAAGAAATTTTGTAGGGGTTTTACAGCTTTCAAACTCAGCTGGGGAAGAGAATTTCCATGAAGTGTACTGATTGGAACTCCGTAGAGAAATTGCGGTGAATGTATCCTTTATTGGGGATGAATTTAGGATGATTACTCTATGGGGATAATCTCATAGAAGTGGCTCTGTGGGGGTTTATGGATAGCTTGAATGTCATCCCAGCTCCTATAATCTTGAGTAAATGCTTATTCTTGTTCTTATGCACATATCTGTTAACATTTAATCATGTTCATATACATATGTTCATTCAATTTTAGTCATTGGACGTTTTTGCAAACAAAATAAAAAAAACAAAAAGTTTGAACTTTAAGGCGTATTTGTATTGATAATTTGCCTATAAACTGACTTTTTTTGGAGAAAGAGACGAAAATCCTAGTAAGAGGGAGTCGTTGTGAAATGAAAAGAGTACAAAGTGAAACAAATATATATATATATATATATATATATATATATATATATATATATCCATGTGGAAATGATTTTATTGGGTTTCAACTCTGATATTGCCTCTATGTCTTCGAGCATCTCACCCCTTGTTGTCGGAAGATGTTTATTGAACTGATCTCGTACCATTTTCACTTTTAACCTTGGTAACAAAGTTGGCTGTAATGATCCGACGAGACATAGTCGTACTCCTTAATCTCTAATTTTTACCTGGACCTCCCTTTCGGGTTTTCAGTCCACAAGGATATCCTTTTTTGCCCAAGCCGTCCTTTCAGGTTTTCGACTTGTCGGGTGTACATCTTTTGCATATATCCATAAATTTTGCCCGAACCTTTTTGGTTCGCCGGGGCGCCCTTATTTTTTCCTAGGTATATCAACCTAGCATGTCATTCTTATGCATAGTATTTTTTTACTATGTCTGCGTTCACAGGGTGTGGGAAATCTTCACCGTCCATGGTGGTTAGTATCATAGCACCACCAGAAAATACTTTCTTGACAACAAATGGACCTTCGTAGGTGGGAGTCCATTTGCCCCTGGGATCACCTTGTGGTAGAATGATGCACTTTATTATCAACTCAACAGCCTGATATACTCGATGTTTGATCTTCTTGTTGAATGCTTTAATCATATGTTTCTGATACATCTGACCGTGACTGACAACCACAAGCCTCTTTTCGTCAATCAAATTCAATTGATCCAACCTTGTATGAATCCATTCTTCTTCTTCTAAGTATGCTTCTTTCATAATCCTTAGAGAAGGAATCTGAACTTCGAAAGGTCGGACGGCTTCCACGCCATAGACCAAAGAGAACTGGGTTGCCCTAGTTGATATTCGCGCTGAAGTACAATAGCCATGGAGAGAAAATGGTAACATCTCATGCAAGTCTTTGTAAGTCACAACCATATCTTGCACAATCTTCTTTATATTCTTGTTGGAAACTTCCACAACGCCATTCATCTTAGGTTTGTATGGGGAAGAGTTATGGTGCTTGATCTTGAACTGGATGCAGAGTTCAATGATCATGGTGTTGTTGAGGTTGGTACCATTATAAGTGATTATTCTATCAGTGATACTGTTGTACCCTAAATTTTTCCCTCGCACATATCAAGAATTTTCTCACAAGAACTCCTTGGGCTCAAGATTGCACTAGGGTTGATCAGCTCGAGACACCTCCTTAAGCACCGATGACCAAAATTAGGGTTTGATTTTTCACAAGGATTTTTAAACTTCCTATACTTAATATAACTTTCATGGACCATTATGGACCCCCAAGATTACTCATGTCAAGTTTCAAGCCTTGGATCACACTTTTGCTTAGTCAATTGAGCAGTTGACCTAAAAATTAACTATATTGGGGAAAAATTCAATTGTGGCCAATTTATAGTCAAAATTCATAATTTTTTATCCACGTCAACAATTTAAACTCATATGTATCATTTGATCAATTTTGGACCACAACTCCTCAAGATATTTGATCAAATCTTCAAAAGGGCAAAATGGTCAAAATTAGGGTTTTTGACTGGGAAAGGGAAATTTCTGATTTTTTACCTAGAAAATGATCAATTGGTTTAAGGAATGATCTAAAGAGTCCAATTGCATCATTTTTACCTAATGAAATGGCTCAAAACATTGCAAGTCCAATAGATTGACAGAAGAATTTTTCAGTCAACTGATCAAAAGTCAATTGTATACTGAAAAGTCAAACTTTGACTTTTTGGTCAAATTCAAATGCCAAAGATCACAATTCATTAAAACATGTCAAAATATGAAACTTATTCATCAAGAAATCAAAAATTCAAAAATTCATTTTGAAAAGTAAAAATTTCTAAACTTAGAAAGTTTTCTAAGTGTTGGAAATTTCGTATTTTTTCACAACTTTGAGCAACATTTTCACCATGATGCTAGGTGATTCAAGAGAAACTTCGAAGATAAAAGTTTTAGATCTCCATGAAATCTACAAATTTTCACCACACAACTTTTTCCAAAAGTAGTTGGATCTCAAGTTATAATTTTAAGAACATGTGGTCATGAAACAAAACACTTAGTGAAATTTTTCCCTAATTTGGTCAGGATTTTGACCCAACTTCATGGAACTTTTTAATATAGTTCCAAGGGGAATATTTAAAAGCAATTAAAATATTTGTTGTAGAGCACATTTCAAGCTTTCCAAAATGGCAAATAACTCCTTGAGATCATTTTTGAGTAGGGAGAATCAAAGAGATGACGTTAGGGTTTTATCACTTGAATTACAAGGCATTTTATGATGAACAAAATTCAAATTAAAAGTTATGATGAATAACCTCTACTTTGAAAGCCTCAAGCTTGTTAGGAACTCCATAATTAATTGCTTGCACAACTGTTAGAGGTCCCATTTCAAGCATTCAATGCAAGGCCATGCTTTATATCCATTTTAGGAAGAAACCGCACATTGCCATTTCGATAAAGTAACTTTTTGCACAAAACTTGTTCTTGAGCCTTGCACTTGTTCTCTTATGATCATACATGTCTCATAACATAAGAGAAATGGTTTAGACACTTACAATCACCCAGCCTATGCTTGTACTACACATTGAAACTTGGTTTCTCACTTTTCTAGAAAATCAAGTAACCTAGCAATTAGCTGAAAACTTGTACTTCTGATTGTCCAAAGCTCTCAAACTCTTTTGCTTATACATACACAAATTATTTTCCATAAAAGACATGAATTCTTAAGCTCTCAAACACTTTTAAATTAGAACTTGCACCAAAAACCTCCATTACTTGTCATTTCTGACCTTGAACTTCAAATACACAATCCAGTCGTGTATTTTCACTTTTAATCAATCACAAAGCTTCTATAACTCATATAGAGGCTATCCAAACCCTTACTACACAACTCTAAAACCATTTGAACCATCCTCCATTTTCAAAAATAGGGGTCTTCAAGTGGACTTCTCCAGAAATCCTCAGCCACTCCCAGCTCAATCTAAGCATCCCTTTAGCTTCCTGGGAACTTGAGGAAGCTAACCCAATCATTGGAACTCACCGAAAGCTGCTCAAACTTCAAACATGATACCCTCTTGCAAGGTAAGTTTTCTAACTTTGGAAATTTTCATACAGGCATCATCAATGATTTATTTGTGAATGAAACATGTGGATATCATTGCCCTAAAGCTAACAATGTTCATAGTTTTCATTAATTTTGTTTGAGCTTAGAGAATTTTAAGATTGAAATTTTTGAGATTTTTAGGGTTCAGATTAGGGCCAATGATATTCATGTCTGTCTTTGATCTATAGCTTTAATGCTTTACATTTCTGAAATCGTGAGAAAATTTGTTACAAATTTCATGTTTACAATTTTCATTTTTGTTGAGAAATGAACAAGTTATAGTTGGTCTGACTGGAGGTTGAAGATGAAGTGTAAATCAGGGCGTGTTTTGTATCATATATTTTTTGTTTTACTTATGTTAACGGATGTATAGCCACCCCAGTGGTAGAAGTGCGCGCCTGTAACCTTTGGGACCTGGGTTCGAGCCCCAGTGGTACCCTTTTGGATTTTTTTTCATATTTTTGCATTCTGACCCTCTTTTTTGGAAGGTGTTAGGCCTCCTTGGGCCTTGCTGTTTTTGTTTTTGCTTGCTAACCCCTTGTTTCATTTACACACCCTTACCCAGTTTTATTTTCTTTTTCTTATTTTTTTATTTATTTTTTTTCTTAATTATTTTTCTAATATTAAACAACCATAAAAATTACAAAAATATTAGATTTTTATCTTGACATAGTTTATTTATTTTTCTCAATAAAAATTATTTTATTTAATCAACACTTTATTTATTTTACTAATTATCTTTTTAAATTTAATTAAAAAATAGGTTTTAGTTATTTTCTTTTACACCAATTAAAATATATTATTTTAATATTAAAAAAGGCCAAAAATAGTTTATAACACTATAATTATTTTCAAGAAAAAAATACCAAAAATACTTCTCTTAAACTTAATTTCTCTTTAATCAATTAATAGAATTAGGGTTTTATTTAAAATCTTTTCTTAGTAAATTTAGGTTTAATTAATTATTTTCTTCTGGTTAATTACGTTAAAACAAAAACCCATTTTCTCTAAAAAAATCCAAACAAATACCCATTTTCTTCACATTTACATTCTTACATATTTATTTATCTTGTACATTATTTATTTCAATTCTTGTATAAATTCAATATGGTTGTAATAGATAATTAGGCTTTTAAATTCTTGCAATCCCCATTTATACTTAGTACACCCCCTCCCACAAGTATTGTAATAGAGTAGTAACTTTAAATTCCACAATTTATCGCTTTATATACAAATGCTAGTAATTAGGGTTTGTATAGAAAGACTAAAACCAATCAAATAGAAAACCCTAAACAAATAGAAAATGAAGCATGAAAACAATACACTTGCCCACAAGCATCCCCTAGGGTTAATCCACTTGGTTGCCTTACGAAATGTCCATATTACGCATGTGAGGTATCTTAGCAAAAACAAGCAAAATACAATATCATAGTCCCTCGATGACGCTATCTATGTTGCCTTTCAAATGATCTTAGTCCCTAAAAGAGAATGCTAAGATACCTTGCAAAATTTCTAATCATGATTATACGATGACCCACGTCCATCCCATTTACATCCAAAGATAGGGTTACTTACCAAATCAATGGTAAGATAACAATGTCAAAGGAAAAGAAAATGAACAAGAAATACTTTTGAGTAGGTAGAATGCTCCTAATTACTTGCTCAATTTCAAAACATCCTTGTTATTTTTAAAATAAACACCTACACTTTCAAAACCTCTTATAAACTTGAAAACATTTTCAAAAGATCAAACATCTTTGTATACATTCTTTGAACGAGAATCATTACAAAGATTGCCTAAATGATGGCCTCTTTACAAAATAATTTCAAAAACCACAAAAAGCACAACTTCAAACAAAAGCAAGTGATCTAGCAAGTAACTAAGAGCCCATGGAGAACCATGGATGAAAAGGGTGCTAACACCTCCCCTTTTCATAATCTACACCCCGAACTCATGAAATAATCTCAAAGGTCTTTCCTGTGCTTTTTCACCTTTCCTTTTGGATAAAAGAAAAGTCGGTGGCGACTCTTGATAACCGCAACATTTGCGATCAAACGCAAAACCCTCAAGTCAGTTCTCCCACCGTATCACAGAACTGGCGACTCTACTGGGGAAAATTCTAAAAATGGGGTTACCTTAGGGTTAGATCATATTTACTTTCTTTCATTGTTTGATTTATATGCTTTACATTATGGTTCTTTGTTTGGGTTTGAATCCTCTACCCGAATTTGGGATACCTTATAGGTGAGTAGCAATACATTGTGGAAAATGTGCGGGGTATACCGACATGGTCTAACCAATAGCTACGTTAGTGCAACATATTTGTGGGTACTGGTATCCCTTGAGTTAATCAAGGAGAATACGGGGCCGCTGAGTGTTGTCATGAAGCACTAATGAACTTTTAGAACCTTTACTTGACCAACTTGGCCATTAGCACGTAGTGAGATGACCGACTTTGGTGCAGTCCAAAGTTGGTAGATACTCGATATTACACTCATTAAGGTTTGGTTTTATGAGATATTTCGGTCGCCATTAAACAGGCTTGTGCTGAGACAATGCTCAAAGAAACAAATCAATGATATTGAACTCCTTAGAACCCAATTACTATTGCTAGGACAGGTTGAGCCAACTAAACTTCAATAGGGTACTTGCCTATAAGACTCCATGCAAGCCTAAACCTAAGGAATTGTTTTCTTTGTTTATGTATATTTACTTTTACATAACATCATGAACATCATAACACCATATTCATTCACTAACCATTTCAAGGATCTTGGGATTTATCTTTGTTTCTGTTTTGTAGGACATGGATTCTATTCGCAGGAAAAATATTCAAGTCAATCTTATAAGGATCCCTCCACAACTTAAGGAGATAGCATCAAGGATTCCTGAAAACTCTCCATTCACCGAGAGACATGGTCACCTACTCAACTTGGTCACCTCCAACACTGACGAAGACATGATGAAGGTGCTCTTTCAGTTCTTTGATCCTTTACACCATTGCATCACATTTCCCGATTATCAACTTGTGTCAACTTTGGAAGAACTCTCCCAACTCTTGAGAATTCCCATTCCCAATCAACTACCTTTCAACGGTATACAAAGAGACCCAAATCCAGAAGATATTGCTCAAGCTCTACACTTGCAGTCATCTGATGTCACAACTAATTGGGAAACAAGGAGTGGTGTCAAAGGATTCCTAGCAAAGTTCTTGTTTGAGAAAGCCCGAACCTGTTGGAACTCTTTGGATTTGCAAGCTTTTGAAGAAATTGTGGCTCCCCTCATCTATGGGATGGTATTGTTTCCAAATCCTAACCAACTCATAGATGTGAACGCTGTCAAAATCTTCATATCCCACAACCTGATGCCTACTTTGCTAGGGGACATTTTACATTCTTTTCACACTCGAACTATGGGGAGATTGTTAGAACAAAGTTTGAATCTACTACCCTAAGTTTAAGTTTTGATGATAACAAAATGCTAAGATACATTAATTGTATGATTCATGTAAGACACATATGCTATCTAAAAATCACATTCTGTTTTACAGATACTCTGATGGGTATCAGCAAGAGAACATCATCATCAGCATCAGAAAATGGGATATCAACATCAGCATCAGAAGATGTTATATCAGATACCAGAATCAGAAGATCAACTTGCGCTTACGCTGAAGCTTGATGAACAGATCTACGCTTAACAATTTGAACTCTGATCAAGACAACAGATCATCAGCACCTAAGCAGCGTCAGAATGAGCCAAAGCCAGAACACGCTCAAGTGGCAACGGTACTGTGCATTCAAGATGATTTATTACCAATGGCATCATTCCAGACAAGATCTGCTTAATAAGGAAAGAATGTTATTGGCATTGAAACGGAATTACTACTCCAACGTACCTTATTTCCAATGCTATATAAACAAGTCAATGAAGATTGAATTGGCTAATGCTCTACAACACTCTACACGCCTAAAGCCATTCATCATCTTCCTCACTCTCAGTTTGCTAAAAGCTCTCAAATTCTTTATTCAATTACTTTAGCACTCTAGTTCTCATAAGCTTAAATTGTGTAGTATCACAGTTGTGATAAACTGTTTTTTGTAGAAAACATTCAACACTCTTAGATTTCAATTATCTGTAAGAAAGTATTTCCTTGAGAAACCGGTTTGTGGTTTGACTCAAGAAGGCTTTAGCAGTTGTTAAAGCAGTTGTAATATTCAGTTGAATATAGTGGATTAAGACCTCGTTGGAGAGAGGCGAAATCACCTTGACGGGTGGACTGGAGTAGTTTGAGATCAAACGAACCAGGATAAAAATACCGTGTTGACTGCAATTGATTTCCAGTTTTTAAAATTCAACCCCCCTTCTTGTGTTTTTCACTTCTTCATAAATGAGGTGTCCTTTTGTGTTACAATACTCTCTCAGAAAGATGGTTTATTTTGCATCTTCCCCAATCTGTATTAAAGAACGAGAAAGGTTCAAGGTGGTCACAAAGGTTGACGACGCTCAAACATTCTGACGTCCATTGGTGTTCCCGATCTATAGAGAATGTTACTATTGTCTACCGTTGTGGAGAATTCCCTAATGTCCCTTAACTTGGAATTAGGAGAGGTATCAGCTATAACCCCTGCTTAGCTTAAGACAATTTGGTTACCCCCAAAGGGATGGCCCTCATGAGATGCTCATTCAAGGTTTCGTATTTGACTACCAGAACGACGATCAAGGTCTTCGCTAGAGATTTATCCGAGCTTGGAGGATGTTGAACAAGGTAGATAGCAAGACATTGGGGCATACAAATTCCATCCCTCTAGAGCCTTACCTTTAATGGGTACGAACTCGTGCTCGGAGTCTTATGATGCCTTATCCTTCCATTCTCTTGGTAATCATTGAGCCTGTTAAGGAAGGAGTGTTCCATACACTATCCAATATCCTGACATGCCCAACTCTCTTGAAAAATTACAAAGATATTGGATACAACTCAAGGGAGAGCGAGGTAATTTCGAAGCCCAATTCTACGCTAGCGAGAAGAAGGTTTTGGAACTCACTAAGCAACTTCATGACGAGAAGACTATGAATGCCTACATCGCACCAAAGAGGATGCGTAAAACCTTTTTATCTTAGATTTTTTTGTATTTTTTTTCCCAAAGAGGCATTGATGTACTCAAACTTTAATTTATTAATATAACGTGTGTTTCCTTTTTGTCTAAAACAAATTTGAATCTTTAAAATCCTTGAAATCATTGCATATGCATTTACCATTCATCATAACATAAGCAGGTTTCTTGCAACAAGTCTCCTCATATTTCTACTGTTTACTTCAGTAAGATGGATCTCGAACAAACGGTGAAGGACCTCCAAGCTCAAAATGCCCAGTTTCAACAGATGTTCTTAACTCTAGCCAAAGGACAAGAAGAGTTTAAGACTTTGCTGGTTGAAGAGAAAAAGAAGAAAAAGAAAATAACCGGAGTTCTGAACATGGGAAGAAGATTCCAAGGGCAAGCAAGAAGGACCCTAGACTTTGCAACGTCATCTGGCGAGAAAGATAATCAAGATGGAAAAGGCAAGGAAACAGTTGTCCAACCAGATTCAGAAGAGGAAGAGCAAGAAGAAGAGTATTCTGAAGAACAATATCCTCCAGCCGATGACAAGTATAAACATTTGGAAGAATGGTTAAGTCCAATGGAAATCCAAAAAGTGCCTGGACTGGATTTTGAGGAGTTAGGGTTAGTATTTGGGATTGTCATTCCTCCAAAATTCAAAGCACCGGTGTTCGCCAAATATGACGGAGTTTCATGTCCCAAAATGCATCTCCGGTCCTATGTGAGGAAAATACAACCTCACACCGTTGACAAGGATTTATGGGTACACTTCTTTCAAGAAAGTCTGTCTGGAACTCAACTTGATTGGTTTTATCAGTTAGAAAGAGCCAATGTTCATAACTGGGAAGATCTTGCTTCTGCCTGTTACAAACAATACCAATACAACACTGATCTTAAACCCACCCATACTCAACTCCAGAGTATGGCCATGGTTTCAAGTGAAGGATTCAAAGACTATGCGCAAAAGTGGAGGGAATTAGCAGGAAGAGTCCAGCCTCCCCTATCTGCAAGAGAGTTAGTTGATATGTTTTTGGGCACCTTGTTCATACCTTCTTCAATCACTTAATTGGGAGTTCATCAGCAGGATTTACTGAATTGATATTGACCATAGAAAGAGTAGAGGCCGGGATAAAGAACAGGAAGATTCAAAAAGATACATCCTCAGCTGCTGTAAGGAAACCATTCATAGGGAAAAAAGAAGTTGTTGTTGTATATCCTCAGAGAAATCAAGATAAGGCTGAACGTCGTCCAATGGTGGGGGCTGTGATGATTCCTAAACCCGCACCTGCTCAGCAAAGAAACAACCAACCAAGAACGGAAAGACCTGTCAGACAGTTCACCCGAATTAATATGACACTATCTCAAGTATTACCGCATTTGTTAAGATCCAATCTAGTGACTTTGAAAGAAGCTCCAAAGAATCCTAACACAACCTCTCCTCACTATCATCCTAATGCTTGTTGTGCATACCATTCTAAGTGTCCCGGACATGACACTAACAACTGTTGGGATCTAAAGAAAAAAATACAAGACCTCCTTGAAGTCAAAGAGATTGAATTTGACGCGCTAGAAAAGCCCAGTGTCATTAATGCCCCTATGCCTAAACACGGTCGTGATGTCAACGCCGTCGAGGAAGATACATTTGTTACTTCAGTTGATGAACTTGTGACCCCACTCCCGACTATCAAAGAGAATTTCTTAAATGCCGGTGTTTTCCCAGGCTGTGATGAAAGCTGTCATTTCTATTTATCCTCACCAACCAACTGTCCTTTATTGAAAACGGACGTTCAATGCCTAATAGATAACAAGGAGATTTTGTTCGAGAAAACTTCTATTCCAACTGTTTCTTATATTGATGTTTCTATCGTGACCATTTCCGACAATTCTTCCAGGTCCTCCACCAAAAGACCCGTTAGAATTACATCAGTTCCTAAAGTAGCTCCTTTGATAATCACAATTCCTGGACCAATCCCGTATTCGTCAGACAAAACCGTCCCATGGAATTATGGAGGTGATGTCTACTACCACGGTGTCAAGTAAGATTGGCCAACTGCTGAAGATTCAAGCCTTGAGAAAGTTGACTCCGATGTCAGTAATATCGTAGGGACTAGTAAGATAACCCACAGTGGAAGGTTTTTCTCTCCAGAAATGGCTCCTCCCAAAGCTATTTCTGGATCCGTAATCATTCTTGTTGTTGTTGCTCCTCCAAAGGATATTCCTAGTCCTGCAATCATCTCTGATAATACTCCTGTTGACAAAACTGTTACAATCCCTGTTATCACCCCTACTGACATTCCTACTGTCGAGTCAACCGAGACTCAAGGTAAAGGTATTTTGGTTGAGTTTGTCCGGACGAAGGCATAATCAGTAGTTATCCCTGAGACTTCCCGAAAAGAGATGGAGGAAATTCTAAAGATCATAAAAAGAAGTGACTACAACATAGTCGAGAAACTGGGGCAAACTCCATCAAAAATTTCCATGTTGCTTTTACTATTATGTTCCGAGGCCCATGCAAAAGATTTGGTAAAATTCCTTAACACTGTCTATGTACCCCAAGAAACATCTGTCGATCAGTTCCAAGACTGCATATCCAGCTTGACTATAGATAATGGCTTAGGTTTTTCAGATGATGATTTAACGCCAAGAGGGATGAAGCATAATGAGGCATTACATGTCTCAGTCGAATGCAGTGGCATGACCTTGGCTCATGTTTTGGTGGACACTGGTTCGTCTCTGAATGTTTTTCCCTAAGAGGCTCTTGATAGGCTTGACTGTGAAGGATTTACATTGAAATCAAGCAACATAGTAGTGAGGGCCTTTGACGGCTCAAAAAGGATGGTGCATAGGGAAGTGGACATCCCCATAAAAGTTGGAACCCAAACATTTGATTCAACTTTTTATGTAATGGATATTCTCCCTTCATATTCATGTCTATTAGGACGACCGTGGATCCACAATGCTGGTGTCGTTACCTCAACATTGCACCAAATGCTGAAATATCCAATTCAAGGGAAAATCATCACCGTTCATGGACAAGAAGAGTATATGGTCAGCCATCTAAATTCCTTCAGATATGTGGAACTAGATGGTGAATTTATTGAGACTCCATTCCAGCATTTTGAAAAGGTCCCATAGACTATGGTAGTAACTAAGGCTGTGTCTCGAGTCCCCAAGATTACAAGGCCTCCGCTCAAGATGTCATCTTTTAAGGATGCCAACGCAGTGATAAAAGAAGGTGGGTGCACTATTTGGGGACAACTCCCAGATATCTCATACAAATCTGAAAAATTTGGTCTGGGTTTCACTTCAGATGCCCAGAAAGTTGCACGCCGCACTCGTGTCGGAGAACCACCCTTGAAGATCAGCAATCGCGAAGTCAATGCAGTAGAGGATGATGAAGACAGCTAGGACCTGGAGGTTTAGATTTTCCCAACTGTCAGTGGAGGGCTCAGCAATTGGGAAGCTAGAGATTTTGTCCCGATCACTTTTATCCCACAGTAATTTGTCTTTAAATTTTGTCGGATTTGTAATATTAAAACAATTCAGACTCTTAAAACCATGTGTCTTACCCGAGGCACAATGGTCCATTTATAAGGGTTATTATCTCATTTCCATATGACATCAATGAATCATGGACATTTTTGCATACAAACTTTGTGCTCATTGTTTTCTTTTACATTTTCATTTCTTTCAAAGATAGTTATACTCTTATACACACTCACACTCACAATGCAGGTTTGCATCCATTCGGGATCCCATGGGTAACGGTTCTGCTATGGTCTTCTGTGATTCTGAAAATCTAATCTACCAAGCCGAAGACGAAGGTTAGGAAGATTGTGAAGTACCAGGGGAACTCTCCAGGTTACTACAACAAGAAGAGAGGACCATTCATCCCCACGAAGAGCTAGTGGATACAATGAACCTAGGTACCGAAGAAGACAAAAGAGAAGTCAAGGTGGGTGCCAATCTGGAACCCAGTGTCAAAGAGCGTTTGATTCAGTTGCTACACGATTATGTTGAGGTCTTTTCCTGGTCATATGAAGACATGATAGGACTTGAATCAGATATTGTGGTACATCATCTACCAACAAAAGAAGATTGTCCACCGGTGAAACAAAAGGTCTGTCACATACGACCAGACATGTCGGAGAAAATTAAGGCAGAAGTCATGAAACAATTTATTGTTGGATTCTTGGTTGTCACTTCCTATCCATAATGTGTTGCCAATGTTGTTCCCATGCCTAAAAAGGACGGCAAAGTGCGAATGTGCATGGACTACAGAGATTTGAATAGGGCAAGCCCTAAGGATGATTTCCCACTATCCCACATTGATGTTCTAGTTGACAATATGGTACAACATAAAGTGTTTTCTTTCATGGACGGTTTCTCAGGCTACAACCAAATCAAAATGGCGCCTGAGGACATGGAGAAAACAACCTTTGTCACATAGTAGGGCACATTCTGCTAAAAGGTTATGCCATTCGGACTGAAGAATGTTGGGGCAACCTATCAGCATGCCATGGTATTCTTATTTCACGACATGATACATCACGAAATAGAGGTCTATGTGGATGACATGATAGCTAGATCTCAAACAGAAGAAGAGCATCTCGATCATTTACAAAAACTATTTGAGAGGCTAAAAAAAATACAAGTTGAGGTTGAACCTAAATAAATGCACGTTTAGAGTAAGGTCTGGTAAACTCCTAGGCTTTGTCGTCAGCAATAAAGGTATTGAAGTAGATCCCAACCAGGTGAAAGCGATACAAGAGATGCCTGCCCCTCATACCGAGAAAGAAGTCAGAGGATTCTTGGGACGTTTAAACTACATTACCAGATTCATTTCTCACCTGACAGCTACTTGTGAACCAATCTTCAAATTACTGAAGAAAGATCAAGTAGTCAAATGGAATGATGAGTGCCAAACTGCCTTTGACAAGACCAAAGAGTTCCTACAAGATCCTCCTATTTTGATGCCACCAGTCGAGGGAAGACCATTGATCATGTATCTAACTATTTTGGAAAATTCAATGGGGTGTGTGTTGGGGCAGCATGACGAGTCTGGCCGAAAAGAGCATGCTATTTATTACCTGAGCAAAAAGTTTACTAACTAGGAAATAAGATATTCACTACTCGATAAAACTTGATGCGCTCTGGCATGGGCTGCTCGCTGGCTAAGACAGTATATGCTGACCCATACTACCTTATTGATATCCAAAATGGATCCAATAAAATACATCTTCGAGAAACCTGCCCTTTCTGGGAGAATAGCGAGATGGAAGATGATCCTCACAGAATATGACATATAGTATACTACCCAGAAAGCAATAAAGGGTAGTGTACTAGCTGATCACCTTGCCCATCAAGCTGTGGATGACTACCAGTCCATGAAGTTCGAATTCCCAGATGAAGACATCATGATGGTAAACAACTGTGAAGAATTCAGACCATATGACGGACCTGAACAAGGATCCCGATGGACCCTGGTTTTTGATGGGGAATCTAACGCACTCGGCAATGGTATTGGTGTTGTACTCATATCTCCTGAAGGATGTCATACTCCCTTTACGGTAAGACTCTACTTCAATTGTACAAATAACATGGCAGAATACGAAGCGTGCATTTTTGGTCTCAAAGCTGCCATAGACTTGGGGATCAAATCCTTAAATGTATTCGTAGATTCATCTTTGGTCATCAGTCAGATCAAAGGAGAATGGGACACCAAACACCCTAACCTTATCCTCTACAAATAACATGTGCTGACGTTGATCCCACACTTTGAGAAGATTACCTTCAAGCATTTCCCTCGAGAAAAAAATCAGCTAGCGGACGCACTAGCCACAATGTCATCCATGTTTAAACTTAAATGGGATAACGAGGCTCTCTAGATCACCATGAACGAATGGACGAACCAACTCACTGTCGCGATATTTATACTGAAGAAGTAGTGGACCAGCCTTGGTTTCACGAAGTCAAGAGGTATCTCGAGGCTCAAGAATATCCAAAAGGAGCTCCAGTCAATGACAATAAGTTCTTAAGGAGATTCTCTACTAAATTCTTCCTTAGCAATGGCATTCTCTACAAACGCAACCACGGCTCTGTTTTGCTCTGTTGCATAGACAAGGTTGGGGTGGAAAATATCATGGCTGAGTTACATGAAGGCACTTTTGGCACCCATTCCAGTGGGCATACGATGGCAAAGAAGATCCTACGGGCAGGCTATTACTGGTCTACCATGGAAGCATATTACTATCAACACTCTCGAATCTGCCATAAATGTCAGATTTATGCTGACAAGGTGCACGTACCTCCGGTTCCTTTGAATGTCTTAACGGCTCCTTGGCCCTTTTCTATATGGAGCATCGATATGATTGGGGAAATAAAACCAACAACCTCCAATGGACACCGCTTCATCCTAGTGGCCATTGACTATTTTAAAAAGTGGGTTGGGGCAGCCTCTTTCGCTTCCGTGAACAAGAATGTTGTGGCTCGGTTCATTAAATAGAATCTCATTTATCGGTATGGTATCCCGGAGAGGATCATCACAGAAATGGTATGAATCTAAACAATACTATGATCACCGCCTTGTGCGAGCAATTCAAGATCCAACGTCACAATTCTTCCCCTTACCGGCCAAAGATGAATGGTGATGTCGAAGCCGCAAATAAGAATATCAAAAAGATCATACAGAAAATGACAGTCACATATAAAGACTGACATGAGATTCTGCCATTCGCTCTCCACGGGTATCGTACCGCAACTCGCACATCAACCGGGGAAACACCCTACTCTTTGGTATATGGCATAGAGGTTGTCTTGCATATTGAGGTCCAGATCTCCTCTCTAAGAATTATGAAGGATGCCGGGCTGAATGAAGAAGATTGGGTCAAAAATCGTCTTGATCAACTAAACTTGATTGATGAGAAAAGACTTACTATTGTCTGTCATGGTCAAATGTATCAAAAACGGATGATCAAGGCTTTTACCAAATGGTTAGACGACAAGTGTATCAAGTTGGGGGTTTGGTGATCAAACGTATCATACTACCGCAAGGTGATCCCAGGGGCAAATGAACTCCTACATATGAAGGACCATTTGTAATCAAAAGCATATTCTCTGGTGGAGCAATGATCTTGACCACCATGGATGGTGACGACCTGCCACACACTGTAAACACAGACATAGTCAAAATATACTACGCATAAAGAGACCCGCTAGGTCGACACACCTAGGTAAAACAAGGGCATCCCGGCGAACCAAAATGGTTCGGGCAAAAATTAGGGATAAAACAAAAAAATCTGTACACCCGGCAAGTTGAAAACCTGAAAGGGCGACTTGGGAAAAAAAGGGTATCTTGGTGGACTGAAAACCCGAAAGGGCGGTCCAGGAAAAATTTAGGGAATTAAAAGCGTATGACTATGTCCCGTTGGATCACCTTACGGACAACCTTTGGTTTCTACGGACAAACTCGACAACTCTGATCAATTTAATCAGCATTTGACAAGGCAACAAATAGACAAGATGCTCAGAGACACAAAGGCTATAGAAGAATGGGAACCCCATGGGATTATTGCACATAGCTATCTTTTCTTTGTATCAAATTCTCATTTTTTACGACGACATTCTCTTACTAGAATGATTGTCTCATTGTACAAAAATACTTACTCAAAGTCAATACAAAGATATCCCTTTGAAAGTGAAAAACTATTTGTTTGTTTTTACTCTTGTGTTTTGTTTACAAACACGTCCAATGATTTATTTTTGAACATATGCATTTGAACGTAATTACCATTTACAAATGAACAAAATAGAAATACAATCACTGATGGATTTAAGAGATAGGGAAATCTCTCTAAGTTATTTCCATAAAATCCCCCGTAGTGTGTAGTTTAATCCCCAGCCGAACAAAGCTTCCAGTTATCAATCCTTAGTAGAAGTCGTCCAATTTCTCAGGTTTCCCCAACAGGTTTTTACAAGTAGCACACAACATTCCCCTTACAATAGAGTTTATTTCTCTAAATGGAAATTCATCAACACTTCAACTTCACAACATGAAGACTTACACTCCATATGCTCAGCAACAGTCAGGGATTATATTTCCCCCTATCCAACAACAGTGCAGTAGATTAGCTCACATACGCATACACCGCATCGATATATCATAAACATCGATAACATGAATGCATATATCACAATCTCATTGTACCATGCATTTAATACATCATGACATTGCATACAACTAATGTTTTTACCCTTTTCAGGATAAAATCAATCAATAGCTACCATTAACAATGTTCAAAGGCTTTTCAGATACAGTTCAGATACGCTCCAGACACGGATGCCGTTCTGATACTCATTCAGACTCAACTTTTGATACAGTTTAGATACCCTCCAGACACGGAAGACATTCTGATACTCATTCAAATTCAGCCTCTCAAATACAGTTCATATACGTCCTGACACGGATGCCATTCTGATACTCATTCAGATTAAATCTTCAGATATAGTTCAGATACGCTCCTGACACAGATGCCATTCTGATACTCATTCAGACTCAACTTTTGATATAGTTCAGATACGCTCCAAACACGAATTCCATTTTGATACTCATACATATTCAGCTTCTCAGATACAGATCAGATACGTTCAAGATACATATGCCATTCTAATACTCATTCAGATTTAGCTTCTCAGATACAGTTCAGATACGCTCCTGACACGTATGCCATTCTGATACTCATTCAGATTCAACCTTCAAATACAGTTCAAATACGCTCCAGACACGGACTCCATTTTGATACTCATTCAGATTCAGATACAGTTCAGTTACACTCCAGACAAGGATGCCATTCTGATACTCATTTAATTTTAACTTACAGATACGATTCAACAATCATTTCTGGATGGCATCTACAAGCCCATCTCCAACAACTTTTTATCATCTCTCCAAATGGCATCTTTAAGCCCATTCCCCTACCATCACTGTGTGCAAATTTCTGGGCACTCTAGTGTCCAATCATCTTCCACCTTCGAGTCACGAATGGCAAAACTCGCCAATCTAACTCTTCAGGTTTAAGAAGATTTAACAGGGGCAACTGTTGTACCCCAAAATTTACCCTCTCACTTATCAGGAATTTTCCCACAAGATCTCCTTAGGCTCAAGATTGCACTAGGGTCGATCAGCTCAAGACACCTCCTTAAGCACTGATGACCAAAATTAGGGTTTGAGTTTGCACAAGGATTTTTGAACTTCCAATTCTTAATATGACTTTCATGGACCATTATTGGCCCCCAAGATTAATCATGTCAAGTTTCAAGCCTTGGATCACACTTTTGCTCAGTCAATTGAGAAGTTGATCTAAAAATCAGCTGTATTGGGGAAAAAGTCAACTGTGACCAATTTACAGTCAAACTTCATAATTTTTTATCCATATCAATAATTTAAACTCATATTTATCATTTGATAAATTTTGGACCACAACTCCTCAAGAAATTTGATCAAATCTCCAAAAGGCAAAATGGTCAAAATTAGGGTTTTTGTCTAGGAAAGGGCAATTTCTGATTTTTGACCTAGCAAATGATAAATTGGTTTAAGGAATGATCTCAAGAGTCCAATTGTATCATTTTTACCTAATGACATGGCTGAACATTGCAAGTCCAATAGATTGACAGATGAATTTTTCAGTCAACTGATCAAAAGTCAATTGTATACTGAAAAGTCAAACTTTGACTTTTTTGTCAAATTCAAATGCCAAAGATCACAATTCATCAAAAAATGTCAAAATATGAAACTTATTCGTCATGAAATCCAAAATTCAAAATTTCATTTTGAAAAGTAAAAATTTCTAAACTTAAAAATTTTTCTAAGTGTTGGAAATTTCTTATTTTTTTACAACTTTGAGCAAAATTTCACCATGATGCATGGTGATTCAAGAGAAACATCCAACATGAAAGTTGTATATCTCCTTGAAATCTACAACTTTTCTTCACACAACTTATTCCAAAAGTGTTTGGATCTCAAGTTATAATTTTAAGAACATGTGGTCATGAAATAAAACACTTAGTGAAATTTTGCCCTAATTTGGTCAGGATTTTGACCCAACTTCATGGAACTTTTTAATATAGTTCCAAGGAGAATATTGAAAATAAATTCAAATATTTGTTGTAGATCATATTGCAATATTTCCAAAATATCCAAGAACTCCTTGAGATCATTTTTTAGTAGGGAGAATCGTAGAGATGAAGTTAGGGTTTTATCACTTGAATTACAAGGCATTTTATGATGAACAAAATTCAAATTCAAAGTTATGCTGCATAACCTCTACTTTTCATGCCTCAAACTTGTTAGGCACTCCATAATTAATTGCTTACACAGTTGTTAGACGTCTCATTTCAAGCATTCAATCCAAGTCCATGCTTTATATCCATTTTGGGAAGAAAGTGCACATTGCCATTTTGATAAAGTGACTTTTTGCACAAAAATTGTTCTTGAGCCTTGCACTTGTTCTCTTCTGATCATACATGTCTCATAACACAAGAGAAGTGGTTTAGACACTTAAAATACCCCAGCCCATGCGTGTACTACACATTGAAATTTAGTTTCTCACTTTTCTTAAAAATCAAGTAACCTAGCAATTAGCTGAAAACTTGTACTTATGATTGTCCAAAGCTCTCAAACTCTTTTTCTTATACATACACAAACTATTTGCCACAAAGGACACGAATTCTTAAGCCCTCAAACACTTTGAAATCAGAACTTGCACCACAAACCTCCATTACTTGTCATTTATGACCTTGAACTTCAAATACACAATCCACTCGTGTGTTTTCACTTTTAATCAATCACAAAGCTTCTATAACTCATATAGAGGCTATCCAAAACCTTACTACACAACTGTAACAATATTTGCACCATCCTCCATTTTCAAAAACAGGGGTCTTCAAGTGGACTTCTCCAGAACTCCTCAGCCACTCCCAGCTCAATCTAAGAATCCCTTTAGCTTCCTGGGAACTTGAGGAAGCTAACCCAATCATTGGAACTCACTGAAAGCTGCTCAAACTTCAAACCCGATACGCTCTTGCAAGGTAAGTTTTCTAACTTTGGAACTTTTCATACAAGCATTATAAATGATTTATTTGTGAATGAAACATGTAGATATCATTGCCCTAAAGCTAACCATGTTCATAGTTTTCATTAATTTTGTTTGAGCTTAGAGAATTTTAAGATTAAAATTTCTGATATTTTTAGGGTTCAGATTAGGGCCAATGAAATTCATGTTTGTCTTTGATCTATAGCTTTAATGCTTTACATTTCTGAAATCGTGAGGAAATTTGCTACAAATTTCATGTTTACAGTTTTCATTTTTGTTGAGAAATGAACAAGTTACAGTTGGTCTGGCTGGAGGTTGAAGATGAAGTGTAAATCAGGATGTGTTTTGTATCATATATTTTTTGTTTTACTTATGTTAACGGATGTATAGCCACCCTGGTGGTAGAAGCGCACGCCTGTAACCTTTGGGACCTTTTGGATTTTTTTCACATTTTTGCATTCTGACCCTCTTTTTTGGTAGGTGCTAGGCCTCCTTGGGCCTTGTTGTTTTTGTTTTTGCTTGCTAACCCCCTATTTCATTTACACACCCCTGACCCAGTTTTATTTTATTTTTCTTATTTTTTTATTTATTTGTTTTCTTAAATATTTTTCTAATATTAAAAAATCATAAAAAATAAAAAAATATTAGATTTTTATCTTGACATAGTTTATTTATTTTTCTCAATAAAAATTATTTTATTTAATTAATACTTTATTTATTTTACTAATTATCTTTGTAAATTTAATTAAAAAATAGGTTTTAGTTATTTTATTTTACACCAATTAAAATATATTATTTTAATATTAAAAAGGCCAAAAATATTTTATAACACTATAATTATTTTCAAGAAAAAAATACCAAAAATACTTCTCTTAAACTTAATTTCTCTTTAATCAATTAATATAATTAGGGTTTTATTTAAAATCTTTTCTTAGTAAATTTAGGTTTAATTAATTATTTTCTTCTGGTTAATTAGGTTAAAACAAAAACCCATTTTCTCTAAAAAATCCAAACAAATACCCATTTTCATCACATTTACATTCTTACATATTTATTCATCTTGTACATTATTTATTTCAATTCTTGTATATATTCAATAAGGTTGTAATAGATAATTAGGCTTTAAATTCTTGCAATCCCCATTTATACTTTGTACTCCCCCCTCCCACATGTATTGTAATAGCGTAGTAACTTTAAACTCTGCAATTTATCGCTTTATATACAAATGCTAGTAATTAGGATTTGTATGGAAAGACTAAAACTAATCAAATATAAAACCCTAAACAAAGACAAAATCAAGCATGAAAATAATACACTTGCACACAAGCATCCCCTAGGATAAATCCACTTGGTTGCCTTACAAAATGGCCATATTACGCATGTGAGGTATCTTAGCAAAAATAAGCAAAATACAAGATCATAGTCCCTCGATGACGCTATCTATGTTACCTTTCAAATGATCTTAGTCCCTAAAAGAGAATGCTAAGATACCTTGCAACATTTTTAATCATGGTTATACATTGACCTACGCCCGTCCCGTTTACATTCAAAGATAGGGTTACTTACCAAATCAATGGTAAGATAACAATGTCAAAGGAAAAGAAAATGAACAAGAAATACTTTTGAGTAGCTAGAATGCTCCTAATTACTTGCTCAATTTCAAAACATCCTTTCTATTTTTAAAACAAACACCTACACCTTCAAAACCTCTTACAAACTTGAAAATATTTTTAAAAGATCAAACATCTTTGTATACATTCTTCGAACGAGAATCAATATAAAGATTGCCTAAAGAATGGCCTCTTTACAAAATACTTTCAAAAACCACACAAAGCACAACTTCAAACAAAAGCAAGTGATATAGGAAGTAACTAAGAGCCCATGGAAAACGATGGATGAAAAAGGTGTTAACACCTTCCCTTTTCATAATCTACCCCCCGAACTCAAGAAATAATCTCAAAGGTCTTTCCTGTGCTTTTTTACCTTTCCTTTTCGATCAAAGAAAAGTCAGTGGCGACTCTTGCTAACCCCAACATTTGCAATCAAACGCAAAACCTTCAAGTCAGTTCTCCCACTGTATCACAAATACCATATCGAAAGATGAGGTTATTCTTGATAAAACGAGCTACGACGTTCTTGGTAATTGAGGCAAATGAGGCTGCTTCAACCCATTTCGTAAAGTAGTCAATGGAGACAAGAATGAAGCGATGTCCATTAGAGGTAGTAGGCTTGATTTCTCAAATCATATCAATGCCCCACATTGCTAATGGTCAAGGAGAAGTCATGAAATTCAAAGGAATTGGAGGCACTTGGACTTTATCAGCATAAATATGGCAGTTATGGCAAGTCCTTGAGTGATGGTGACAATCAGTTTCCATAGTCGACCAATATTAACCAGCTCTCAGGATCTTCTTTTCCATAATATGTCCACTAGAATGAGTTCCAAAGATACCTTCATGCATATTGTTGTACCCCAATTTTTGCCCCTAAGATACCTTCATCATACCATATTTATTCAATCACAACAAGATCAAATTAGGGATTTTGGTTCTCCTCCCTATCTTTACCTTTGTTCTTTGAGGAATCACCAATCACCTTGACTTTTGTTTTCTTTTGTGATCATGCATGTTTTGTTTTGACTTTCCTTTTAATTAATAAAATGCAATGCTGGTTTGTCTTACTTGTTAATAATGTAGGTAAAGACAATGTGGCTTAGCAAGTTGATCCATGAATTCATGAGTTTATTTCCATGCCCTAGTCTATAAAGCTTGAGAAATTCAAACCTCACCATTGAAGTTGTTTTGTAAGAAATGACATGGCAAGGTTTATTTTGGTTCACCACATTTCAAAGTTATCAAGATTGATTCAAAAGTACAAGGGGTTGATTGAAGAAGTTGTCATGGTTGGACAAGGTCTTATTCCCATTAGTCACAAGTGCATATTTCTCTCAATTCTCAAGATATGGAAGTGGTTTTGATTTCTATGAGTTCTCATTATCATCCTCAAAAACTTCTATCTACAAAGAAAAAGTGTTGGTACAAGAAGGTTGTTTAAAATTGTCAAAGTTCCTCAAAGCATTTTCTTGATCTAGGAGTTAGGGTTTTGAACTTCAAAGAAGTATATATTGCTCATATTTTGGTTATTTTGAGTGATTCCAAAAACATCCTTCTCTTCAAATGGTTATTAATAAATCACTTCAAATGTTTCGAGGAGTTTTCATGTGGAAGAAACTTGATGATGAAGAAAGATTACAAGTCCTCCAGATGAACCCCCAACTTCCCATGTATGACTTCAAAAGATCATAACTTGGTCAATTTTTATCACCATGAGCCCACTATTTTTCCATAATGATCTTTAGGATGTGAACTTTATTCCTTCTTCCATGTGCAAAATGAGAAAATGGATGGATGATGCATTAAGGATACAAAAGATTATAGGTAATTTCATGATTTTTTGCCAACTTCAACAATTCATAACTCTCTCAATTTTTGGAGATTTTGAATGGTTGAAGTTTCAAAATGTCATTCAACAGGTCTATTTCATGCCATATTTTTGGTCAAGAGAAAATTCTTAGCGGAAGGCCATGTTTGGATGCAAAACATTATAGGTCACTTTTGAAGAAAAACTTGAAATATTTCTAAGTATGGAAAGTCAACCTCTTTTTCCCAACTTTGAATCATTGCAACTTTCAACTCAAACATCTGTTTGATTCCATTCTTTTCCTATTGCAAAGCTTGTAATCTCATCTTTCTAAAGCATCAAGAACCATGCCTTAAGACCCCTTGAGCTGGGAATGCCACTATTTCAAAAGTGGTAACTTGAAATTGAAGTTTCATTGCATGTCAGAATTTGAATTTCATGTTACAACTTCTAACCCTCGAATTAGCACACGTTTTTGTGTCTAAACATGATTATCCAACTTTCTCAAGTGGATTAGTGCATTAAAACGCGCGTTTTGGATGAGTTTTGACAAAAGAGAAATAACACTTTCTTCATGATGCAGACCCACATGAATTCCCTCCAAATTGCATCATTTGCCCTTCCTTTTGATCCAATTTGCTTCTCGTATAAATACATGAGATATCCCATTCGTTTTCTCAAGTTTGAAAAGCCAAAATCACCCTGCCAAACTCGCTCCATAACTCAATTTTTTGCAACTTCAAATTATTGTTAAAGCGTTTTTCAATCCATTTTTTCTATCAATTCACCTTCCTTGATCTTCCCTGAAGCTAACAAAAGAAGAATTGAGCCTTGAAACCTTCTGAATTGATCTGACAAAGTCCATTTACAGAGCTCTGCAACTGAACTTCAATAGGTAGATTTCTCCATCAATTCTTCCAAACTTTGATATCATTATGAAGCTCTCATTGCCCTGGTTCTAGTCGTAACACTTTCTTTTAACTGGAAACACGTTTTGGCCATGAATTTTCAAATTCCTTTTCAAAACCATCATTCTAAATTGTTTGAGGTACAATTTATATAAATTTTTCGCGAAGGTGTAGTTGTCTTCGTCTTGATGAGACGAAGTGAATGGTACCGGTCTCGTGCTCTAATTTTACAGTTTGAGCAAGCTCGATTAGAGACTAGCTGGAGGTTGAAGATGACCAAGATGTCATCCTTCAACCAATGAAACAACGTCATTTGGAATTTTTGAATATTTGATTTAATTAGGTCATGTGTGTTATTCACTAATGACCATGATATGCACAACGCGTCTGATCCATTGGATCATCTTACTAACGTGTTTTGACTCTCATCCATTGGTCCATATTTTTTTTTCTGATTTTTATATTTAAATTGTTTTAAACTTCAAAAAATCATAGAAAATTCATTTTAAGTCCAAAAATTTTGAAAAAATAATGAAAACTATTATTGATTTTTCTCTTTTTGATTTTTATTTTTTTCAATTTTATTTTATGATTTGATAATTTTTATAAATTTTCACTTTATTTGAATTCTTTTAAATGTTTAAAAATACTTTTATGCACTTTTAAATTCTAAAAAAAATATGGAATGATCCAATGATATTGTGACATATATTGGTGACCTCATATATTTTTTATTTCTGACTTTGTTATTTTTTTATCATTTTGAGTTTATTTTACTCATTTCTTTAAATTTTAAAAATAGTTTCTGACTTTAAAAAATTACCAAATTTTTTATAAAAAGATTTGAGTTCATTTCTGATTTTTCTATGGTCTTACTTAATCTTTCTTGATTAATTTGAACATGGTTGATATTTTTCTGTCTTATTTCTATTTTAAAACATTTTAAAACCCTTTTTAATGCATATATCAAATGTAATATTATTTTGTATTATTTTCATGCTGATCTTGGGTTGAATTTTTGATCATGAACTTTGTTAACATCATTGGATCCATGGTGTTGAGTTTAACTCCATAAAAATGGATGGATGATTTTAATAATAGTTTGATTAAATTTTAATTCAAATGTGGTTTATATATTCTTTCCCACCCTTCTTCATCTCATCCCTTTCTTATTGCACTAAGTGTTATTGGAGCATGATCTCTATATCTTGTCTCAAAACAAATGGTGCATAGATTGCTATTGACCGGCCTCAAAATAGGTGCGACTTCTATATAAGTCCACTTACGATTGCTTAACATAGTGCTAAATTTTGTCCCGATAAGAAAAATGATTATTCGTGGCTGAAACCTATGTTTGCAAGCCCAAGCATGTTAGTTTGATCCCTTTGATCCAATAACCTTGAGATTCATTGTGTGGAGGCTTTGGTTCTACCAATCCTCTAATGGATCTTCATAAATTTTGGTCAACGCGGATCACTTAAACATTATTGATCATTATATGTTACATTGAGGATTCTTAAATGGATGATATACTTGACATAAAGCAAATGCAATTTATTGTGTAGAGGCTTTGGTTCTACCAATCCTCTAATGAATTCCAAATTCAAGATTCAAGATGGTCATCCAACTAACCACTAATTCTTAACAATAAAATTTATTTTATGCTTTTATTTTATGCTCTTTACTTTATGTACCATTTACTTTAGCATTTATATTTCATGCTATTTTCATCTTTGCTCACTTGAGCATTTACTTTTATGTTATTTTCACCTTTGCTCACTTGAGCATTTACTTTTAATAATAAACATGAACCATAAAAAACATTAATGATACTCGGACTATTTGGTTACTAACCTTGGTATTATGGAGTGATTGGACTTCTTGGACTTAGGATTAGAAACCTTGGCCTATGTTGGAGACCTTGTGACCTTAATTGATATTTGGCTGGAGTTCTTGAGGTTTACCTTAAGACATTGGGTTGTTTGTTTGTTTTGTGTGCAGGTTATTATGATTACGTACTTTCTTTGTAATATGGAATTCACCCATATACAGCCGTTACTCTGCCCAATTTTTACGAAGACTTAATACACTTGAAGTTTGGTTCCATCAAGAGGTCTAGTATCTTTGCTTGCTTGGTTTCAATCCAAAGAATGGGAATTCTATCTTGACTCATAATGTCAAGTATTTGCTTCTTATTGGTTACATGGTTCTTTTCCCTATCTTTTACCTTATGCTTTAGGATAGTCTCTTCTTCTCCTCCCATCTTCTTTAATTTCAAAAGTCTTCTCCCTCCTTTTGGAAAACTCTTCTTGTTGTGTTTAAACATGAACCGCTTTCATAATAAACTTGGACTTATGTCCATGCATTTTCAAAACATTTTCATAAATAAACTTCAATCAACTAAATAATACCTTGACATTTTTGTGAGAAGACTAAAAGTCAATCAATCTCATTTCAAACTATTTTGCCACTTTGGCTTTTACATTAAACTTTTCTCAAAAGATTAGACTCTTGTCAATCCTTGTAGTGATGCAAACAACTATACTTCTACAATATGTAGTGAAGTGAGATATTTTCCACTTGGGTGTTGAATGAGGCATTGTTGATTTTAAAATCCAAGCCATATCCTACAGTTTGAGATGATGCAAATTCTCCTTCTCATAATTGTGGGTAATAAGTATGTTTTCCACACAGACAATAATGATGTCTTATCTCATAAAATTAACCAACACACTTTTGTTTTAAATTTTTTTAAAAGATGAACTACGTGTACCCTGATCCCCTATTGCATGAAAGGTCGTACGTAGGCACTAAAGGTTCGCAACCGCGGCGGGTGAAAAAATCATAAAAAATATATTTCTTTTCTCACCTCCACCATCTATTTTTCATATAACATTTTATAGCTAAAATATACGGATTTTCAAAGAGGTTCCTACGGAGTACCGTAGATGTTTAGGGTGCTAATACCTTCCCTTTACATCACCAACCCTCTTAACTTGAATCTTTCCCCATCTTTTAGGTTATTCGCTTTATTCCCATTCCTTTGGAAACAATAAAGCGCGGTGGCGATTTTTATTTTTGATCTGTATAAGTCTAGTCAATCCAATGGCTTAGTCTTAAACATTTCTACCGATACTGGAAAAAAATGGCAACTTCACTGGGGAAAGATTGACCTCTTGTTGGTCCATCCCTATGTAGGTTAAACCTATCTTTGTTTATATCTGTATATGTGCTATTGTTTGTTATATATTATATGTTGTATATCTGTTTGTCTGGATTTTCCTGGTTTTCAGGGTGCTTGGTGATTACTTATAAGTCTTATACCCGCACTTGGGAAAACATAAGATAGGATTAGTGGTATAGTCATGTTAACTTTGAGAGAGTAATCCCAAAAAAGGAGGCATTAGATCCCCCACTCAATGGAGGCCCCTTTGATTATAGTGTCGTTTACCGAGTAATCGGGAAGACGTATTGCTTTCGACCTGGGAGCCTGTTGAAGCTGGGGACCATAGAATACCTAACCTATCTTGGCCTTTTATGTGTAGTGCAGAAGATATGACAGGGTAATCCGAAATAGTTGTCACGCGATACTAATTACCGAGTTAATCGGGAAGTTGGTAATATCCGAAGGAAGGATGTAGACTCTGGGAACCTCTAGAACCTTGTTCAGCATGTGATAACTTTTAGACCATACCTTATGGGTAGTACCTTCGACCTCATGCTCGTGACGTTGAACCCATGAACCTTATATTTGTGATCTTGTGTGTGATTGTTGCATCATGCATCCATGCACTCATAAGCATCTTTTGGAGAAATTTTATTTCAAGGGACTTGAAAGTTGACCATTTGTGAATATCTCGAGTTCCTTTTGACCATGGATTCTGGAAAAACAAAGACTGGAAAATACAGTTTCAAAGATCCCAAGATAGATGAGTTGATCAATCTAATTCCAGAGAATGAGTGTTCTGTAGATTTTTGGAAGAAGTATGGATCCATCATTCTTATCATGAAGCTTAGAATGAAGGAGGGTATTCTCTCGACCTTGGTCCAGTTCTATGATCTGATGTATCATTGCTTTACTTTCCCTGACTATCAGTTGATGCCTACACTATAGGAGTATTCTTATCTGTTGGATTTACCTATTACCGATCGTGTTCCTTTTATTGGTTTGGAGGGTGAGCCAAAACCACACGAGATTGCTGCTTTGATCCATCTGGGGAAGTATGAGGTTGAAGCCCATATGACTACTAAAGGATGCATTAGAGGATTACCAGCTCAGTTCTTATTGGAGAAAGCTCGTTACTTTTCCAGGATGAATAGTACAGTCGCTTTTGAGGCCATCTTTTCTCTACTTGCTTACAGGTTGTTTTTATTTCCTAACGTGGATATGTTTGTTGACATTAATGCTATCAGGATCTTCATGATTGGAAACCCAGTTCCTACATTGTTGGGTAATGCTTATTACTCTATTCATCTTCAGAATTCTTATCATGGGGGGATGATTATTTTTTGCACCCCTCTGTTGTACTGGTGGTTTATTTCTCATATGCCTCAGTATGATGCTTTTTGGGATGTCAAGAAGGAACCCCGTTGGGCTCCTAAGGTCATGGTACTTACTTACTGATATATGGATTGGTATCATCGGGCTTACCATGATGTAGTGATTGTCGACAGTTGCGGTAGTTTCCCCAATGTACTTCTTCTTGGTACAAAGGGAGGAATTAACTACAACCTCGTTCTTGCACGACGATGGATTGGTTATCCGATGAGGGATAAACCAAATATTATTCATTTTAGCAATTTCTTCCTGAAGGAGGGAGAAGACCATAAGGAATCTAGGGAGCATATTGTGAAGGCCTGGCATCACATTCATAGGAAGAGTAGGAAAGAATTGGGACCTAGGGGAGTTGTTTCTTTGGAGCCTTATCTTTAGTAGGTCCAAACGAGAACTATTCAATTGAAGATGTCGTATTCTAGGGAAGAACCTATGCCTGATTTGTTTGTGAAGACCACTCCTCCCCTATTGGATGATGTGGAAGAACTACAACTTACTTTGGTCAGGATGCAGCAAGAAAGGGATTCTTGGAAGAATAAGTGCCAAACTTTAGAGATTTCCTATAGAGCAGACTTGAAGGAGAAAGAAGACTTGATTGAGATTCTTGAGAGTCGGGCTGTAGAGATAATGGAGAGGCAAGGGGACTTATTTTCCTCTAAGCCTCAGTCAGATGCTAGTTGCTCACTTCCTGATTCAGGTGATTGGAAGGAGGTTGCCACCAGATATGCGAAAGAAAACCAGAGGTTGAAGGCTCAGATTGCCAGGCTTATAGGGAAGCGCCAACGTATAGAGTGATCTTCATCAGCTTTACTTCTTAGGGTTTTAGACTTTATTTTCATCTTGTACATGTGATTATTGAAAACTTGTAATCCATTTTGAAGTTATTATAATAAAACTTTTCAGTATTTCAAATGTGTTATTACTTTGATATTTGCAATGGGTCTATAAATCTTTAAGTCCCTGGAAATATTAATAATAAAATAAATCATGTGCATTACATATCATGCATCATATTGCACATATTTATTGAATTTGTTATGAATATCTAGGTGTCTTACCAAGCTTCTTTACTTCGTTTAGCAAGTTGTCTCACCACTTCAATACTCGAGCTAATTTCAGAAGGAAGATGGACAACTTAGAACAAGAGAATTGCGAGCTGCACGAGGAAGTTTAAGCTCTGAAGGCCGGCATGGCCAATCTCACCACTCTGATGGAATATTTGGTGGCTGCTCAGAATCAGCCACTGAGTGTTCAACCTCAACAGAAAAAGGTTACTACTGAAGCTTCGACTGTTCCTGTGTCTGCTACTCCAGTTGTTGTTCAGAATCGCATGCCTCAAGGTTATCCATGGGAAATTCCAAAGAACTTTATGCCTGAAGGTTTCAACCTTGGTCCTCAAGTTACTCCAGTTGTTCAAACTACTGATACTCCTGCACCTCCTGTGGTGCATGTTACTCCTGCAGCACCTCCTTCGATGAATATGGTCCCATTTGCTAAAGATGATATGTATCGTCCTTTTCCTCCACCAAGTGAAGGCTTAGGTTTCTATAATAGAATGGATGATTTTAAATATCAGTTTGACAAGATGCAGAGGGAGATGAAGGCCCTCAGAGGAAAGGAATTGTTCGGGCAGAATGTGAATGATTTATGCTTGGTCCCGAATGTAAAGATACCTACAAAGTTTAAAGTCCTGGAATGTCAAGAGGGTCGTTTAACAAAAAGTGAAAGTTCCGGAAATACGAAGAAGCCATCATATGGGTTTTCCAAAAAGAATAAAGGAGAAACAAATGTTGTTATGCAAGAGAGGAGGGTTAATCCTCCTAGAATAAATTATCAGCGTCATCAACAAGTCGCCTCAGTAACTTTAGTTGTTGGTGTAGCTCCAACCACCATTGCTTATCAGAGACCATCCCATCAGAGGAATCAAAGGTATAATCAGAGAAGGGAGAGTTATGACCCTATCCCTATGAGCTATGCATAATTACTCCCTGCATTAATTCAAAAGAAGTTGGTTCAGACCATACCACCTCCCGCTATACCATCATTGTTGCCTTGGTATTACAAGGCAGACCAAACATGTGCTTTTCATCAGGGAGCACCAGGGCACAATGTTCAGAAACGCTATCCTTTGAAAACTGAAGTACAAAAATTGGTGAGGGCTGGTATTTTATCCTTCAAAGATGTTGGCCCTAATGTGAAAGATAATCCTTTGCCAAAGCATGGAGGAGAAAATGCTATGAACATGGTGGTTGGTTGTCCAGGCGACTTACGGATTTTTGATATTAATTTGGTTAGAGGAGATTTGGTAAAAATGCATGCAGACCTATGTTAATTTATCTACTATACGCATGACCATGCCGGTTGTGGTATTTGCAGTACAGATATACAGGGTTGTGACAAGATAAAGGCTAATTTGCAGGAGATGATGGATGAGGGCCTCATCCATATAATCAGGCCTAGGGCCGAGTATGAAAAGGAGGTAAACATGGTTTCTGGATGTCCTAGAGAGTTGAGAATCTTCGATGTGGAACATATGATTGAGGATCTTGTACAATTGCATGCTACTTTCTACCACATGGATGGTCAGGTAGAACATTAGTATGAATCTTGTCGAATTTGCTGTCGGGACTCCCGAGGATATTCAATTGTAAGGAAAGGTATTCAATTTTTATTGGATAATGGAACTATCAAGGTTACAGGCCAAAGGGATGACTACCATGAGGTTGATGAGATTGAGGTTTATTTGGCTGAAGAAGATCCAGATTATGAGTATGCCTCTGCGGATGAGTTCTTCTCCTCAGATGAAGATATGTTTTCTAGAGATGACTCTATAATGACTGAATGTGTTGAAGAGGGAGTAAATGTTATTGTGCCTTATTTTGGTGCACCCACCCCTTTTGAAGTTAGATATCATACCAAGAAATCTATTACTCCATTGGTGATTAGCTTACTGGGTCTTGTCCCCTACAAGTCAGACAAGGTTGTACCCTACAAATATAATGCTACAATTTTAGAGGATGGTGTGGAAGTTCCCATCGAGCCAATGCCTAATGTTGGAAATATTGATGAGACTAGCAGAGTGACCCGCAGTGGTTGTGTATTTGCATTAGTTGTTCGTGGAGATGTTAGTACTGGAAATAAAATTGTTGAAAATGATGAACCCAAGAAGGGAATAAGTGAATCTAGTGGAGCTACGCTAGAAAGGGAGGTGGATGATATTTTGAAAATAATCAAGATGAGCGGCTACAAAATTGTAGATCAGCTATTGTAGACTCCTTCAAAAATATATATCTTGGCTTTATTGATGAACTCCTTTGCTCACAGAGAATCTTTGATGAGGGTATTGGACTAAAATTTCGTGAAAAGTGATATGCTAGTAGACCAATTAAGTAGTGTGGTAGGGAATATTACATCATGTAATAACCTGAGTTTCTGCGATGATGAATTGCCCGATAAAGGAAGGAGTCACAATTTGGCCCTCCACATCTCTATGAACTGCAAGAATGATTCATTATCCAATGTGCTGATTGATAATGGATCTGCATTGAACGTTATACCAAGGACCACACTTATGAAGTTGAAATCTGAAGGAGCGCCCAAGTGGAATTATTGTGAAAGTGTTTGATGGATCAAGGAAATCTGTTATTGGTGAAGTGGACTTGCATATTCATATAGGCCCATATTTGTTTCGGATTACTTTCTAGGTCATGGATATTGTACCCGCTTACATTTGTTTGTTGGGACGGCCGTGAATACATGAGGAAGGGGCTGTCACTTCGACTTTACAACAGAAGTTGAAGTTTGTGCATGAAAGAAAAGTGGTAATTATAAATGGATAATAGGCATTATTGATATCTCATTTGTCCTCTTTCAGTATTGTGGAGGAGGATGAAGCTGCTGTTGGAACCCAGTTCCAATCTTTATCCATTGATAATATAAGAGGAAATGAGAATTCTATGGCTTCGTTTTAGGATGCTCAGCAAATTGTGCATAATGGCCATAGTGAAGTATGGGGACAGATTGTTGATCCACCTGTAAATAAGAATAGAGCTGGCTTGGGGTTCTCTGTGACGAATGATAAAGGTAACAACATGAAGCTAAAGTATGTTGCAGGTAAGTATTAAGACATCTTTCGTAGAGGGGGTTATCTTCATCCAATTATTTTCGGGATTAATGCCATTATGGAAGATGAAATAGATCCAGAAATGCCAAATTATGTGACGCACGGAGTTAGGGTTTAGAGCTGGATCACCATTGATGTTCCCTCTTGCATGCATGTTTCAAAGTAATTTGCTTTTATTAATATTTTTGAAAAGCTTTCACTCTTCCCAAGGTGAAAGTATTTATATTGTATGGGCTTATCTTTTTGCTTTGATTTTTTAAAATCAATAATAAAAGTTGTCTTTGTTTCCCAAATTATGTTTTTATTTTTTACTTTTTTCTTGGAAAATGGTAATCAGAAAAAACTTTTCAAAATAAATAATAACTGAAATTCAATCTGCATGATCAATTGTTATATGTGTCAGTTTCTAAAAGCAATCATAAATCATATGTGCAGATTAATTAAAAAACCCATTGAATACAATGACCCTGCACCCTCTCCCAACTTCGAATGTCCTGTGTATGGGGCCGAAGAAGAAGACTATGATGAGATTCTGGAAGAGGTCTCACGGTTGCTTGAGTATGAGGAGAATTCCATTCAGCCATATAAAGAGCCATTGGAAGTAATCAATTTGGGTTCAGAAGAAGATCCAAAGGAAGTCAAGATTGGAGCATTACTGCATCCTGATGTGAAGAGCAGGTTGATTGAGATGTTAAAAGAGTATGTGGATATTTTTGTTTGGCCCTACCAAGATATGCTTGGTCTAGATAAAGATATTGTAGATCACCATTTTCCGTTGAAGCCAGAGTGTCCGCCAATCAAACAGAAGTTGCAAAGAAACCACCCAGATATGGAAATGAAGATCAAAGAAGAAGTTCTAAAGAAGATTAATGTCGGTTTTCTTGTGACATCAGTGTACCCTCAGTGGATTGCCAATATTGTCCCAGTACCGAAGAAAGACGGAAAAGTTTGCATGTGCGTAGATTACAGAGATATAAATAAAGCTAGTCCAAAAGATGATTTTCCATTTCCACACATTGATATGTTAGTGGATAGCATAGAAAAATTCAATGTTTTCTCGTTCATGGACGGATTTTCCGGGTATAATCAAATAAGGATGGCTCCTGAGGACATGGAAAAAACAACGTTTATCACACCCTGGGGAACATTCGGTTACAGAGTGATGCCCTTCGGGTTGAAGAACGCTGGTGCAACGTACCATAGGGATATGATAACCCTATTCCATGATCTGATGCACACGGAAATTGAATTATATGTTGATGATATGATTTCTAAATCCCAGATTGAAGAAGGGCACGTAGAAGATTTGTTGAAGTTGTTTCAGCGTTTGAGGAAGTCTCATCTCCGCTTGAATCCAAATAAATATACATTCGGTGTTCGGTCAGGGAAATTGTTGGGTTTCATTGTTAGCCAGAGACGGATTGAAGTTGACCCTGATAAAGTCAAAGAAATTCAAGAAATGCTAGCACCGAGAACTGAAAATCAAGTCAGAGGGTTCCTGGGGCGTTTGAATTATATTTCCAGATTCATTTCCCACATGACTGCAACATGTGAACCGATCTTTAAGTTGTTAAAGAAAAATCAAGGTTGTGTATGGACAGATGACTGATGTGATACGGTGGGAGAACTGACTTGTGTTTTGCGTTCGCATTCGCACTTGTGCGGTTGAGCAAGAGTCGCCACCGACTTTTTATTTTATCCTAAAGGAAAGGTTAAAAAAGCACAGCAAAAACCTTTTGAGATATTTCGTGGGTTCAGGGGGTAGATTATGAAAAGGGAAGGTACTAGCACCCTTTTCATCCATGGTTATCCATGGGCTCTTAGTTACTTGGTTTTTTAGATCACTTGCCTTGTTTTTCGATTGCTTTGAAAATGGTGTGTGTGTGGGTGCTTTTTGAAAATGTTTTAGAAAAAGATGCCTTGTTTTAGGCAACTAATGCATTTGACTCGTGTTTGAGTGTTTTACAAAAGTGTGAGTCTTTTCGAAAAGATGTTTTCAAATGTTTTTGAGAGTTTGTTTGAAAGTGTTGTGGATTGTGGTTTTTGAAAAGAAGGCAAGTGTTTTTGCAAGTTTGATCTCAAGTAACTAAGAGTTATGTCTACCCTATTGTACTCAAAGGTTTTTGTCATGTTTTAACCCCTTTTAACAATTTTGTTCCACCATTGAAATTGATGGGCAATCTTGCGTTTAGGAAGTTTATTCGGGACGGGCACGGGTCATCGCATAGACCATGAATGCAATGATGCCAAGTGTTTTTGGCAAATTGTTTTGAAGGGACTATGATCATTCCGTTTAGGCAACTTTCGAAAGCGTCATCGAGGGACTTATGATCATTTGATTTTGTTTTGCCAAAGACATTCGACGTGCAAGCATGGCCCATTATTGAAGGCAACATGTGGGATTACCTTAGGGGGTGCAAGTGTGATTGTGTATTGATTACATGCATTTGTCTTGTATTAGGTTATCTAGCGTTTGATTTTATGTACATACAAACCCTAGGTCTAACCATGGTATAATTGAAAAGCTGTAAATTGCGGAATGTAAATCTACGCTATTACAAAATAATGTCCGGGAGTGGGGGTATAAATGTACAAGGGGATGAGACTTATAGTACCCAATAATTTACAACCAAATCGAATGTGCGATTAAAATGAATATCAAATATACAAATATAAGATAAAGTGTGTGTAGGGCAATATATTGTGTAAGTGCAAATGTATATGTATTGTGTAAATGTAAACATGTATAAGTGCGAAATGTGAAGTCGAGCCGTATTAGGGTTTTGACCTAGATATACGTTTTAATCTGTATTTTTGATTCTTGTATGTTTATGTACAAAAGAAAAATGAAGTGTTTTGATTAGAATGTTAAGTTTTAATTAAAAAAAGTATTTTAGTCAAAATGTTTTATGAATTTCAATATTAAGAGATGTATTGAATTATTATGTACAAAATGAATGTTAATTAAAAAAGTTTCGATTTTAATTATGTATAATATGTATAATCTGTACAAACATGCATTTCAATTAAAAGAGTATTTTCAATTTAATTATGTATACGAAGTATTTTGTTTATTTTTATGTACAAATGTGTATATAAAAAAAAAGTGTTTTAAACATATGATGAAAATGTAATTTAATTAAAGTTAGTATTTACAAAATAAAAAGAGAGAACCTTTTTTTTATAAGATAAAAAGAGGGTTAGTGTTTCTTTTATATAAAAATGAGGTAAGTTAATTAAGGTTAGTGATTAATGTTGTTAAAAAGAAAAGAGGCATTTTAAGTGGGCTTCAGGGAAGTGAGGCCGGGTCAGGCCCAAGCTTGGTCCAAAGGCAAAGTTTAGGGTTTCACATTGTTTGTTCAATTGGGAACGAAAGCTAGGGTTCGTGTGGAAACGGCGCCATGTTTACTGAGTTCTGCTCCTCTTCGTCTTCTACGCGAGCTTCTGCGCCTCTTTGCTCGAGCCACCGCGCTACCGCCTCTCCTCCTCTCACATGGACTAGACAGTCCTCCAACGACGGTTAGCGCATCGTTTCAATTTGATTTAGGCGTTTTGTTTTAGACTCTCGCATGTCCTGATTTATGTGCTTTGTTCTTTATATTTGTTGTGTTTGTTTTAACAAGATGATGAGAAGAAAGATGAGGGAGGAAATGTACTACCTTTGAGGTGGAGGAGAGGGCGAGGAAGCGCTTGAGGAGGCTTAGTGGCGATTTGGTGACGAGGCTACGCTTTTGACGCTTTCCTGGTAACTTCGTTCTTTGCTTATGTTAGGTTTTGATGATGATGTGCACTGAGAAACCCTAATGTCCACTTCTTTACTTCTTCTTCTTTATGTCCCTGACTTGCTTCTTTCTCTTGTTGCCCTGTGATGATTTGCTTGTGTGCTTTGAGATGTGCCTTACTGAGATGCCTATGACGAAGCTTGCTTCTGAGGCTCTTTGAATGTTTTAGATGTTGGTTTCATAAGATGGTGAGGCTTGAGTTTGGATATCAGATTTGTATGTTTTGTATGAAGGTTGAGACTTGAGTTTGGATATCAGGTTTGTGGGTTTAGCATGAAGGTTGAGGCTTGAAATGTGTTAGGTTCAGATGATGGTTATGGTTTTGGGGATATGAGAGGATGTTGGTTTGAGACAACTCAGTTTTTTTTGCAGGTTTTATGTGTTTTTGCTTCAGCTTGTATATATCTCTTTTATCCTCTGAACTGCTATATTGGCTAATGTGTATTGTGGTGAGGCAGAGTTAAGTGCTTGATGCAGCTACCTAGTTGTGTTTGCCTTGACAGTTTTTTATACATCTCTCCTCTCTCACCTTACTTCTGTCTATTCTGAGTTGCCTAAACTGTGTTAGCTATTTTCTTTTCTATATTCACTCTCTACTGTCTGCTGTGAACTGCCTTGTATATTTCCTTTTCTATCTTAAACCTTCTTATTGTCTATTGGCTTGTGTATATCCTGTGCTGAGGCAGAGTTGGTATTTTGTATACATTCTTCTTTCTTCCTTTTGCCTGCTGTGCTGTGAACTGCTATTGGACTGTCTTGGCTTTTCTATTATGCAGAGTTGATGAAATTTGTACACATTCCTCTCTCTCCCTTTTGCCTGCTGTGCTGATGTCTATGCCTAACCTGAACTGAGTTTGCTTTATCTCTCTTTACTCTCTCTTAAAGTACAGTTTAAGATTTTTATATGATTTTTGTTTGTACTTTTCTGAAGGGGCCCTGGATGGGAAGTGATGATTCTAGATTGCTTGCATTTTACATTTTGCATCTTCATCTCTTTTGACAGTTTATGTGTGCTGACTTCCTTTTCCTTGATATCTTGGCTAAATCTTTTCATGACAGCTTGGGTACTTGTGACTTTCTTTGAGTGGACTTTGGGCATTTTGACAGTAGCCTTTGCTTTTGGATAGAAAGTTTGGATTTGAACTTTTTCAGTTTGGATTGGATTTTGAATCTTGAATTTCTATGCAGCTTGAATTTGTGACTTATGCATTTTTTTGACATTTGCATTTCATGAAATAAAATAATCTTCCCTCTCTGTGAACCGGGAGAAATCCCGTGATTTGCAGAGAGGGCAACTGATCCCAGTCGGTGGCCCCTAATGATGAGCAACTTTTACTGTCTTTTTAATTAAATGCTTTCTGACTTTTCTTGTTTCTTTTTGCAGATGAAAGATGGAATGCCGGAGCGGAGTGAAGAACGAAGAGTATTTAGAAAATAGGATAGTTTTTCATTCTATTGTAATATTTAAATTAAATGTAAATTATTGTTTGTAACAACAATTTATAAATAATTTAAATATCAATAAAAATTCAAATTATCCAATTAATTCTAATTTCTTTATTGTTTATTTATTTATTTAAAATTCTTAGAATTAACAATTGAAAAATAAATTCAATCATTTAATTTCAGAATAATAAATAACTTAAATAAAACAACATTGACCAATTAAGTCTGTCTTATTCAACATCCAGAGCAAAACAGCAGTCGATCCAAATAGACTGATCAAACGCATAAGCACTGTGAATCCAACACTGCATATATCTTTTGACTGGTGAATTCAAACCAATTGCTTCCTCTTACTGATTTGTCATAAACACTGATTCTTTGCAAGTACGGTAAATCCAACTGCAACCCTTCTTTGACTGGCCCAAACAAAATGAATTTATGCCACTGCCTCTTTTACTGATTAAACCAAGATAACGCGAATTTTAACTCGACTCTTGAAATAAACCGCAAAGTGCTATAGAATTTAAATTTCTCTGAGAATATGCCCATAAAACCCTAATTCCTGATTAAATGCCAAATCATGCTCGCTTGATCAAAATTGAACCAAAAATCAACCAAACCCTAAGCCCACTGTATGAAACAATTCAAAGCTCTGAAAATCAGTAAAACCCTAATTTTGCTTGACTGTCAAGAAAAGTCCGTTTGTACGATTCTTGAGCCAGTTTGAAAAGTCAGGAAATATTTGAAGCCGAGATTTCTTGGGGGGGAAAAATGCGAGGGCAAATTTTGGGGTACAACAGTTGCCCCTGTTCAATCTTCTTGGACCTGAAGAGTTAGATTGGCAAGTTTGCCTTTCGTGACTCGAGGGTAAAAGGAGATTGGACACTAGAGTGCCCGGAAATTTGCACTCGCATGCTGGAGTCTCAACCATGTGGTGTCGGGAATGGGCTTATAGATGCCATTTGGAAGTGTAGATCGCATAAGAGATTCTTTAACGAGAACTTGTGTATTTAAGAAAGACAAATGTTTTCCTGGCTTGTTACAGGTGTTTGATCTTCAGTCTCCTTATGCAGATATGTCCTGGCTAGATACAGGTATTGAATCTAGAAATGTTGTAGTTGATAGATGTGCCCTGGCTGGATACAGGAATCGAATCTTCGAACTCTTCAGACGTGCCCTGGCTAGATACAGGAGTCGAGTCTGGAAATGTGGTCAACAGATATGCCCTGGCTGGATACAGGAATCGAATCTGGAAATGTTGTAGTTGATAGATGTGCCCTGGCTGGATACAGGAATCGAATCTTCGAACTCTTCAGACGTGCCCTGGCTAGATACAGGAGTCGAGTCTGGAAATGTGGTCAACAGATATGCCCTGGCTGGATACAGGAATCGAATCTGGAAATGTTGTAGTTGATAGATGTGCCCTGGCTGGATACAGGAATCGAATCTTCGAACTCTTCAGACGTGCCCTGGCTAGATACAGGAGTCGAGTCTGGAAATGTGGTCAACAGATATGCCCTGGCTGGATACAGGAATCGAATCTGGAAATGTGACAGTTGAAGGTAGTCGTTTTTGAGATTGTCTTTTTCCTGAAAAGGCAAAGACGTAAGTTGTATGTAATGTTATGATGTATGATATGCATGATGTCATGATGTCCAACATTTGATGTTGTATGCGTTTCATCATGTATGTAAGCAAGATGTATGAAAATGTGAAATGTTTATGAGTGTAATTTCATCTTAGGAAAATAAATCTTTGACGAACGGCCGGGAAGCTGCTCTGTGAAAGAGATACTTGGCCGAAGTTTTGATGAGAGGCCTGCTGAGGACTTTAATGATGGATTCTGCTGAGGGTGATGGTGATAAATTCCGCTGGGGAACTCCGAAGATAAACTCTGCTTGGGGATACCAAAGATAGACTCCGCTGGGGACTAAAGGAACTTTGCCGAGAGCGGTCTTCCGTAGCTTTTAGCTGAGGATAACCCAGTTATAAGTCCTTGTGAGGAAATAACTCTTAAATAAAACTCGGGCGAGACGTCCGTACTTTGCAGGGGATGAGCTTGCAGAATCTACTGGGGAATGTTGTGCCCTTTTCGACGGGGGACCAACTCTGCCTGGGGGAAGTATTGCTGAACCTTGTTTTACTCTGCAGGGAGTTAAGATAATTTGGCCACATTTTTCAGTTGAACCTACCTTGGTGCCTTGGCGGACAAAACAACCAAACTGCAATAGACAAACCCCACATTGCCCCTGTCTTTGATGTCACCGGTAATTAATCTCTTGTTTCATATGCGAATATTTATGAATCAGCAATTCAATGTCAAATGCATATATCAAAAATGAACATTGGACGTTCTTCGCAAGACAAAACAGGAAAAGGGGAAAACAACGGTAATTTGTATGAACAAGTGAATTTGTATTGATTTAAACTTTTGCCTGTGAATAGGCGTTTTTTGTACAAGAGACTGACATCCTAGTAAGAGGACATCGCCAAATAGTATAGAGTTTACATTTTGAAAAAGAAAACAAAACAGCTACGTGAACAATCCCACTGGGTTCCAACTCTGCTATCGCCTTTATGTTTTCGAACGTCTCATCGCCTTACTGCCTAATCTGAAGATGAAACTGATTGGTCAATGCCGAAATTTGGGGCCAGATAGTTGATGCCGAATTCCGGATGCGAAGTGATCCAATGAGACATAGTGTTGCGCTTTTATCCCTAACTTTTGCCTGGACCGCCCTTTCGGGTTTTCAGTCCACCGGGATACCCATTTTTGCCCAAGCCGCCCTTTCAGGTTTTCGACTTGCCGGGTGTACAGATTTTTATTCATTTCATCCCTTATTTTTGCCCGAACCCTTTTGGTTCGCCGGGAAGCCCTTATTTTTGCCTAGGTATGTCAACCTAGCGGGTCTTTTATTTATGCGTAGTATTTTTTTACTATGTCTGCATTGGCGGGGTGAGGAAGGTCGTCACCGTCCATGGTGGTTAGGATCATGGCTCCTCCTGAGAACACACGCTTAACCACAAATGGCCCTTCGTAAGTAGGGGTCCATTTGCCCCGGGGATCACTTTGGGGAAGGATGATGCGTTTGATTACCAGGTCCCCAACTTGATACTCTTGCGGTCTGACTTTCTTGTTAAATGCCCTGATCATCCGTTTTTGATACGTCTGACCATGACAGATAGCAGTGAGCCTCTTTTCGTCAATCAGATTTAATTGATCAAGTCGAGTCTGGATCCAATCATCTTCATTCAAGTCTGCATCCTTCATTATCCGGAGAGAGGGTATCTGGATTTCGATCGGCAAGACTGCCTCCATGCCATAGACCAAAGAGAAAGGAGTTGCCCCGGTTGATGTCCTTGCTGAGGTGCGGTACCCATGAAGAGCGAACGGTAACATCTCGTGCCAATCTTTATAGGTCACTGTCATCTTCTGCACAATTTTCTTGATATTCTTATTGGCTGCCTCTACAGCCCCATTCATCTTCGGTCGGTAGGGAGAAGAATTGTGGTGCTGTATCTTGAATTGTTCACAGAGTTCAGTGATCATTTTGTTATTGAGATTGGTGCCATTGTCCGTAATGATTCTTTCTGGGACGCCGTACCGACAGATCAGATTATGCCGGATGAAACGTGCCACGACGCTCTTGGTTACTGTGGCATAGGAAGCTGCCTCAACCCACTTTGTGAAATAATCGATCGCCACTAAGATGAAGCGATGCCCATTTGATGCCGTTGGTCGGATCTCACCGATCATATCGATGCCCCACATTGCGAAAGGCCAGGGTGCCGTTAGGACATTCAAAGGAACCGGAGGGATATGCACCTTGTCGGCATAGATCTGGCACTTATGACAAGTTCGGGAGTGTTGGTAACAATCGGCTTCCATTGTGGACCAGAAATATCCTGCCCGAAGGATTTTCTTAGCCATGGTGTGTCCACTAGAATGGGTTCCAAATGTACCTTCATGCAGCTCCATCATAATTTTCTCTGCTTCAGCCTTGTCCACACAACGTAGCAGAGTTGAATCGTGATTCCGTTTGTAGAGAATGCCGTTGCTGAGGAAGAATTTTGCAGCAAATCTCCTCATGAACTTCTTATCATTGACGGATGCGCCTTCAGGGTATTCCTGAGCTTCCAAGTACCTCTTCACCTCGTGATACCAGGGTTTCTCAGTCACCTTCTCAGCCTCGAGCTCACAGCAGTACGCCGGTTCATCCAACTTCCAGATTATGATTTGGGGAGCCTCATTGTCCCATTTAACTTTGAACATTGAAGACATCGTGGCTAGTGCGTCCGCTAGCTGATTCTCCTCTCTGGGGAAATGCTCAAACGTTATTTCTTCAAAGTGAGGGAGCAAGGTCGACACATACTCCTTGTAAGGAATAAGATTCGGGTGTTTCGTATCCCACTCGCCCTTGATCTGATTAATCACGAGAGCGGAATCTCCGAAGACACTTAGAAACTTGATCCTTAAATCGATTGTAGCTTGTAGACCCATGATACATGCCTCATATTCTGCCATGTTGTTGGTGCAGCTGAAACATAATCGGGCGGTGAGGGGAGTATGAGTTCCTTTGGGAGATATGATTACAGCGCCGACGCCGTTACCCAAGGCATTGGAGGCTCCATCAAAATGCATAGACCATCGGGATCCTTCCTCAGGTCCTTCATCCGGTCCAGGTACTTCACAGTCAGTTACCACCATGATGTCTTCATCCGGAAAGTCAAAGTTCAATGATTGGTAATCGTCTACAGGTTGGTGTGCCAAATGATCAGCCAGTACACTTCCCTTAATTGCTTTCTGAGTTGTATACTGGATATCATATTCTGTTAAGATCATTTGCCATCTCGCTATTCTCCCAGACAGAGCAGGCTTTTCAAATATGTACTTGATGGGATCCATCTTTGAAATCAATAAGGTAGTGTGAGTCAGCATATACTGTCTCAGCCGGCGAGCAGCCCATACAAGAGCGCAGCAAGTTTTCTCAAGCAGTGAGTAACGAGACTCACAGTCGGTAAACTTTTTGCTCAAGTAATAAATAGCGTGCTCTTTTCGGCCAGACTCGTCATGCTGCCCCAGCACACACCCCATTGAATTATCAAGCACTGTCAAGTATAGTATCAGAGGTCTTCCTTCCACCGGTGGCATAAGAATGGGTGGTTCTTGGAGATAATCCTTTATTCTTTCAAAGGCGGCCTGACATTCATCATTCCAGCGTACCACTTGATCTTTCTTCAGTAATTTGAAGATTGGCTCACAAGTAGCAGTTAGATGTGAGATGAATCGAGCAATGTAATTCAGTCGTCCTAGGAAACCTCTGACTTCTTTTTCTGTTTTTGGAGTCGGCATCTCTTGTATGGCTTTTACTTTGGCAGGATCCACCTGAATACCTTTATCACTTACAATGAAACCTAACAACTTTCCGGATCTTACCCCAAAGGTGCATTTGTTGGGATTCAACCTCAGCTTGTACAACTTGAGTCGGTCAAATAACTTCCTCAGATGGTCAAGGTGCTCCTCCTCAGTTTGAGACCTTGCAATCATGTCATCAACGTATACTTCAATCTCATGATGGATCATATCATGAAATAAAGCAACCATGGCACGCTGATAGGTTGCCCCAGCATTTTTCAATCCGAATGGCATGACCTTATAACAGAAGGTGCCCCACTGAGTCACGAAGGTTGTCTTCTCCATATCTTCTGGAGCCATCTTGATCTGATTATACCCTGAAAAACCATCCATGAAGGAGAACACCTTGTGTTGAGCTGTATTGTCAACAAGGACATCGATGTGAGGTAGGGGGAAGTCATCTTTGGGGCTAGCCCTGTTCAGATCCCTGTAGTCGACGCACATTCTGACTTTACCGTCCTTCTTCGGTACTGGCACAACATTGGCAACCCACTGAGGGTAAGAAGTTACTGCAAGGAATCCGGCATCAAACTGCTTCATAACCTCGGCCTTGATCTTTTCAGACATCTCTGGACGCATCCGTCGAACTTTCTGTTTTACCGGAGGGCAATCTTCCTTGGTTGGCAGGTGGTGAACTACAATGTCGGCATCCAAACCAGGCATATCTTCATAGGACCAAGCAAAAATCTCCACGTAGTCTTGTAGCATCTGGATCAATCGTTGCTTCACGCTGAGCTCTAGATTGGCACCAATCTTGACCTCTTTTCTATCCGTCTCAGTACCCAGGTTAATTGTCTCCACAGGCTCTTCATGTGGTTGAATAGCCCTCTCTTCCTGAAGTAGCAGTCTCGCAAGTTCACCAGGCACTTCGCAATCATCTTCACCTTCGTCTTCGGCCAAGTTGATCGGATTTTCGAAGTCATAACTGGCGGTAGCAGAGCTGTTACCAGTGAGATCCAGAGTGGATTGAAACCTGTATAAGTGAGTGTGTGTAAATATAGCTGTTTTGCAATATGTATAACACAGAAAGAAAAAGAGCACAAGATTTGAAATGCAACAAACGTCCAATGTTTTGATTGATGATATATGAAAATGTCATACAAAAAGCCCTCACTAATGGAGCTGCGATGCCTTGGGCAGGACACCGAGCCAACAAAGTTTTAACATATTGTTTGTTACAAATTTAGAAATCAAAAGAAATCAATTACTGCGTGACAAATGTGATAGGGGTAAAATCCTTTGCTGTCCAGTTGCTTGATCCGTCGCTGGTGGTCGGGTAGATCCAACTGTCAAACTCTGCTTCCTCCACATCTTCCTCAATAGCGTTCACCCTCGAGCTGGAAATAAACACCGGAGCCTTTCCGATCTTCTCTTTGCGCACTGCCTTATGAGCCTCTGCAGTAAAGCCTAGCCCAAACTTGTCGTTCTTCTGAGTGAAGTCAGGAAGCTGACCCCAGTGTGCACAATTGCCTTTCTGAACCACAGCCCGGGCATCTCTTAGGGAAGCCATCTTCAAGGAATCATTCTCTTCGGCCATTGTCTCTGCAGCTGCTGAAATTGGATGTACCTCCTCGAAATGTTGGAAGGGGGTTTCAATGAACTCTCCGTCCATCTCGATGTACCTGAAGGAATTCACATGGCTCACCATATACTCCTCTTCTCCTTGCACAGTGACGATCTTCCCCCTGACGGGATATTTCAACTTCTGGTGCAAGGTGGAGGTCACGGCCCCAGCTTTATGGATCCAAGGTCGACCCAACAGACAAGAGTATGATGGACGTATATCCATCACGTAAAAGGTAGAGTCAAACACTTGAGAGCCTACACGGATAGGGATGTTAACCTCTCCATGAACCATCCTCTTTGAACCATCGAAAGCCCTGACGATGATATTGCTGGGTTTCAACTCCAGGCCCTCATAGTCCAGACGATCTAAAGCCTTTTTCGGAAGAACATTCAAAGAAGAACCAGTGTCCACCAACACATGTGCCAGAGTAGTGCCCCTGCATTCAATAGAGACATGCAGGGCATCATTGTGGTCTCTCCCTTTTGCGGTCAGGTCAGCATCTGAAAAGCCCAAGCCGTTGTCCGCCGTCAGATTTGCTATGCAGTCAGTGAACTGAACTGCAGACGTCTCCTGCGGCACGTGGGCTGTCTTGAGAAATGAGATTAATGCCTTAGCGTGAGCCTCGGAGCATAGCAATAGGGAGAGCAGGGAGATCTTGGAGGGTGTATGCCCCAACTGCTCGACAACATTAAAATCACTTTTCTTTATTATTTTCAGAATCTCCTCCATTTCTTGTCGGGAGGCCTCAGCATTTACGGGTATTGGTGCCTCCATCCGGGCAGGCTCTTCTTCAATCCCTTTGCCCCGAGCATTTGATGACTCGGCAGCAGGGGACACAATTTGATCAGCAACAGGACTTGGTAAACTTGCAGGTTTTATGAGAAGGGGTTTTCGAATAGCGGGTGGCGCAATGTCAGGCGAGAAGAGCCTGCCACTGCGGGTGACTTTAGTTGGACCGGTGATATCGCAGATACTGGCACTAGCATCAAATTCTTGCTTGATTCCATTTACATACACGTCTGCCCCATAATGCCAGGGGACAGCCTTATCAGACACGTGGGAGAGGGGTCCTGGAACAGTAATAATCACAGGCGCAACTGTCAAGATTTGAATAGGCTTCTTTGGGGGAGCCTTGATTGGATTTTTGAAGATGGTAATCACGGAAACTTCTTTCATTGGAACCAAATGAACAGCAGTCTTTTTGAATAGAATCTCCTTGCTATCCATTAGGCCTTGGATGCCTAACCTTAGCAAGGGACAAACAGATAGGGAAATAGCACAGAATGGGCAACCTTCGCCGCAACCCGGAAATAAACCGGCCCGCAGTAGGTTCTTCTTAACGGTCTTCAAAGGGGTAACAACTTCATCCACCGAAACAGCGTACACTTCTTCCTCAATGGCATTTACCCTATGCTGGGGCATAGGAGCCGTTACAACATTCGGTCTTTCCGGCGCTTCAAACTGAATTTCTTTCGCGTCGATCAGATCTTGCACTTTGTTTCTTAAGGCCCAGCAATCATCAGTAGTGTGCCCGGGACTATCAGAATGATAAGCACACCGGGCATTTGGGTTGTATTTTGGAGACGCAGTGTTGACAACTTTAGGAGCTTCTTTGAGGGTCACCAGGTTGGTGGATAACAGTTGAGGTAAAATTTGAGATAAGGTCATACTCAGTCGAGTATACTGCCTCTTGGGCCTTTCACTTCTTTGTTGGTTGTACTGCTGAGGAGCAGCAACAGGTTTGGAGATGACCAAAGCATTGACGGCTTGGCGACTTTCGGGCTTGACTTGCCTTCTAGGACCATAGACGGCACTTGCTTCTTTCTTAAATGGCCTCTTCTCAGCACTTGTAGAGGCAGCCTTCTGTATCTTGCCTGACCTGATGCCAGCTTCAATTCTTTCTCCCGTTAATATCAAATCTGTGAACCCAGCGGAGGAGTTACCAACCAAATGATTGAAAAAAGGACCAGACAACGTTCCCAGAAACATATCAACCAGCTCTCGATCAGTTAATGGAGGCTGCACCCTGCCAGCCAAATCTCTCCATTTTTGAGCGTACTCTTTGAACCCTTCACCCGTCCCTAGAGACATACCCTGAAGTTGGGTACGCGTAGGAGCGAGATCAGAATTGTATTGGTATTGTCTGTAAAATGCAGTTGCCAAATCTTCCCAGTGCCGGATGCTAGCTCCGTCCAATTGGTAGAACCATTCAAGTTGTGACCCCGAGAGGCTGTCTTGGAAGAAGTGAATCCAGAGGTTCTTATCCGCCGTGTAAGGTTGGATTTTCCTTACATACGACCTCAGATGCAGCTTTGGGCAGGAGACCCCGTCATACTTGGCGAAGGCAGGCGCCTTAAACTTGTGTGGAATTACTACTCCAGAAGATAATCCCAAATCTCCGAAATCCAGTCCCGGCACGTTCTGAATTTCCATAGCGCTCAAGCGGTCTTCCAATTGTTTGTATCTGTCAGCATCAGGTGGGTATTGTTCATCGTTATAGTCCGTCTCGTTGTCGGAGACTGCGGGACTAGGAGCTCCTCCCCCTTGGGGACTGTTTTTCTCAGCAGAAGAAGTGGTTGGATCAGCTTCGTTGTGGAGTGTATTCCCAAATCTGCGTCCGGTGTTGAACAGCGCAGTTCTCTTTTTCTTCTTCTTCTTCAGGAGTAGAGTCTTCAACTCTTGCTGACCCTGGGCTAGGCTTAGGACCATCTCTTGGAATTGTGCATTCTGGGCTTAAAGAGCCTTGATTGCTTGCTCACTGGAGGAGTCTGGATTCATGATGACTGTTCAAAATAAACAGCGAAGGAGAATAAGCAACCTGTGAAATAGGGTACCTGCTATGCATATGGTGCAATGGAATGCGTATGTATGCAATGCATTCAAGGATTTAGAACATTCAAAATTTGTTGTAGACAAAAAGGAACGCACATTATATTAATAAGGAGAAATTCGTTAGTACATAAATGCCTCGTGGGCCAAATATTACAAAATAACTCCTTAAGATAAAAAAACATTGCGCATCCTTTTTGGCGCGATGTAGGTGTTGAGATTCCTTTCCTCGTGCAGCAAGCGGGTGAGTTCCAGGACCTTCTTTTCACTAGCATGTAGACTGGTCTCAAGAGAATTCCGTTCTTCCTTAAGCTGGACCCAGCTCTTCTGCATCTCTTCCCAGGAGGTGGGCATGTCAGGATGTTGAATGGTGTAGGATGCCTCTCCTTCCAAGACTGGTTCTTTGATCACAGGTAGCATGTGAGGGTAAGGCATTACTAACTTCTGGGAGCGGGCTCGTACCCACTTGAGGTAAGGTTCCAACGGGATGGAGTTCCGATGCCCCAATGTCTTGCTGTCTATCCTACTTGGCATCCTCCAAGCTCTGATAAATCTCTGACGAAGTCCTTGAGTATCGTTGTCGAAGTCAAAAACTATGTCTGGAATTAACATGTCATGAGGGCCATCCTTCCGAGCATAACCAAACTGTCTCCAAGCCAGGCATGGGTTGTAGGTAATACCTCCTTTGATTCCAAATAAAGGAACATTAGGGTACTCCCCACAACGATCAATGATAGTGACGTCTTCCCTGGACCTAGGACACCAATGTATATCCGCATGCGTGAGAGTCATTAACCGTTGTGACCATCTCAAACCCCGCTCGTTCTTCAAAACTGATTGTGGAAGGTGCGAAATAAACCACCTCCCCAGGAGGGGAGTGCAGCACATAAGAACACCCCTTTTTCTCATGGTTCGAGTGTAACATGAATGAAGGATGTCCCCCAGCAACGTAGGTATAGGGTTCCTGGACATGAAGATCTTGACAGCACTGATATCTATAAGCTGATCTGGTTTAGGGAACAACACCAACCCATAGACAAGGAGGGCTACAACCTCTTCAAAGGCTTGTAGGTCAAGGGAATTCCAACACTCTTGGGCTTTCTCAAACAAAAACTTTGCCAAGAATCCTTTGACACCATTTTTGGCTTCCCAATGCCCCTTGATGTCAGATGGTTGTAGGCATAATGCTTTAGCTACTTCTTCAAGTTTTGGTTCCTTTTCCGTACCGTTGTAGGGTAGTTGATTGAGAATGGGAATCTTCAGAAGCTGGGAAAACTCTTCTAGAGTAGGCACCAGCTGATAATCCGGGAAAGTAAAACAGTGATGCAGAGGGTCAAAGAATTGGAAAAGGACCTTTACCATCTCTTCCTCAATATTGGTATTGACCAGGCTGATGAGTCTACCATGCCTTTCACTGAATGACGAGTTCTCGGGAATCCTGGATGTAAGCTCCTTGAGTTGAGGAGGAACCCTTATAAGGTTGATCTGAATTGTCTTTCTGCGAATAGTTTCCATGTCCTACAAAACAAGAACAAAGATGAAGATTCGAACCCCTGAAATGGTTAGTGGATGCATATGATGCTGTATGATGTCATGATGCTATGATCAAACACACCACAAGTATTTACAAAGGCAAACATGTAAGGCACACAAGTCACACCAGGCAAACCCTTAGAGTTTAGGCCAGCATGGGGTCTGGGTATTACCCTTTTGAAGTTGGTGGGCTCAAACCTGTCCTATCAAAGTAACCGGGTTCTAAGGATCTCAATATCATTGGATTGCTTTCATTGTTCATCGTTTCGATTTAGCCACTGACTGGCGATCAAAATATCCCAAGAAAACAACCCTCAATCGAGTGTAGTATCGAGTATCAACCGACTTCGGAGTACACCAAAGTAGTCATCTCACTACCCTAAAAAAGGCCAAGATGGTTCAATTAAGGTTCCTAAGGTCTGTCGATGCTTTACGACACCACATGGAGGCCCCGTACTCTCCTTGATTGACTCAAGGGTTACCGGTACACACCAAAGTGCCACATCAACGTAGCAGACTGCTTCAACCATGTCGGTATACCCCGCACAGTTCCCTCACAGCCTTGTTGCTACCTAAAAGGGTTTCCCCAGATCCGGGTTAGGATCTATAAAACTCCGATACAATGCCCACAAATGTAAAAGCAAACAAAGCAATCAATTGAAAACAAAAGTGATCTAAACCCTAAGGTAACCCCACTTTTTTAAAAAAAATCCCCAGCAGAGTCGCCAGTTCTGTGATACGGTGGGAGAACTGACTTGTGTTTTGCGTTCGCATTCGCACTTATGCGGTTGAGCAAGAGTCGCCACCGACTTTTTATTTTATCCTAAAGGAAAGGTTAAAAAAGCACAGCAAAAACCTTTTGAGATATTTCGTGGGTTCGGGGGGTAGATTATGAAAAGGGAAGGTACTAGCACCCTTTTCATCCATGGTTATCCATGGGCTCTTAGTTACTTGGTTTTTTAGATCACTTGCCTTGTTTTTCGATTGCTTTGAAAATGGTGTGTGTGTGGGTGCTTTTTGAAAATGTTTTAGAAAAAGATGCCTTGTTTTAGGCAACTAATGCATTTGACTCGTGTTTGAGTGTTTTACAAAAGTGTGAGTCTTTTCGAAAAGATGTTTTCAAATGTTTTTGAGAGTTTGTTTGAAAGTGTTGTGGATTGTGGTTTTTGAAAAGAAGGCAAGTGTTTTTGCAAGTTTGATCTCAAGTAACTAAGAGTTATGTCTACCCTATTGTACTCAAAGGTTTTTGTCATGTTTTAACCCCTTTTAACAATTTTGTTCCACCATTGAAATTGATGGGCAATCTTGCGTTTAGGAAGTTTATTCGGGACGGGCACGGGTCATCGCATAGACCATGAATGCAATGATGCCAAGTGTTTTTGGCAAATTGTTTTGAAGGGACTATGATCATTCCGTTTAGGCAACTTTTGAAAGCGTCATCGAGGGACTTATGATCATTTGATTTTGTTTTGCCAAAGACATTCGACGTGCAAGCATGGCCCATTATTGAAGGCAACATGTGGGATTACCTTAGGGGGTGCAAGTGTGATTGTGTATTGATTACATGCATTTGTCTTGTATTAGGTTATCTAGCGTTTGATTTTATGTACATACAAACCCTAGGTCTAACCATGGTATAATTGAAAAGCTGTAAATTGCGGAATGTAAATCTACGCTATTACAAAATAATGTCCGGGAGTGGGGGTATAAATGTACAAGGGGATGAGACTTATAGTACCCAATAATTTACAACCAAATCGAATGTGCGATTAAAATGAATATCAAATATACAAATATAAGATAAAGTGTGTGTAGGGCAATATATTGTGTAAGTGCAAATGTATATGTATTGTGTAAATGTAAACATGTATAAGTTCGAAATGTGAAGTCGAGCCGTATTAGGGTTTTGACCTAGATATACGTTTTAATCTGTATTTTTGATTCTTGTATGTTTATGTACAAAAGAAAAATGAAGTGTTTTGATTAGAATGTTAAGTTTTAATTAAAAAAAGTATTTTAGTCAAAATGTTTTATGAATTTCAATATTAAGAGATGTATTGAATTATTATGTACAAAATGAATGTTAATTAAAAAAGTTTCGATTTTAATTATGTATAATATGTATAATCTGTACAAACATGCATTTCAATTAAAAGAGTATTTTCAATTTAATTATGTATACGAAGTATTTTGTTTATTTTTATGTACAAATGTGTATATAAAAAAAAAGTGTTTTAAACATATGATGAAAATGTAATTTAATTAAAGTTAGTATTTACAAAATAAAAAGAGAGAACCTTTTTTTTATAAGATAAAAAGAGGGTTAGTGTTTCTTTTATATAAAAATGAGGTAAGTTAATTAAGGTTAGTGATTAATGTTGTTAAAAAGAAAAGAGGCATTTTAAGTGGGCTTCAGGGAAGTGAGGCCGGGTCAGGCCCAAGCTTGGTCCAAAGGCAAAGTTTAGGGTTTCACATTGTTTGTTCAATTGGGAACGAAAGCTAGGGTTCGTGTGGAAACGGCGCCATGTTTACTGAGTTCTGCTCCTCTTCGTCTTCTACGCGAGCTTCTGCGCCTCTTTGCCCGAGCCACCGCGCTACCGCCTCTCCTCCTCTCACATGGACTAGACAGTCCTCCAACGACGGTTAGCGCATCGTTTCAATTTGATTTAGGCGTTTTGTTTTAGACTCTCGCATGTCCTGATTTATGTGCTTTGTTCTTTATATTTGTTGTGTTTGTTTTAACAAGATGATGAGAAGAAAGATGAGGGAGGAAATGTACTACCTTTGAGGTGGAGGAGAGGGCGAGGAAGCGCTTGAGGAGGCTTAGTGGCGATTTGGTGACGAGGCTACGCTTTTGACGCTTTCCTGGTAACTTCGTTCTTTGCTTATGTTAGGTTTTGATGATGATGTGCACTGAGAAACCCTAATGTCCACTTCTTTACTTCTTCTTCTTTATGTCCCTGACTTGCTTCTTTCTCTTGTTGCCCTGTGATGATTTGCTTGTGTGCTTTGAGATGTGCCTTACTGAGATGCCTATGACGAAGCTTGCTTCTGAGGCTCTTTGAATGTTTTAGATGTTGGTTTCATAAGATGGTGAGGCTTGAGTTTGGATATCAGATTTGTATGTTTTGTATGAAGGTTGAGACTTGAGTTTGGATATCAGGTTTGTGGGTTTAGCATGAAGGTTGAGGCTTGAAATGTGTTAGGTTCAGATGATGGTTATGGTTTTGGGGATATGAGAGGATGTTGGTTTGAGACAACTCAGTTTTTTTTGCAGGTTTTATGTGTTTTTGCTTCAGCTTGTATATATCTCTTTTATCCTCTGAACTGCTATATTGGCTAATGTGTATTGTGGTGAGGCAGAGTTAAGTGCTTGATGCAGCTACCTAGTTGTGTTTGCCTTGATAGTTTTTTATACATCTCTCCTCTCTCACCTTACTTCTGTCTATTCTGAGTTGCCTAAACTGTGTTAGCTATTTTCTTTTCTATATTCACTCTCTACTGTCTGCTGTGAACTGCCTTGTATATTTCCTTTTCTATCTTAAACCTTCTTATTGTCTATTGGCTTGTGTATATCCTGTGCTGAGGCAGAGTTGGTATTTTGTATACATTCTTCTTTCTTCCTTTTGCCTGCTGTGCTGTGAACTGCTATTGGACTGTCTTGGCTTTTCTATTATGCAGAGTTGATGAAATTTGTACACATTCCTCTCTCTCCCTTTTGCCTGCTGTGCTGATGTCTATGCCTAACCTGAACTGAGTTTGCTTTATCTCTCTTTACTCTCTCTTAAAGTACAGTTTAAGATTTTTATATGATTTTTGTTTGTACTTTTCTGAAGGGGCCCTGGATGGGAAGTGATGATTCTAGATTGCTTGCATTTTACATTTTGCATCTTCATCTCTTTTGACAGTTTATGTGTGCTGACTTCCTTTTCCTTGATATCTTGGCTAAATCTTTTCATGACAGCTTGGGTACTTGTGACTTTCTTTGAGTGGACTTTGGGCATTTTGACAGTAGCCTTTGCTTTTGGATAGAAAGTTTGGATTTGAACTTTTTCAGTTTGGATTGGATTTTGAATCTTGAATTTCTATGCAGCTTGAATTTGTGACTTATGCATTTTTTTGACATTTGCATTTCATGAAATAAAATAATCTTCCCTCTCTGTGAACCGGGAGAAATCCCGTGATTTGCAGAGAGGGCAACTGATCCCAGTCGGTGGCCCCTAATGATGAGCAACTTTTACTGTCTTTTTAATTAAATGCTTTCTGACTTTTCTTGTTTCTTTTTGCAGATGAAAGATGGAATGCCGGAGCGGAGTGAAGAACGAAGAGTATTTAGAAAATAGGATAGTTTTTCATTCTATTGTAATATTTAAATTAAATGTAAATTATTGTTTGTAACAACAATTTATAAATAATTTAAATATCAATAAAAATTCAAATTATCCAATTAATTCTAATTTCTTTATTGTTTATTTATTTATTTAAAATTCTTAGAATTAACAATTGAAAAATAAATTCAATCATTTAATTTCAGAATAATAAATAACTTAAATAAAACAACATTGACCAATTAAGTCTGTCTTATTCAACATCCAGAGCAAAACAGCAGTCGATCCAAATAGACTGATCAAACGCATAAGCACTGTGAATCCAACACTGCATATATCTTTTGACTGGTGAATTCAAACCAATTGCTTCCTCTTACTGATTTGTCATAAACACTGATTCTTTGCAAGTACGGTAAATCCAACTGCAACCCTTCTTTGACTGGCCCAAACAAAATGAATTTATGCCACTGCCTCTTTTACTGATTAAACCAAGATAACGCGAATTTTAACTCGACTCTTGAAATAAACCGCAAAGTGCTATAGAATTTAAATTTCTCTGAGAATATGCCCATAAAACCCTAATTCCTGATTAAATGCCAAATCATGCTCGCTTGATCAAAATTGAACCAAAAATCAACCAAACCCTAAGCCCACTGTATGAAACAATTCAAAGCTCTGAAAATCAGTAAAACCCTAATTTTGCTTGACTGTCAAGAAAAGTCCGTTTGTACGATTCTTGAGCCAGTTTGAAAAGTCAGGAAATATTTGAAGCCGAGATTTCTTGGGGGGGAAAAATGCGAGGGCAAATTTTGGGGTACAACAACTGCAAAAGGGAATTTTTAAGTATTAAATAATATCTTCTTGAACCTCCTATCTTGATCCCTCCTATTGAAGGAAGACCATTGATTATGTATCTGACAGTGTTAGATAATTCCATGGGCTGTATTCTGGGACAACAAGATGAAACAGGGAAGAAAGAGTACACCATTTATTATCTTAGTAAAAAGTTTACTGATTGTGAGTCGGGGTATTCCATGCTGGAAAAGACATGTTGTGCTCTGTCCTGAGCAGCAAAACGTATGCGGCAGTATATGATGAATCACACTACTTGGTTGATCTCCAAAATGGATCCAATGAAGTACATTTTTGAAAATCCTGCTCTTACTGGGAGAATTGCCCGCTGGAAGATGCTGTTATCTGAATATGATCGAATATCGCACTTAAAAAGCTATTAAAAGCAGCGTGTTGGCAGATTATGTTGCCCACCAACTAGTTGATGATTATCAGTCTATGATGTATGATTTCCCCAATGAGGATGTGATGTTTCTGAAAGTGAAAGATTATGATGAACCATTGCTTGGGGAAGGTCCTGAGCCTGAATCTCGCTGAAGCATGATATTTAATGGAGATGTGAATGCTTGTGGTAAAGGAATTGGTGTTGTGATTGTCACTCCATATGGATCACACATTCCTTTTACTGCAAGGTTAACATTTGATTGTACTAATAATATGGTGGAATATGAGGCTTGCATCATGGGTCTCGACGAAGCTATTGATCTCAGAATTAAAATTCTTGATGTGTATGGCTATTCAGCTTTGGTAATAAATCAGATTAAAGGAGAGCAGGATACTCGTCACCCCGGCTTGATCCCTTACAAAGATTATGCTAGAAGATTTTTACCCTTCTTTAATAAAGTTAAATTCCATCACATCCCCAGAGATGAAAATCAAATGGCAGATGCTCTAGCAACTCTGGCTTCTATGTATAAAGTGAATACTTGGAATGATATACCTCGAATTATAGTACGGAGACTGGATAGGCCCGCTCTTGTGTTTACAACAGAAGAGGTAGCAGATGAGAAACCTTGGTATTATGATATCAAGCATTTTCTTCAAACTTGGGAATACCCGATTGGTGCATCGAATAAAGATAGCAAGACATTGAGAAGATTGGATGGCAGCTTCTTCCTCAGTGAAAATTTGTTGTACAAGAGAAATCATGACATGGTCTTGCTCAGATGCATGGATAGACACGAAGCAAACATGTCGATGCATGAGATTTATGAAGGTTCATTTGGCACTCATGCCAATGGACATTCAATGGCTAAAAAGATGCTAAGGGAGGGTTACTATTGGCTGACAATGGAATCTGACTGTTACAAATTTGCAAAGAAGTTCCATAAATACCAGATTTATGCGGATAAAATTCATGTGCCTCCGTCACTTCTCAATGTTATTTCTTCCCCGTGGCCTTTCTCTATGTTGGGTATTGACATGATTGGAATGATAAAACCCAAAGCTTCGAATGGACATCGTTTTATCTTGGTAGCAATTGATTACTTCACGAAATGGGTGGAGATGCTTCATATGCTAATGTTACTAAGTAGGTGGTAGTGCTCTTCATTAAGAATAATATTATATGTCAGTATGGTTTGTCAAGCAGAATCATCACCGACAATGGCTCAAATCTGAACAACAAGATGATGACATAACTTTGTGAAGAATTCAAGATTTTCCATCATTATTCATCTCCGTGGATGCCGAAGATGAATGGGGATATTGAACCTGCTAATAAGAATATGAAGAAATTCATCCAGAAGATGGTTGTTACTTATAAAGATTGGCATGATATGCTCCCTTTTGCTTTACATGAATATCGAACATTTGTCTACACTTCAACAGGAGCAACCCCGTTCTCCCTTGTGTATGGAATGGAAGCGGTGCTCCTAATCGAGGTTGAAATTCCCTCTTTTTATGTGATAATGGAAACCAAGTTGTCAGAGGCTGAATTGGTCCAGAACAGGTTTGACCATTTGAATTTGATCGAAGAGAATGACGGCTTTGTGTGATGGGTTGTTATATAAGAAGAGAATGAAGAAAGCTTTTGATAAGAAGGTCAAACCTCGTGAATTCAGAGAAGGAAACCTCGTGCTCAGGAAGATCATGTCTTTTAACGTTGATTCTAGGGCAAGTGGACTCCCAATTTTGAAGGCCCATATGTTGTTAAGAAAGCCTTCTCTAGCGGTGCATTAATTCTTGAAACTATGGATGGCGAGGAATTCCCACGTCCCATGAATGTTGATGCAGTCAAGAATAACTTCGCCTAAATAACTAACAGAACAGCTCGCTAAGTTGAAAACCCGAAAGGGCGGATTAGGAAAAAAGGAGCCTTTCGGTAGGCCGAAAACCCGAAAGGCCGATCTAGGCAAAAATTAGAGACATAAACAGAATAAAATTTCCCGCTAAGTTGAAAACCCACAAGGGCAGCTTTGGCAAAAGTTAGGGACTTTCTTGGCAAGTAACTACATCAAACAAGACTTGATCATTGAAGTAATAATATTCTTGGATTCTCACCATACTTCAATGGAGGTTGTTGTTCAGAATTTCAAAGTTGTTAGAGGGAATAGTGGTCATTGTATCTCAATGTATATTTTGTATTATATATTACCATTTTCCTAACTTTGTAATCATCCGTGGAGTCTCGCCATTCGCAGACTACCATTCTATCAATAAAATTTGAGCTTTTAGCCAATTCTTTGTATTTCTTATTTTTATTCAGCTTACAAAGACTCCATTTTATTATTGATAATAATTTTCAAAGCAAAAAGATTAAATAACAAAATTATTTTTCAAAAAGAATTTACAACTTACTTTTACTTTAGATTTTATGATTCAAGAGGAAAACAAAAGTGGTGATCCCAGGAATGGACGAACTCCAGTAATTTTGGGAAGTTTTGTTTCCCCTGGGAAGGTTTTCTCAGGTCTTTTTCGCTGGTATACGTATGATTTTTTTATATTAAAGACGATACATATTGGCGTAAGGTGCAGTATTAGGTTGGTGATCCCAGTGTCCCCAGTCATGTCTTGGTTCATTTTTTTATTTCTGGGTTTGCATGGTCTGAGGCCTCTATCCTAGATTCTTCAGCGAAGTCTTCCCTTATATGATGAAAGGTCTTTTTCCCTTGGTGTGCTGAGACGGAACTATTTGCAAAATGTCACTCTTTCTGCAGTATTGGCATTATTGTTGGTATTTATTTCTCAGGCAACTAGACCAGGGAAGTATATTTTCTAAGAAGTGTTGAGACAGTTGTCAACCCTTTGGGTTTTCACTTGCCAAGTGTTGGGTTTGATTTAAAATCCCCATGAGTTTGACCTCTTTCTATAATGTTGACTTCTTGATTCCCAAGGAAGGTTATCCCAAGGCATCTTTTGTTGGAGTTAGTTTGCATGATATGAAGACTCAATCCAAGATTCCCTAATGAAGGCTTCTCTATTTGATAGAACTATTTTCTCCCCGTGCATGCTAATATTTGACTCATTTACGAAGCATCTCCCTTTCAGCAGTACTTCCATTTTGTTTGATTTCCCGATAATCAGGCAAGGGAAATGTTTTATTTAATAAGTGTTGAGGCATTTTTCAGTTTTTTGGGTTTTCACTCACCAAGTGCTGGTTTTGATTAAAAATCCCCATAAGATTGACTTCTTGTTGTAATGTTTGACTTCTTAACTCCCCGAGTTGTTATCCCCGTGAGGTTTCATACTTTTTCCCCAGAGAAGTTGGTGCAATACTTACTCTTAATACTGAAGAATGTATCTTGGTTTCCCCTCTTCGATATGGTGTTGGCCTCACCAATAAAGTCAGCACGAGGTTCCCAGTTGATGTCTCGATGATGAGGCGTTATCTCTTCTAGTGAAGTCTGTATGATATTCCCCCGATGAAGTCAGCTCGAAATCCTCAGTTGATGTTTTGCCGATATGGTTTCCATCTGCCTTATTTGAAATCAGTATTGCAATCCCCAATAGAAGTGCGGACCGTGAAAACATTTGTTTCCCTATTGAAGTCTGAGTGATATTCCATGGTGAAGCCTGGAGAAGCATGGTATATCCCTGTATCTATACTGATTTGTCACTAGGATTTGATTACTTCTGGATTATGTTCCTTCACAATGAATTTAAGCCGTGAAGTAGGAATCTATTCCTCAGTTGGTGCTTATTTTCTTATGGAATGTTCATCTTGGATATGATTTAGCCGAGTGTTTATTGTGCTCGAGTTGGTTTTGCCTGGTTACTCCCAGTGTTATATGTCTGTTTTGTCAGCATATACATGATAACACTCATACATTCATACATACATCATGCATAGTTAAATTTAGCAAATCATTTCTAATTTACATTCATTAATATTTTGTTGACATATTATCCTATTTTGTAGAGTTGTGTTGTCTTCTCTCCAATAGAGTGTCGGACTTAAGTAGAAAGTGTATATTCTTTCAATTTCCCCACTAAGTTATCCCTTATGGAAGATTTTTGCTTTAGCCTTCTATACAACTCTTTGTATGGATAGATTGGGTTTCCCTCTTGAGTTTATTTCTCAAAGGATGTATTTTGGTTGACTGATTCATTCCGATTTATTTCTAGTTTGAATATTTGGATCCCAACAATATTATTACTTATGATCTCTGCAAGCTTCGAGCTTGGTTTGAGAATGTGCATCTATTTTGCCACAAGAAAACTTTTATCTCCTCAGCAGAAATATGTTGGCATTTCCCCAAGAAGCTGTATTTCATTCCCCAGGAAGCCATATTGCTTTCCCCGGGAAGTCATATTTCTTTCCCGAGGAAGCCATATTTCTTTCCCCATAAAGTCATTTTTACAATCCTTCCTATAACAGCAAGTGATAGTCTCTTTATTTGAGACAACTTATATATTACCCTTTCCAGGCGGAATGACTTGGTTAAAGAAGAAGTTGAGACCCGTTCTAGGTGAAACGCCATAATTTTGGAGAAACTTGTTATTCTTTTTGCTACCTTCAGTGAACGTTGGTAGTTCATCGTCAGTGAACGTTGGTAGTTCATCGTCAGTGAACGTAGGTGCTATGATATTTCTTTTCTCTCTACCTTCAGTGAAAGTTGGTAGTTCACCATCAGTGAACGTTGGTGATTGTTATTTTTTTGCTACCTTCAGTGAATGTTGGTAGTTCATCGTCAGTGAATGCCGGTGCTATGATCTTTCTTTTCTCTGTACCTTCAGTGAAAGTTGGTAGTTCACCATCAGTGAATGTTGGTGATTGTTATCTTTTTTCTACCTTCAATAAACGGTGGTAGTTCACCGTCAGTGAACGTCGGTGCTATGATATTTCTTTTCTCTCTACCTTCAGTGAAAGTTGGTGATTGTTATCTTTTTGCTACCTTCAGTGAATGTTGGTAGTTCATCGTCAATGAACTTCGGTGCTATGATATTTCTTTTCTCTCTACCTTTAGTGAAAGTTGGTAGTTCACCATCAGTGAACGTTGGTGATTGTTATCTTTTTTCTACCTTCAGTGAACGTTAGTAGTTCACCGTCAGTGAACGTCGGTGCTATGATATTTCTTTTCTCTATACCTTCAGTGAAAGTTGGTAGTTCACCATCGGTGAATGTTGGTGATTTCTATCTTTTTGCTACCTTCAGTGAACGTTGGTAGTTCTCCGTCAGTGAATGTCGGTGTTATGATATTTCTTTTCTCTATACCTTCAGTGGATGTTGGTAGTTCACCATCAATGAATGTTGATGATTGTTATCTTTTTGCTACCTTCAGTGAAAGTTGGTAGTTCTTCGTCAGTGAATGTCGATGTTTGTCTCTCTACCTTTAATGAACGTTGGTAGCTCGCCATCAGTGAACGTCGGTGTTGTTATTCTTTTCTCTTTCTACCTTCAGTGAATGTTGGTAGTTTCGCCTTCAGTAAAAGTTGGTGTATCCTTTTGATCTCCTACATCTGACAATTGAGTTTGGAAGTTCACAGTTGGTTGTCAATCACTTTTATCCTGTACTATCTCATCTTTAGCTGAGTTGATGCTACCTTAACTCTTCTTTGGTTGTTACACCAATAGAGTCGGGTCTTTTTAATTCACCAGTGATTTATTTTCCTGGTCGAGTTTCTCTTTTGATCCTTATTTTCTTTGCTACATCCCCAGTGGTGTTTTGCGTCCCTTTGAAGTTGTTCATATGAATTCATACTCATAAGAATTGCATGGAATTTTAGGGCAAAAAATAGGGTTTGTTATATATTTAAGTATCTTCGATCACGTCGACACGAAGATTTTTAACCTTCGTATCTCCATATAGAAGAAACTTAAATAAGGGAAGTTGTTGTACCCCAATTTTTTCTCCTAATATCCCTTCATCATACCATATTGATTCAATCACAACAAGATCACATTAGGGATTTTGGTTCTCCTCCCTATCTTCATCTTTGCTCTTTGAGGAATCACCAAGCACCTTGACTTGTTTTTCTTTTGTGATAATGCTTGTTTTGTTTTGTATTTCCTTTTAATTAATAAAATTCAATGTTGGTTTGTCTTACTTGTTAATAATGTAGGTAAAGGCAATGTGGCTTAGCAAGTTGATCCATTGGTTCATGAGTTTATTTTCATGCCCTAGTCAATAAAGCTTGAGAAATTCAAACCTCACCATTGAAGTTGTTTTAGAATAAATGGCATGGTATGTTTTATTTTGGTTCACCACATTTCAAAGTTATCAAAATTGATTCAAAAGTACAAGGGGTTGATTGAAGAAGTTGTCATAGTTGGACAAGACCTTGTTCCCATTGGTCACAAGTGCATATTTCTCTCAATTCTCAAGATATGGAAGTGGTTTTGGTTTCTATGAGTTCTCATTATCATCCTCAAAAACTTCTATCTACAAATCAAAAGTGTTGGTACAAGAAGGTTGTTTAAAATTGTAAAAGTTCCTCAAAGAATTTTCTTGATCTAGGAGCTAGGGTTTTGAACTTCGAAGAAGTATATCTTGCTCATATTTTGGTATTTTTGAGTGATTCCAAAAAAATACTTCTCTTCAAAGGTTTATTAACAAATCACTTCAAAAGTTTCGATTTGTTTTCATGTGGAAGAAACTTGATGATGAAGAAAGATTACAAGTCCTCTAGATGAACCCCCAACTTCCCATGTGTGACTTCAAATGATCATAACTTGGTAAATTTTTATCACCTTCAACTCACTCTTTTTCCATAATTATCTTGAGGATATGAACTTCATTCCTTCTTTTATGTGAAAAATGAGAAAATGGATGGAGGATGCCTTAAGGATATAAAAGATTATAGGTAATTTCATGATTTTTTGCGAACTTCAACAATTCATAACTCTCTCAATTTTTGGAGATTTTGAATGATTCAAGTTTCAAAATGTCATTCAAGAGGTATATTTCATGCCATATTTTTTGGTCAAGAGAAAATTCCAAGAGGAATGTCATGTTTGGGTGCAAAATATTATAGGTCACTTTTGAAGAAAAACTTGAAATATTTCTAAGTATGGAAAGTCAATCTCTTTTTCCCAACTTTGACTCATTGCAACTTTCAGCTCAAACATCCATTTGATTCCATTATTTTCCTATTGCAAAGCTTGTAATCTCATCTTTCTAAAGCATCAAGAACCATACCTTAAGACCCCTTGAGCTGAGAATGTCATTGTTTCAAAAGTGGTAACTTGGAATTGAAGTTTCATCGCAAGTAAGAATTTGAATTTCATGTTACAACTTCTAACCCTCAAATTAGCACACATTTTGGGTCTAAACATGATTATCCAACTTTCCCAAGTGGATTAGTGCATTAAAACACGCGTTTTAGATGAGTTTTCACAAAAGAGAAGTCACACATTCTTCATGATGCAGACCCACACAAATTCTGTCCAAATTGCATCATTCACCCTTCCTTTTGATCCCATTTGCTTATCCTATAAATACATGAGTTATCCCATTCGTTTTCTCAAGCTTGAACAGCCAAAATCACCCTGCCAAAATCGCTCCATAACTCACTTTTCTGCAACTTCGAAATCATTGTTCAAGCCTTTTTCATTCCATTTTTTCTATCAATTCACCTTCCTTGATCTTCCCTGAAGCTAACAGAAGAAGAATTGAGCCTTGAAACCTTCTGAATTAATCTGACCAAGTCCATTTATAGAGCTCTGCAAGTGAACTTCAATAGCTAGATTTCTCCATCAATTCTTCCAAACTATGATATCATTGTTGTTGTACCCCAAAATTTGCCCTCCCATATTCGTCAAAGATTTGTCAAGAATCATCTTCAAATGGTTCAAGATCTCTCAAGGGTTGCACAGTCCAACATCCTCCTAAGCCAGTCAAAATTAGGGTTTTGATTCCTTCAAGGAATTGGGGGTTTTCAATGGCTCAATCAAGTCAAATTTTCCCATATACATTGCCAAGCATCTACATGCCAAGTTGCAAGGTTCACAGGGTCAAATTGCACAGTCAAAAGCCCTAATTGGTTCATAATCAACTGCAGGGGCAAAATGGTCATTTTACAGTCAAAAGTCAAAAAATTTGGTCAACATCTTATTTTTAAGCCACAATCATCATTTGATCAAGTCTTGATCATGATTCCACAAGAATGGCTCAAAAATCATCAAGGATGCAAAAGTTGCTATTTTTGGATAGCTGAAAAGTCAACTGTAACTTGACCAGGGCAAAACTTTTTCATGGTTCATCAGAAAAATCCCATCCAATGCTCATTTTGAAGGGAATGACATTTCCTACAACTCATCTTCACACTCCAAGTCCAATAAATGCTCTCACAAAAAGTTATCAATTTCTACATTATAGGTCACTTTCAAAAGTCAACAAAAAGGCACTTTAAGTCAAAGACCATAACTTGAGATTGGTAAATCCAAATGACATGGGACCAAAGTCATTGGTTAGAGGACTTCAAGACCTTTCCAAAATGTCAAAGAATATGTTCATAGGATCCAAATTGAGCAAGATATGCATTGGAGAAGTTGGGAAATATTTGGGAATTTGCAAAAGTCAACTTTGCTCAAAACACTTCATTTTTGCTAATGGGCCTCAAATTCCTTCTTGAAACATTGTCCAAGGCCTATGCACGACCCATTGAGCTTAAATTAATTTATTTTCTTATTTTTAACTAATTAATTGAATTTTTTATTAATATTAATTCATTTAATTCATTTAATTGTAGGAAAATTCAAAAGATATGGTTTTCAAATCTTTTTGTGATGCAAATGAACTCAAGACAAGCTGAAGATCTCGTGTACACATCAAGGGGACAAAATCTCCCAATTTGGCAAGGTTTTTCAATCAAAAAGATTGAAAAATATTTGATTGAAAATCAAAGATGCAAAACATAATGCCATGGATCTTTTGCCCAAAGATTTAACCTAATTCATTCCATTACATATACTGAAGCTAAACCCAAATCCATACACGGGCAAGCTGCTGCAAAAAGCCATAAACTAATTCCAAAAAATCAAGAACAAAGTCAAAACTGAATTCAACCTTCCATGCTGATTCAAACCCTTTTCTTGATTCCAACACCTTGCTGGGATACTCAGGAACGCATAGCAATCACAAACAAGCCTTAACACTCAAAGAATCACTCGCTTCAGTCATACAGTTTGCACACTTTTGCCATAATCGAAACTCCCAATTCATGAACATTTGATGTGATTTATGGTCTGTTTTATGTTGCTTGCATCCATACAAAGCTATTGGTATTGATTAATTGGATTGTCATGCACTGAATTATGAATTGCCATTAACGATTTTTAGGTTTTTTGAGTTTCCAGATTAGGGCTTTTCAGCATAGGAAAAATCAAGCCTTCTAAGACCCATGGTTGGAACCGCCTGGACAAGACGAACTCAAACCAACCCTCGCGCCCTATTTATATAACCCAGAATCCTAATCGATATTTTTCCTTTTGTTATTTTGTGGGGGTTAAAAACCCCCGCTAATTGCTTTTGTTTTACAGGAAAAAGGTAGGAGACGAAGGACGTGTAAGCCCCTGAATGGATGGTTTAAATATCGCGCGCGTAATTGTTTTTTTATCCAGCATAATTGTTATTGTCATATATTAATTCTTTTGATCATTATAATAACAGATACACGCGCGTGGCTCAGTGGAAGGTGAGGTGGACGTTCATCATTGGGACCTGGGTTCGATTCCCAGGTCCACCCCATATTTGTTTCTTGTTTTCTTAACAAAATCATGTGCAGGCTATCCAACAACGTTCCATCATACACCCCATCCATCCAAGCGCCAGGTGGCTTCCAATGAAAATCCCATGACTCATGTTGAAGGACCACAATAATCCACAGTCAACGCAGACATAGCTAATCTCAAAAGTCCAAACGGACTGGCCAACAAATGGGCCAGAATTGCTTCTTCAAAACCTCCATTTGGGTCCAACACCCCCACTGGTTTCTATTTATTTTTTATTTTCTTTCCTTTTTTTCTTTTAACTATTATTATTATTATTATTAACTAACAAATTATTTTTCATATTAAATTCAGAAACTTAAGATTTTATAATATTTTTATTATTTATTATTTTACTATTAATTATTATTTTTGTAAATAAATTCTAATTAATTAATTTAGTTGTTTAATTAGGTCAATTTTAAATCTTTTTCATAATAAATAAAATCAATTTAGACTTAGGTTTTTTTTCTTTTAATAATCTTAATTTCCCTTTTTTTATTTTTTTTTATTAAAACATAAAAACCACAAAAACATTTTTTCTTTAATTAATTAATTAATTAGTTTAGGGTTAATATTTAATTAAATGTAAAGGACCAAAGTTTCTTTATTTCTCAAAAGGGTCAAAACCCTAAGGACGTCCTGATTAAATTTCTATTCGCGCATTATTATCTATTTTTGATTATTTATGTATCTGCTCAAAGGATGTAATAGTTAATTAGGATTTTACCGCTTTATTTACTTTTCCGTATTTATTTCCAAACGGGTTTTTGCTTTTGGCGACGTATAGACCTGCGCCTTGTAATAGCGTAGCTTTACCTTTCCGCGATTTATTTTCCGCACTCTTAACTGTTAATATGCATGAAAGACTTGTATGAAAATAAAACCAACTCGTAGCTCACAAATGCATGATCAAAGATAAACATAAACTGAATTCAACACACATGCACATGCCACTCCTAGGGTACGCCTCACTGGTTTCCTCGAACGTGGTCGTCAAGTATAGGGTGTTTTAGAGGTCGCCCTCCTGTCTAAGATCTAGTTGCCTCGAACGGTTGCCTCGGATAAAAGGATCTAGGACATTAGGGTTACCGCTAAGGTGTCCTACTATTGCTTTGGTGACCACACATGTCCCTCATAATCGAATTGACCCGAATACCTCCAACGACGGTGCTACCTATTTCTCAATAGTGGGATAGCACTGTCTAAAGGACTCTTACACAGCCTAATTCCTTAGAGTAGGTAGATTTCTCCTGGGTACTTGCTCTCTCAAAAACAAACAAAACATCTTTTCACACCTACACTTTCAAAAGGTTTTCAAACAAATTTTTCATACACTCTTGAGGACAGATACAAGAGTTACTTAGAAATTTTTCAAACGAAACTTTTTCAAAACCCACACACACTTGAAAAGCAAACAAATTTTTGAAAACATAAGAGCAAGTACCTAAGAGCCCATGGATAACCATGGATAGAAAGGGTGCTAACACCTTCCCTTTCTATAAATCTACCTCCCGAACCGAGAAACATTCTCAAAGAAGGAATTTTGCTGTGCTTTTGTCCTTTCCATGTTGGAGAACATAAAAGACGGTGGCGACTCTTGCTTACCGCGACATTTCGCAAACAAGCATTTCAAAACAGTCAGTTCTATTTCCACCGATCACAGAACTGGCGACTCTGCTGGGGATCCTAATAAGTGAGGTGTACCTTAGGATTAAACCACTATTATGTTTTCAATTGTATGCCTTGTTTGCTTTATATTTGTGGGTTGCATCGGAGTTTCATAGATCCTAACCCGGATCTGGGGAATACCCTTTTAGGTAGCATAAGTTGTGAGGGACCTGTCCGGCGTAGACCGACACGGGTGAAACAGTGGCTACGTTGGTGTGACACCTTGGTCTGTATCGATATCCCTTGTGTTGCAACGAGGAGAATATGGGTCTTATGAGGAGTCATTAAGTACCAACCGACCTTAGAACCCTAAATTGACCCAACTTGGCCATAGAACAGTAGCAGTATGCTACACTCATTGAGGCTAAACTCTCGCGATGGTTATGGCTGCAAGAAAAGATTGCGACGCTGGAGTTATGACCGATTGAGGGCAGTCGATGATATTGAGATCCTCTAGAACCCGGTTACTTTTGATAGGACAGGTCTTAACCAACGAAACTGAAATGGGGTAGTACCTAAACTTCATGTTGGCCTAAACTCTAAGGGCTGTCTTGTGTGACTTGTGTGCCTTATCATGTTTGCCTTTGTGGATACTTGTGGTGTGCTTTATCATAACATCATGCCATCATACCATTGCATGCATCCTGCATAAGGACTGATCCATTTCAAAGACAAGAGGGTTTCATCTTTGCTCTGTTTTGTAGGACATTATGATGCCCATGCGAAGGAATACTATCCGGCTCAACTTTGTTCACCCACCTGATTTGCTTAAAGAATTGGTTGACAGAATTCCAAATACTACTTCCTTCATCCAGAGGCATGGTTCTCTTCTCGGTTTAGTCACTTCAAAGTGGGACCAACAACTGATGAGTGTCCTGACCCAGTTTTATGATCCCCTGTACCATTGCTTCACCTTTCAAGACTTCCAGCTGGTCCCTACCCTGGAAGAATTCTCTGATTTGCTTGGTATCCCTATCTTGGATCAGACTCCTTTCACTGGTTGGGAAAAGACTCTTAGGCCTAAGGAGATTGATGCAGCCCTTCCCTTGACTAACAAAGAAGTAATGGATAACTGGGTGACTAGAAGTGGAGTTAAGGGCTTTTTGGCTAAGTTCCTGATTGGTAAAGCTAATAGTTTCTGGAATGACTTAGACTTCATGGCGTACGAAGACATTCTAGCTCTCTTAATCTATGGTCTGGTTCTGTTTCCAAATCCTGATAACTTTGTCAATGTCAATGCCATAAGGATCTTCATGTCTCGGAACCCTGTGCCCACTCTCTTGGGTGATATCCTGCAACAACTCTATGCTCGTACTGCTCGAAGACGGGGAACTCTGTGGTGTTGTACTCCTTTGTTAGTGAGGTGGTTTATTTCGCACCTCCCTAAGTTCGTGCTGAAGAACAAAGAAGGAAGAGGCTGGGCTCATAGGTTAATGTCTCTCACTAATAATGACATCATTTAGACTCTCAGAGGTTTAGGTGAGGTAACTGTTATTGATCGTTACGGAGAATATCCTAATGTTCCATTGATCGGTACTCAGGGAGGAATCTCTTATAATCCATGTTTAGCTCTCCGCCAGTTTGGAAGAGCCAGAAGAGCAGGACCTCATGAGATGTTGGTACCTCACATCAGTTTTGAATTTCAGGTAGACAGTGACGAGCTACGCCGTAGATTCATCAAGGCTTGGGACAGAATTCATAAAGCTGACCCACATGAGTTGGGACCGAAGACTTCCCTACGTATGGAATCCTACTACAGATGGGTCCGCATCCGTGCTCAGAGGTTAGGTATGCCATACGAAGCTGTCAGGCCTATCATTCTTGAATTCCCTGATAGAGACGGGGTTCCTCCAACTGTTCTCCCTCCTCAGATACCCACTGATGTTGATACACTAAAAAGGTCTTGGGCGCAACTGCAAGAAGAACGGGATTCTTATCGGGAAAGGTTCAATGAACAAGAACAGAAGATCCAGAAGCTGACTAAGCAATTGGAGAACGAGCGAATCCTGAATGACTATATCCGCACTGAGAAGAGGAGGCCATGGGAGCACTGATGGGCTTTGGATGTTTCTTTTACCGCTTTTATTTCCTTTTCAGTATTTTCATTCTTGTAACGCCTAAGGGCAATTTCTTGAACAAATTAAAGTTAAATCTAATAAAGTGTGTTTCCTTTTTGTTTACAAAGTTGAACCCCGATTGTCTTTGAAAACATAAATCATACGGATTCCATTCATCATATGCATAGCAGGTACCCTTTTTTCTACAGGTTGCTTAATGTTCTTCGCTGTTTATTTCAGCAATCATCATGAATCCTGAATCATCCAACGAACAAGCTATCAAGGCCCTCTAGGCCCAAAATGCCCAGTTCCAGGAGTTGGTTATGAGCCTAGCCCAGTGTCAACAGGATTTGAAGACTCTGCTCTTGAAGAAGAAGAAGAAGAGGACTGTGTTGTTCAACCCTAGACGCAGATCTGGGAATGGATTACCGAATGAGGCTGAGCTGACTACTTCATCTGTGGGCAAAGACAGTCCCCAAGTGAGAAGGGTTCCTAGTCCCGTGGTCTCCGACAACGAGACGCATTTCAATGATGAACAGTACCCTCCTGCGGAGGACAGGTACAAACAGCTGGAAGACCGTTTGAGCGCCATGGAAATACAGAAGGTTCCCGGCCTGGACTTCGAAGATCTAGGTCTATCCTCTGGGGTGGTGATCCCACACAAGTTTAAGGCTCCCACCGTTGCAAAGTACGACGGGGCTTCCTGTCCTAAGCTGCATCTCAGATCCTATGTAAGGAAGATCCAACCTTACACTGTTGACAAGAATCTATGGATCCATTTCTTCCAGGAAAGTCTTTCAGGGACTCAACTCGAATGGTTCTATCAGCTGGATGGAGCCAATATTCGTAACTGGGATGACTTGGCTACTGCATTCTACAAGCAGTATCAGTACAATTCCGACCTCGCTCCTACGCGTACCCAACTCCAGGGTATGTCACTAGGGACGGGTGAAGGATTCAAGGAATATGCTCAAAAGTGGAGAGACCTTGCTGGAAGGGTGCAACCACCTCTGACCGACCGTGAGCTCGTTGATATGTTCTTGGGGACCCTGTCTGGTCCTTTCTTCACCCATCTGATTGGGATTTCTTCTGTTGGGTTTACAGATTTGATCTTGACCGAGGAGAGGATTGAAGCTGGTATCAAGGCTTGGAAGATTCAATAGGCCACACCTTCTGATACTCATAAAAAGCCTTACCATGGGAAAAAGGAGTCCAATGTTGTGCATGGTAAAAAGAGCCGTCATGATCAACAGGTAGCGGCAACCCAGATCTCCAATCCTATGCCTGCTCAGCAAAGACATGGGCATCAACGTAAGGAGGTCGCACCCAAGAGACAGTTCACTAAGATCAACATGTCATTAGATCAAGCACTACAGCAAATGTTGAAGGCAGTGCTGATTACCTTAAGGGCTCCTCTCCGGAATCCAAACACTTCTGCTCCCAACTATCATCCCAACGAAAGGTGTGCATACCACTCTGATAGCCCGTGGCATACGACGGATAACTGTTGTGCTATGAAGAACAAGGTCCAAGACATGATTGATTCCAAGGAAGTCCAGTTTGAAGCACCAGAGACTCCAAACATAATCATTGCTCCTTTGCCAAATCACTAAAGGCTTTTGTTTTATTTGAATTTCCGAGTTATATTTTTCTTTGCCTATACAAACAATTAATGTCATAGAAAACTTGTTTATTCCATTAATGCATCGCATATGTATGTTTGAATTAATCTATTCGTATTCATTATATTCAAAATTGCTTTCATTTTTGTGATGTTTCAACGCTCGATTAATAATTCTAAGCCTCTTGAGGGAGGATGACGAAAACGATACCACAATCTACAGTATGCTTTTGAACAGACCCCGCTGATGAGGTACATGCATTGTTTCAATTCCTAAACACTGGAGTTATAAGGAAGATAATCCCTCGTCAACCCCTTTGAGCCAAAGAAGTAGGAGTTTTTCTTTTCGAAAATTAAAACCCTTAATCATAACCTGGGGCAGGGTAGTTCTCTCAGTTGATCCAAGTGCACAGCAAATAGCGTCAAAGAAGTCATCCCAAGACGAAAGACAGTGATGGTTTTGTATAATCATAAAGACAGGCAGTCATTACCAAAAAAAACTAAAGCCCAATAAGTCAAAACCTATGAAGGAGACTTACAAAAACAGGGGCATCCCGCTGACTGTAATCACAAAAGAAACAGTTCAGGCAAAAAAAAAGGATAACAAAATCAAAAAGAAAGAGGTCCTACAAACCCTCAACAAAAAAAAGAAATGACTGCCTATTCAAAATAAACTGTCAACATCTGAACCATCACTGGAATGTCAGGATAAAGACTCAAACAAGGTCTAACACACGATCAGTTGAGTTTAGGTTTGAAGAACATCACGAAGAGCGGGTGGGTACAAATATAATTTGAGCCTTTATCCTTTGTTTCTAAAACCGTGAACCAAGCCTCGCTACAACCTTTAAAAGTCCTAGCTGAAGCATGGGTTAGTTCGAAAGCATACTGTTACGAAAGGTATCATGACTCCTTAAGGCTTGCGGTAAAATAACGAGGTGACATCACAGTTTACAAAAAATTCACTTGTTTTTACTGAAAATGCATTTTCAAAAACGTCAAGACAGACATAAGCGTTGCATTTTTAATATAACATTGCTTGCATATGACTATTTATTTGAACATCATAGAAGTTCGCACGACGAATGTCTAATGAACAAAAGCACCTCCAACCAAGGGGCATGGCATGATCTTTGTCCATCATTTGGGGCAGTTAAGTCAAGATTCGGAGAATCTCTCAAATGCCAAACAGCCAGGGGCAAATCTCCGCCTGAGTCACTTGGGGCATTGGACGATCAAACGAAGATCTTCTGGTGGTATGGTAACACTGCACTACTGACAGGGGCACCTCCCTACATTCTGAGAGCGTGGACATAGTCGGAAAAAAATACTACGCATAATCAAAGACTCGCTAGGTTGACACACCTAGGCAAAAATAAGGGCTTCCCGGCGAACCAAAAGGGTTCGGGCAAAAATAAGGGATGAAAATAAAATAAAAAATCTGTACACACGGCAAGTCGAAAACCTGAAAAGGCGGCTTGGGCAAAAATGGGTATCCCGGTGGACTGAAAACCCGAAAGGGAGGTCCAGGAAAAAATTAGGGATCAAAGCGTACGACTATGTCCCATCATCTCGTCACTTTACTATCAGAAGAAGAGTTTGTCAATCAGCAGTGATCAAACCTCCACAGATACCTTCTCCCGCAGAAACTGGGGCAATAAGAATTGTCTACAGAGATCTGGTTGTTTTGTCCACCAAGGTACCAAGGTAAGTTCAGCTGAAGAACATGACCAAGTTACCTCCACTCCCCGCAGAGTAAGACAAGGTTCAGCAATACTCTCCCCCGAGCAGAGTTGGTCTCCCATCAGCCCTAAAAAGGCACAGTATCTCCAGCAAGTCAGTGATACTCTCCCCAAGCAGAGTTAGTCTACTGTCAGCCTTAAGGAAGTTGGGTACCCCCAGAAAATCTCAATATTCCCCAGCGGAGTATACAATTGTTCCTCAGCAAGCATCCTCGGCAGTCTTAATATAAGATTGTTCCCCGGCGGAATACCAGACACCCCAGTACAGTCTAAAAGTTTCCCCAGGAGAGTTGAACTATCTCCCCAGTAGATTCTGGAAGCTTATCCCCAGTAGATTCTGGAAGCTTGTCTCCCGCAGAGTACAACATATCTCTCCCCAGCTTTATTCAAAGGTTATTCTCCACCAGAGCTTATAACTGGGTTATCCTCAGCTATTTACAACGGAAAGATCGTCCTCGGCGAAGTTCTTCCTATCCCCTAGCGGAGTTCATCAGATTCCCCAACATAACTTATCAACGGTATCCCCAACGGAGTTATCATCAAATCTCAGCGAAGCATCTCTTCCCCACAGAGTAATTCCCCGTAGATTAATCTCTCCAACAAGCTTATTCCCCAACGGAGTCATCTTCTCCTACCGTTTTATCCTCGCCACCATCATCCCCAGCGGAAACGAATAACTCTACTCTTTAAACATCAGCCCAGGATTCAACAAGCTCCCGGCATTCGTCAAGGATTTATTTTCCTAGACGAAAACACATTCATAGACATTTCACATTTCATACATCCTGCTTACATACATGATAAAGTGCATACGACACGATCTCGTTTTGAGAACATCATGACATCATGCATTTCATACATCATGATATTGCATACAACTGATGTTTTGCCTTTTCAGGATAAAGGTCAATACAAAGATGATTAATATCAACTGTCACTAATTCCATATTCGATTCCTGTATCTAGCCAGGGCACATATGTGAGTAATTAATTGTGGATTCGATACCTGTATCTAGCCAGGGCATATCTGTATGAAGAGTTTAGAGATTCGACACCTGTATCCAGCCAGGGCATATCTGTAGACGACTAATTCCAGATTCGACACCTGTATCTAGCCAGGGCATATCTGTGAGTGATTGATTGTAGATTCGATACCTGTATCCATCCAGGGCATGTCTGCATGAAGAGTTTAGAGATTCGATACCTGTATCCAGCCAGGGCATATCTATAGACAACAAATTCCAGATTCGATTCCTGTATCTAGCCAGGGCACATTTGTGAGTAATTAATTGTGGATTCGATACCTGTATCTAGCCAGGGCATGTCTGCATGAAGAGTTTAGATTCGATTCCTGTATCCAGCCAAGGCACGTTTGTAAGCGACCTTTTGAAGTTCCGTATTCGATTCCTGTATCTAGCCAGAGCACATCTGTGAGCGATTGTTTGTAGATTCGATACCTGTATCCAGCCAGGGCACGTCTGTAAGCAACCTTTTGAAGTTCCGGATTCGATTCCTGTATCTAGCCAGGGCACATCTGTGAGCAATTGATTGTGGATTCGATACCTGTATCTAGCCAGGGCATATCTACATAAAGAGATTGAAGATCAACACCTGTAACAGGCCAGGGAATTATCTTTCTTTCTCAAAGTACGCAAGTTCTCGCTAAGGAATCTCTTACGCGATCAACATCTCCAGATGGAATCTATAAGCCCATCCCCCTACCAACAGTCTCGAAATGGCATCTATAAGCCCATTCCCGACGAAGTTCTGTCACGTCTCCAGATGGCATCTTTAAGCCCATCTTCCTATCCATCATCTCTCCAAATGGCATCTATAAGCCCATTCCCGCCATCACACTGCTGATATCACACTATACGAGTGCAAATTTCTGGGCACTCTAGTGTTCAATCATCTTCCACCTTCGGATCACGAAAGGCACGCAAGCCAATCTACATCCTCAGGTCTAATAAGATTGAACAGGGGCAACTGTTCTACCCTAAAATTTTCCCTCCCATATTCTTCACAGATTTGTCAAGAATCATCTTCAAATGGTTCAAGATCTCTCAAGGGTTGCACAGTCCAACATCCTCCTAAGCCAGTCAAAATTAGGGTTTTGATTCCTTCAAGGAATTTGGGGTTTTCAATGGCTCAATCAAGTCACATGTGCCCATATACATTGCCAAGCATCTACATGCCAAGTTGCAAGGTTCACAGGGTCAAATTGCACAGTCAAAAGCCCTAATTGGTTCACAATCAACTATAGGGGCAAAATGGTCATTTTACAGTCAAAAGTCAAAATTTTTGGTCAAAATCTTATTTTGAAGCCACAATCATCATTTGATCAAGTCTTGATCATGATTCCACAAGAATGGCTCAAAAATCATCAAGGATGCAAAAGTTGCTATTTTTGGATAGCTGAAAAGTCAAATGTAACTTGACCAGGGCATAACTTTTTCATGGTTCATCAGAAAAATCCCATCCAATGCTCATTTTGAAGGGGATGGCATTACCTACAACTCATATTCACACTCCAAGTCCAAGAAATGCTCTCACAAAAAGTTATCAATTTCTACATTATAGGTCACTTTCAAAAGTCAACAAAAAGGCACTTTAAGTCAAAGAACATAACTTGATATTGGTAAATCCAAATGACATGGGACCAAAGGCATTGGTTAGAATACTTCAATACCTTTCCAAAATGTTAAAGAACATGTTCATAGGATCAAAATTGAGCAAGATATGCATTGGAGAAGTTGGGAAATTTTTGGGAATTTGCAAAAGTCAACTTTGCTCAAAACACTTCATTTTTGCTAATGGGCCTCAAATTCCTTCTTGAAACATTGTCCAAGGCCTATGCACGACCCATTGAGCTTAAATTGATTTATTTTCTTATTTTTAACTAATTAATTGAATTTTTTATTAATATTAATTCATTTAATTCATTTAATTGTAGCAAAATTCAAAAGATATGGTTTTCAAATCTTTTTGTGATGCAAATGAACTCAAGACAAGCTGAAGATCTCGTGTACACATCAAGGGGACAAAATCTCCCAATTTGGCAAGGTTTTTCAATCAAAAAGATTGAAAAATATTTGATTGAAAATCAAAGATGCAAAACATAATGCCATGGATCTTTTGCCCAAAGATTTAACCTAATTCATTCCATTACATATACTGAAGCTAAACCTAAATCCATACACGGGCAAGCTGCAGCAAAAAGCCATAAACTAATTCCAAAAAATCAAGAACAAAGTCAAAACTGAATACAACCTTCAAGGTCGATTCAAACCCTTTTCTTGATTCCAACACCTTGCTGGGACACTCTGGAACGCATAGCAATCACAAACAAGCCTTAACACTCAAAGAATCACTCGCTTCAGTCATACGGTTTGCACACTTTTGCCATAATCGAAACTCCCAATTCATGAACATTTGATGTGATTTATGGCCTGTTTTATGTTGCTTGCATCCATACAAAGCTATTGGTATTGATTAATTGGATTATCATGCACTGAATTATGAATTGCCATTAACGATTTTTAGGTTTTTTGAGTTTCCAGATTAGGGCTTTTCAGCATAGGAAAAATCAAGCCTTCTAAGACCCATGGTTGGAACCGCCTGGACAAGACGAACTTAAACCAACCCTCGCGCCCTATTTATATAACCCAGAATCCTAATCGCTATTTTTCCTTTTGTTATTTTGTGGGGGTTAAAAACCCCCGCTAATTGCTTTTGTTTTACAGGAAAAAGGTAGGAGACAAAGGACGTGTAAGCCCCTGAATGGATGGTTCAAATATCGCGCTCGTAATTGTTGTTTTATCCAGCATAATTGTTGTTGTCATATATTAATTCTTTTGATCATTATAATAACAGATACACGCGTGTGGCTCAGTGGAAGGTGAGGTGGACGTTCATCATTGGGACCTGGGTTCGATTCCCAGGTCCACCCCATATTTGTTTCTTGTTTTCTTAACAAAATCATGTGCAGGCTATCCGACAACGTTCCATCATACACCCCATCCATCCAAGCGCCAGATGGCTTCCAATGCAAATCCCATGACTCATGTTGAAGGACCACAATAATCCACAGTCAACGCATGCATAGCTAATCTCAAAAGTCCAAATGGACTGGCCAACAAATGGGCCAGAATTGCTTCTTCAAAACCTCTATTTGGGTCCAACACCCCCACTGGTTTCTATTTCTTTTTTATTTTCTTTCCTTTTTTCTTTTAATTATTATTATTATTATTATTATTAACTAACAAATTATTTTTCATATTAAATTCAGAAACTTAAAAATTTATAATATTTTTATTACTTATTATTTTACTATTAATTATTATTTTTGTAAATAAATTCTAATTAATTAATTTAGTTGTTTAATTAGGTCAATTTTAAATCTTTTTCATAATAAATAAAATCAATTTAGACTTAGGTTTTTTTTCTTTTAATAATCTTAATTTCCCTTTTTTTTATTATTTTCATTAAAACATAAAAACCACAAAAACATTTTTTCTTTAATTAATTAATTAATTAGTTTAGGGTTAATATTTAATTAAATGTAAAGGACCAAAGTTTCTTTATTTCTCAAAAGGGTCAAAACCCTAAGGACGTCCTGATTAAATTTCTATTCGCGCATTATTATCTATTTTTGATTATTTATGTATCTGCTCAAAGGATGTAATAGTTAATTAGGATTTTACCGCTTTATTTACTTTTCCGTATTTATTTCCAAACGGGTTTTTGCTTTTGGCGATGTATAGACCCGCGCCTTGTAATAACGTAACTTTACCTTTCCGCGATTTATTTTCCGCACTCTTAACTGTTCATATGCATGAAAGACTTGTATGAAAATAAAACCAACTCGTAGCTCACAAATGCATGATCAAAGATAAACATAAACTGAATTTAACACACATGCACATGCCACTCCTAGGGTACGCCTCACTGGTTGCCTCGAACGTGGTCGTCAAGTATAGGGTGTTTTAGAGGTCGCCCTCCTGTCTAAGATCCAGTTGCCTCGAACGGTTGCCTCAGATAAAAGGATCTTGGACATTAGGGTTACCGCTAAGGTGTCCTACTATTGCTTTGGTGACCACACATGTCCCTCATAATCGAATTAACCCGAATACCTCCAACGACGGTGCTACCTATTTCTCAATAGTGGGATAGCAATGTCTAAAGGACTCTTACACAGCCTAATTCCTTAGACTAGGTAGATTTCTCCTGGGTACTTGCTCTCTCAAAAACAAACAAAACATCTTTTCACACCTATACTTTCAAAAGGTTTTCAAACAAATTTTTCATACACTCTTGAAGACAGATACAAGAGTTACTTAGAAATTTTTCAAACGAAACTTTTTCGAAACCCACACACACTTGAAAAGCAAACAAATTTTTGAAAACATAAGAGCAAGTACCTAAGAGCCCATGGATAACCATGGATAGAAAGGGTGCTAACACCTTCCCTTTCTATAAATCTACCTCCCGAACCGAGAAACATTCTCAAAGAAGGAATTTTGCTGTGCTTTTGTCCTTTCCATGTTGGAGAACATAAAAGATGGTGGCGACTCTTGCTTACCGCGACATTTCGCGAACCAGCATTTCAAAACAGTCAGTTTTATTTCCACCGATCACAATTGTGAAGCTCTCATTTCCCTAGTTCTAGTCACAACACTTTCTTTAAACTCGAAACACGTTTTGGCCATGAATTTTCAAATTCATTTTCAAAACTTTCCTTCTAAATTGTTTGAGCTACAGTTTATATAACTTTTTTGCGAAGGTGTGGTTGTCTTCGTCTTGATGAGACGAAGAGAATGGTATCGGTCTCGTGCTCTAATTTTACAGTTTTAGCAAGCTCGATTTGAGACTAGCTGGAGGTTGAAGATGACCAGCGTGTCATCCTTCAGCCAATGAAACAGGGCCATTTGGAATTTTTGAATATCTGATTTAATTAATGATCATGTGTGTTATTCACTAATGACCATGGTATGCACAGTGCGTCTGATCCATTGGATATGCTTACTAACGTTTTTTGACTCTAATCCATTGGTCTACATTTTTTTGACTTTATTTTATTTTCTGATTTTTATATTTAAATTGTTTTAAACTTCAAAAAATCATAGAAAATTCATTTTAAGTCCAAAAAATCTGAAAATATTTTGAAAAATATTCTTGATTTTTCTCTTTTTGATTTTTAATTTTTTTACAATTTTATTTTGTGTTTTGATATTTTTAATAAATTTTCACTTTATTTGAATTGTTTTAAATGTTTAAAAATACTTTTATGCATTTTTAAATTCTAAAAAAATATGGAATGATTCCATGATATTGTGACAAATATTGGTGACCTCATATATTTTTATTTCTGACTTTGTTATTTTTTATCATTTTTTGTTTATTTTACTCATTTCTTTTAATTTTGAAAATAGTTTCTGACTTTAAAAAATTACCAAAAATTTTATAAATATATTTGAGTTCATTTCTGGTTTTTCTTTGGTCTTACTTAATCTTTCTTGATTAATTTGAACATAGTTGATATTTTTCTCTCTTATTTCTATTTTAAAACATTTTAAAACCCTTTTTAATGCATATATTAAATGCAATAATATTTTGTATTATTTTCTGGTTGATCTTGGGTTTAATTTTTTATCATGAAGTTTGTTAACATCATTGAATCCATGGTGTTGAGTCTAACTCCATAAAAATGGATGAATGATTTTAATAATAGTTTGATTAAATTTTAATTCAAATGTGGTTTATATGTTCTTTCCCACCCGTCTTCATCTCATCCCTTTCTTATGCACTAAGTGTTATTGGAGCATGATCTCTATAACTTGTCTCAAAACAAATGGTGCATAGATTGCTATTGACCGGCCTCAAAATAGGTGCAACTTCTATATAAGTCCACTTACGATTGCTTAACATAGCGCTAAATTTTGTCTCGATTAGAGAAAATGATCATTCGTGGCCCGAACCTATGTTTGCAAGACCCATGCATGTTAATTTGATCCATTTGATCCAATAACCTTGAGATTCATTGTGTGGAGGCTTTGGTTCTACCAATCCTCTAATGGATCTTCAAAAATGTTGGTCAACACGGATCACTTAAACATTGTTGAACATTATATGTTACATTGAGGATTCTTAAATGGATGATATACTTGACATAAAGCAAATGCAATTCATTGTGTAGAGGCTTTAGTTCTACCAATCCTCTAATGAATTCCAAATGCAAGATTTAAGATGACATCCAACTAACCACTAATTCTTAACAATTGACTTTATTTTATGCTTTTATTTTATGCTCTTTACTTTATGTACCATTTACTTTAGCATTTACATTTCATGCTATTTTCATCTTTGCTCACTTGAGCATTTACTTTTATGCTATTTTCATCTTTGCTCACTTGAGCATTTACTTTTATGTCATTTTTGTTTTTCTCACTTGAGATTTTCTTTTCCTTTTAAAGACACTTAATAATTAACATGAACTATAAAAAACATTAATGATACTCAGACTATTTGGTTACTATACTTGGCATTATGGAGTGATTGGACTTCTTGGACTTAGGATTAGAAACCTTGGCCTATGTTGGAGACCTTGTGACCTTAATTGATATTTTGTCTGGAGTTCTTGAGCTTTACCTCAAGACATTGGGTTGTTTGTTTGTTTTGTGTGCAGGTTATTGTGATTACGTACTTTGTTTGTAATCTGGAATTCACCCATATACAGCCGTTACTCTGCCTAATTTTTACGAAGACTTAATTCACTTGAAGTTTAGTTCCCTCAAGAAGTCCAGTATCTTTGCTTGCTTGGTTTCAAGTACTAGCTTCTTGTTGGTTAGATGGTTCTTCTCCCTAGCTATTACCTTATGCTTTAGGGTAGTCTCTTCTTCTCCTCCCATCTTCTTTAATTTCAAAAATCTTCTCCCTCCTTTTGGAAAACTCTTCTTGTTTTTTTAAACTTGAACCACTTTCATAATAAACTTGGACTTATGTCCATGCATTTTCTAAACATTTTCATAAATAAACTTCAATTAACTTAATAATACCTTGACATTTTTGTGAGAAGACTAAAAGTCAATCAATCTCATTTCAAACCATTTTGCCACTTTGGCTTTTACTTTAAAATTTTCTCAAAAGATTAGACTCTTGCCAATCCTTGTAGTCATTCAAACAACTATACTTCTACAATATGTAGTGAAGTGAGATAATTTACACTTGGGTGTTGAGTGAGGCATTGTTGATTTTAAAATCCAAGCCATATCCTCCACTTTGAGATGATGCAAATTCTCCTTTCTCATAATTGTGGGTAGTAAGTATGTTTTCCACACGGACAATGATGATGATGTATTATCTCATAAGATTAACCAACACACTTGTGTTTTAAAAATTTTAAAATGATGAACTACGTGAACCCTTATCCCCTATTGCACGAAAGCTGGTACGTAGGCGCTAAAGGTTCGCAACCGCGGCGGGTGTTAAAAATCATAAAAAATGTATTTCTTTTCTCACCTCCACCATATATTTTTCATATAACATTTTATAGCTAAAATATACATATTTTCAAAGAGGTTCCTACGGAGTACCGTAGATGTTTAGGGTGGTAATACCTTCCCTTTACATAACCAACCCCTTTACCTTGAATCTTTCCCCCTCTTTTGGGTTATTCGCTCTTTTCACATTCCTTTGAAAACAATAAAGCGTGGTGGCAATTTTTATTTTTGATCTGTATAAGTCTAGTCAATCCAATGGCTTAGTCTTAAACATTTCTACCGCTACACATATCCTACATGATCTTCTCTTCTCCCTTCTTGTCCATACAACGGAGCAGTATTGAATCATGGTTGCACCTGTACCAAATTTCGTTGCTTAGGAAGAACTTGATTGAGAACCTCCGCAAGAATTTCTTGTCGTTGATTGATGCCCTTTAAGGTATTCTTGCGCTTCAAGGTACCTTTTTACTTCATGAAACCAGGGCTTCTCTTCTGCTTTATCAGTGTCAATCTCATAGCAATGTGTTGGTTCGTCAAATCTTTCGACAATAATTATGGGAGCTTCTTTGTCCCACTTGACCTTGAACATAGATGACATGGTAGCTAAGGCATATGCTAATTGATTTTCTTCCCTTGGGATATGTTCAAAGGTAATCTCTTCAAAGTATGGGATCAAGGTTAGCACAAGTTCTTTATAAGGGATGATATTTGGATGTTTTATATCCCACTCTCCTTTAACTTGACTAATCACCAAGGATGAGTCTCCATATACACTTAAGAATTTTATTCTTAGGTCAATAGCAGCCTTAAGACCCAAGATGCATGCTTCGTATTTGACCATATTATTGGTGCAATCAAAGCAAAGCCTGGAAGTGAAAGGTGTATGGCAACCTTCTGGAGAAATGATCACAACACCAATTCCATTTTCCAAGTTCATTGGAAGCTCCATCAAAAACCATAGTCCATCGGGATCCTTTCTTAGGTCCTTCATACAGTCTAGGTTCTTCACCATCTACTATTAGCATGATATTCTCATCCGGGAATTTAAAGTTTATAGACTAGTAGTCATATACATCTTGATGCGCCAAATGATCTACTAGTACACTTCCTTTGATTAATTTTTTAGTGGTGTATTGGATGTTGTATTCAGTTAAGATCATTTGCCATAGGGCTATTCTTCCGAAGAGAGCTGGCTTCTCAAAGATGTACTTGATGGGATCCATTTTAGAGATCAATAGAGTAGTATGGGTCAGCATATATTGTCTTAGTCGGCGAGCATCCCAAGCCAAATCATAGCAAGTTTTCTCAACCAATGAATATCTTGTTTCACAGTCGTTAAATTTTTTGCTAAGGTAGTATATTGCATGTTCTTTTTGACCAAACTTGTCATGCTGCCCCAACACACACCCATTTGAATTCTCCAAAACAGTTAGGTACATGATCAGAGGTCTTCCTTCAACTGGTGGCATCAGAATTGGAGGTTCTTGAAGGTACTCTTTAATCTTATCAAAAACTATTTGGCAGTCGTCATTCCATTTTACTACTTGACCTTTCTTCAGCAGCTTGAAGAGTGGTTCACAAGTAGCAGTCAGGTGAGAAATGAATTGGGCAATATAGTTGAGTCGTCCTAAGAAACCTCTGACCTCCTTTTTTACAGGATTAACTTCAATACCTTTTCCACTGACGACAGAGCCTAGAATCTTACCAGACCCTACCCCGAAGGTGCATTTGTTTTGATTCAGCCGCAGTTTGTATTTTTCAGCCTTTCAAATAACTTGTGCAGATGATCGAGGTGCTCTTCCTAAGTTTGTGACTTGGTTATCATATCATCGATATAGACTTCTATCTCATGGTGTATCATGTCATGAAATAAAGCCACCATAGCCCGTTGATAAGTTACGCATGTGTTCTTCAGACCAAAATGCATGACCTTATAACAGAAGGTGCCCCACTGTATGGACAAAGGTAGTTTTCTCCATGTCTTCAGGCGCCACATTATTTAGTTTTACCTGGAGAAGCCATCCATGAAGGAGAATACCATGTGTTAAGCAATGTTATCAACCAAGATATCAATATGCGGTAGTGGGAAGTCGTCTTTGGGGCTTGCCCTATTTAAATCCTCATAGTCTACATACATATGGACCTTACCATCTTTCTTCGGCACTGGAACGAAATTTTCAACCCATTGGGGATACGATGTCACTGCCAAGAAACTTGCGTTGAACTATTTAGTTACCTCAGTCTTGATTTTCTCTAACATATCAGGGCGCATGCGACGAACCTTTTGTTTGATCAGAGAACAACCCTCTTTCATTGGCAGACGATAAATAATGATATCAGTATAAAGCCCTGGAAAGTCTTCACATGACCAAGTGAATACCTCAAGATAGTCGTGCAACATCTAAACCAATCTGCTTTTGGAACTTTCTTCCAGGTTGGCGCCAATCTTGAATTCTTTCTTATCTTCCTCAGCACCCAAGTTTATCACCTCAACCGGCTCTTTGTACGGTTGGATAGCCTTTTCCTCTTGTATGAAGAGTCTGGCGAGTTCTCCATGTATCTCACAATCTTCTTCACCTTCGTCTTCGACTTGATAGATTGGATTTTTGAAGCCAAGAAATGGAAATAGCAGAATTATTGTCAATGAGATCCGGAGTGGATGTGGATCTGTAAATGTGTGTGTGTGTGTGTGCGTGTAAGGTCACATGGCTATTTGAAAACGAAGTAAAGTAAAATAAAGACAAAGAGATCAAAATTTGAATGCAAAATCGTCCAATGTTTTGCACTAAATGAGCATATGATATATGAAATTACAACCCTTAACAAATTCATCATTGTGCCTCGGGAAAAGCACAAGGTTTAAAGTCATTGTTTTTATAAAAAAAAAAGAAATTATACAGACAAACTTCTTAAAGCAATGAAAAAAGTAAATAGCAAGTACTCCTGGCTGAAGGAGATTGAGATGAAGTCTTTGGCCTTACAGTTGTTGAGTCCACCGTCAGTAGTTGGGAATATCCAGTTGTGCAGGTCGCCATCACTATCAGTGTCCTCCAAAGCATTAACTTCATTATTGCTGATACAGAAAGGTGGTCCTTAGGTTCGAGCACGTTGAACCTCTTTCTGAGCCTTTGAAGAGAAACCCAATCCAAATTTCTTAGATTTATAGGGGATATCGGGAAGTTATCCCCAGATAGTGCAACCTCAATCTTCTACTACGGCTCTAACATCCTTCAGAGAAGACATTCTTGGTGAATCCTTGGCAGCCTTAGGAGTAGTAGGAGTAACTTTAGCAACAACAATCATTGGAGGGATTACTTCAAATGTTTGGAAGGGGGTTTAAATGAATTCACCATCCATTTAGACATATTTGAAAGAATTCAAATGATTGACCATATATTCTTCCTCTTCGTAGACTGTGACGATCTTCCCTTTCACTGGGTACTTCATCTTTTGATGTAATGTAGAGGTAACTGCACCAGCCCCATGAATCCATGGACGTCCAAGCAAGAAAGAATAGGTAGGGCGGATATCCACTAAATAAAATATGGAGTTGAAAACGTGAAATCCCACCTTGATCGGAAGATTAACCTCCCTGTGGACCATTATTTTTGAACCATCGAAGGCTCTCACCATAATATCGCTGAGTTTCAGCACCAGCCCATTGCAATCCAGTCTATCCAAAACACCTTTGGGTAAAACATTTAGGGAGGACCCAGTATCTATTAACACATGCGCCAAGGTTGTGCCTTTACACTTAATAGAAATGTGTAGAGCCTTGTTATGATTCTTCCCCGCCGGAGTTAAATCTGCATTAGAAAATCCTAAACCATTATCAACAGTTAGGCTTTCAACACAATTCTCATATTGATCAGTAGTGGTCTCTTGCGGTACATGGGCATTTTTCAGAAATTTCAATAAAGCTTGGGCATGTGCTTCGGAGCATAATAACATAGAGAACATGGATATTTTTGAGGGTGTCTTCCCCAGTTGTTCAACTATTTTGTAATCACTTTTTCGAATGATCTTCATAATTTATTTCATCTCTTGTTAAGAAGAGTCTTCAATTGTAGCATCTTTTGTGGGTGCCTCCGTCCGGGTAGGCTAACTCACTTTTTATTTACCTTAGGCATCAACAGTTGGCTCAACAGTAGGAATATGAACAGGTGTTGTAGAACTTGTTGGAGGAGAGATCTCCGAAGAAAAGTCTCTTCCTGTCCTAGTGGCCTTACTAGTTCTGGCAATGTTGGTAATTTAAGTATCTTCTTTTTCAGTAATCCATGGCTCTTTCTTGACACCAAGATAATAAACTTATGCCTCATGGTCTAAGGAACAACTTTGTCATAGGAATAGGGGACTAGCCCCGGTGCGGTGGTGATCATGGGAGCCACTCTTGGCTTGGCAGGAATCCTTATAGGGCCTTTAGAGGTGACCCTAATAGGAGTGTTGGAAATTATGATTATGGAAACATCTTCAAGTCTCAGCTCTGGAGATATACTTTCAGGAAAACTCTTCATGGATGGAATTTTCTCAAATAAAATTTCATGGCTATCAATCAGGTGTTGAATACCTTTCCTCATCCACATACAAACATTAGTTTGGGAAGCACAATGGTAATAGTTTTCAAGGCATCCTGGGAATAAACTGACTCTCAACAGATTCTTCTTAACAGTCATCAAGGGAGTAGTCAAATCACTTGTGGTGGAGACAAATGAAGCATCATCAATGGCATTAACATCTTTACCATGACTAGGAATGGGTGCGGTAATCACATTAGGGGTTTGAGGAGGGTCAAACTTAATTACTTTATTGTCAATCAAATCTTAGATCTTGTTCTTCAACGCCCAAAAATTATTGGTGTCATGGCCATGACTATTTGAATGATAGGCGCTTTACACATTCAGATTATATTTTGGAGAGGAGGTATTTAGATTAGGATGAGGATCTCACAACGTTACCAAATCTGCCTTCAACAGATGTTGTAAAGCTTGAGATAGTGGCATGTTTATCTTAGTGAACTGCCTTCTCGGGGCGTCTGGCCTTTGCTGATTGTTTTGTTGTTATGGTCGTTGAACTGGGGTCAGGTTAGAAATCAATACTGCTCCTACCGACTGATGACAATCATTCTTGATACGGCTCCTTTGGTCATAAACAACATTAGCTTCCTTCTTACCAACAAACGGTTTCTTTACAGCATTAGAGGTTGAGGTCATTGGGATCTTCCCACTTTTGATTCCACTTTTAACTCGCTCGCCAGTCAAAATCAACTCAGTAAGCCCCGATGAAGAACTCCCAATCAGCAAATTAAAGAGTGGACCAGTCAGGGTGCCCATGAACATGTCCACTAATTCTCTGTTAGTCAAAGGGGGTTTCACCTTTCCAGCCAGGTCCCTCCATTTCTGGGCATACTCTTTAAAGCCTTCGTTCGAGCCCATAGTCATACATTGTAATTGCACACGAGTTGGTGCAATATCAGCATTGTATTGGTATTGTCTGTAGAAGGCAACAGCCAAATCCTCCCATGTGTGGATATCACTCCCCTCTAGCTGATAAAACCATTCCAATTGTGTTCTAGATAAGCTTTCTTGGAAGAAATGAACCCATCACTTCCTATCGGCAGTGTGTATTTGAATCTTGCAGACATATGACCTTAAATGGAGTTTTGGACAAGAGACTCCATCATATTTGGCGAAGACGGGGATCTTGAATTTGTGGGGAATGACCACCCCAGGGACCAAACCTAAGTCTCCAAAGTCCAAACCATACACTGTTTGGATCTCTACAGCCTTAAGTAGGTCTTCCAGCTGTTTGTATTTATCATCTATCGGTGGGTACTACTCATCGACGTAGTCTTCATCCTTAGAAATCTTGTTATTTTTAGCCCTGGTGCTTCTAACATCCTCGTCTTGATTGTCGTTTTATTCGGAGGAGACAACATTTTCTTGAGCCTATCGGGCAGGACCTTTGAACCTCCTTTTCGTGTTGATAAAAACACATTTCTTGGTCTTCTTCATTGTGACGAGGAGCACCATCAACTATTTTTCCCTTTGGCTAGGTTTAGGAGGGTCTCTTGAAATTGTGCGTGTTGAGTTTGCAGATCTTTGATAGTTTGTTCGAGAGCCATTGTATACTAAAATGAACAGTAAATAGATGAGGAAACCTATATCGAAAAACCTGATTATGAAATGATGCATGATATGTGGATACAATGTTTTCAAGGACCTCAGGAGATTTAAATTTTCTAGCAAAAAAGGAAACAAAACCAACAATTTCATTAATAAGTTCAAAAATTACAATTGCCCCTTGGGCTTACAATGGGAAAAGAAAAAGGTCTCAAAGAGACAACAAAATGAATTCCTAAAACGAAAGACTCAAGTCTCCCACGGGCGCTTCCTCTTCATGTCGATGTAGGCATTCAGGTTTTGCTCCTCGTCAAGTTACTTTGTGAGCTACAACACTTTCTTCACGCTTACGTAGAATCGAGCTTCAAAGGTGTCTCGTTATCCTTTGAGTCGAACCCAGGACTTCTGCAACTCTTCGAGGTCAGTAGGCATGTCAGGATAGAGAATAGTATAAGGAATATCCCCCTCAGCCACAGGTTCCACAACTATTGGTAGGATAGCTGGATATGGCATCATGAGATTTTGAGCGCGAGCTCGAACCCATTTAAGATAAGGATCCAAAGGGATAGAGTTCTTGTGTCCCAAAGTCTTTCTATCAACCTTGTTTACCATGCCCCAAGCTCGTACAAACCTTTGACGATAACCTTGGACATTATTCTCGTAGTCGAATACAATACCCTGGATATGTGCTTTATGAGGATCATCTCTTCGAGCATAACCAAACTGTCGCAGAGCAATAGAAGGGTTATAAGTAATGAATCCCCTAATGACAAGGAATGGAACATTAGGGAATTCCTCACAGCGATTAATGATAGTAACATCTTCAATATACCGGGAACACCAATAGATATCTGAATGGGAGAGCGGCATCATCCTTTGAGACAACCTCAAGCCTTGTTCATTCTTCAATAACGACCAGGGAAGGTGAAAAATAAACCACATAGATAGAAACGGTATGCAACACATAAGAGCCCTTCTCCTCCTCATGGTACGAGTGTGAAGATAATGCAAAATGTCTTCGAGCAAAGTAGGCACAAGGTTACGAGAAAGGAAAACTTTGACAGCATTCACATCTATGAGGTTGTCTGATTAGGGAACAGTATCTAACCATAGATTAAAGGAGCCAATACTTCTTAAAAAGCTTGCAAACCCAAAGAATCTAGAAATAGATTGTTTTAGTTTAATTAATTGTTTATTTTTAATTCGATTGGGTTGTATTGATTGTTTATTTAGACTTTTAATTGTATTGTCGATTCGACTCATCCCAATTCATAAATTTGTACCCCCATTACCGAAACCCTGTAATAGCTTAAATTTATTTTATGCATATTTAATTTCCGCAATTTACTTCTTTCCTTATTATTGTATAGTAATTAGGCGTGTATGGCAAGATTTAAAATCAAACGCTAGATAACCCTAATCAAGACAAATTTACTGAATATAAATCACTTTTCACACACGCTTGAATAGTAATTAGGTCTTTGCCTCGAACGTGGGACTCTTTGGAAAAGACCCTCGATTAAAAAAGATCGTAGTCCCTCGATGACCCTTAGACGTTGCCTTCGGTAAATGATCTTAGTCCCTTACGAAAAATTGCTAAAGCATCCTACAAGTTGCCTTCTATGATTGTATAATGACCCACGCCTGTTCCTCACATCCCCAAATATGGCTTCCTATTAACTAATGGTAGGAAAGCAATACCTAAAGGAGGAGGAAAAGAACAATTACTTTTTAATAGGTAGATTGCTCGTAATTGCTTGCTCACAAACAAAAACCATTTTCACACCTCACATTTTCAAAAACAAACATCTTTTCAAACACTTTCCTTTCGAACAAATATTTTAAAAAAAACACTTTGTATGCGTTCTCAAGGATACGAGAATCATTACAAAGTTTTCCGCATCATGGCGTTTTCAAAATATTTCCGAAAATAAACATTTTTGTATACATTCTCAACGATACGAGAATCATTGCAAAATTACCATTTTTTAAAACATCTTCAAACATTTTCAAACATACACAAACACAAAGCATTTCAAAGTGAGCTAGCAATTAAGAGCCCGTAGATAACTACGGATGAAATGGGTTCTAACACCTTCCATTTTCATAACCTACCCCCCGAACTCAAGAAAATTATCAAAAGGTCTTTCCTGTTCTTTTCACTCTTTCTTTTATTAGATAAAACAAAAGTATATTATTAGGCCGGACCGGGTCGGGTCCAAACCCAACTCCCAACTTAAAACCAAACGGGTTGTCGAAACCCTAAGGATCAAAACGCGCTTAATAAAACAAAGCGGCCACTAGATGAACGAAAATCTTCTTGATAATACTATGTTCTTTATCTCTCTATAACCCAATTTTAGGATGAATCAATAAAAACAACAACACCTCATTCATTCTCTCTCAAATTTCCGATGCCCCTTCCTTTGTTGTTTGATTTTGCCATGGAAGAGAACATGAGTTCTCCCTCGATTCTTAACTAAAAAACAACATCAATAATCAGAAGCAAAACCCATCATCCCCCGCAAAACCTTATAAACCCATGATTTCTCTTCACTATTTTTGTAGAACTTACATATTACAATCAACAAAGATCAAAAGGGAAATGAAAACATACACAGATCTATAATAATCAAAGTGTGGCTATGATGAAAAGGTTACTGATCTCGAGCAGCTCCAGTTACAACTTCGAGGTAAGTTTTGTGTGCCTTGTTCCAATCTTTATCTTCTTTTTTTCATTGCTCTATGAAGTTGTATTGAGTTAAGGTTGTTCATGTTAAGATTATGTTGTTGTTATGCTGAATACGCATTGTTTCTAGCATGAAGGTGATGATAGGGTTGGAGTGTGATTATGGACAGAGGGAGTATGCAGTTTTTTTTCGTGGATTTTCGTAGGTTTGAAGGTCAAGTAACGAAGAACTGAAGCTTTAAGACGTGTCTACAATTTCTGGTACTCCTGTAAGGATCGCTTATAAGGGTCCTTTGAAGATTATTGTCGAACCTAGGGTTGCTCCTCTGATCCTTAATGCACCTGGGCCAATTCCATACTCCTCTGATAAGGCTATCTGTTGGAATTATGGAGTTGATGTCTACTACCATGGCATCAAGCAAGAAACAATGACTGTCGAAGATGAAAATACTGAATTTACTGATCCCAACATTAGCAATATTGTTGGGACTAGTAAGGTTACCAAAATTTGAAGGGTTTTCTCTCTAGAGATCTCTCGAAGGCTGTTACTACACCAGTTCATATCACTACTACTAAATCAACTACTGAGACTCGAGGTAAAGAACATATGACTGAGCCGGCCCAGACTGAGGCACCAAAAGAGGTCACTGTTGAAGACACCTCCAAGAAGGAGATGGAGGAAATACTAAAGATTATCCGAAAGAATGACTACAAGATTGTTGAATAGTTAGGGATGACACCCTCTAAAAAATCTATGCTATCTATGTTGTTGTTCTCTGAAGTTCATGCTCAGGATTTGGTAAAATTTCTGAAATATGCACATGTACCGCAAGAAATCTCTATTGATGAGTTTGAAAATCATGTTTCTAGCCTAAAAACTGATAATGGGTTGGTGTTTTCTGACGCAGACTTAACTCCTGCGGGAAGGAATCATAATAAGGCCATGCATGTCTCTATTGAGTGTAGGGGCACAACCTTTTCTCATGTGTTGGTGGACACAGGTTCCTCATTAAATGTATTTCCAAAAGCCGCTTCAGGAAGACTTGACTACGAAGGGGTTATGCTAAAACCCAGTGACATTGTGGTAAGAGTTTTTTATGGTTTTAATAGAATGGTGCATGAAGAGGTTGATCTTCCAATCAAAGTGGGTTCCCAGGTCTTCGACTCTATTTTCTATGTGATGGACATTTATCCAGCCTATTATTGCTTACTTGGACGCCCTTGGATTCTTATGGTAGGTGTTGTTACTTCTACCTTACATCAAAAGTTAAAGTGTCCCGTGAAAGGAAAGATAGTTACAATTTTCAGTGAAGAAGAATACATGGTGAGCCACTTGAACTCCTTCAAGTATGTTGAGATGGATCGTGAATTCATTGATACTCCTTACCAGACCTTTGAAGTTATTCCTCATATAACCCCCGTTGATAAAGTTGTTCCTCCTAATCCTAAGGTTACCAGGATTCCACCAAAAATGGCTTCTCTGAAAGACACTAAGGCTGTGGTTGAAGAAGGTGATTGCATTATATGGGGTCAACTCCCTGATATTTCTTAAAAGTCCGACAAATTCGGTTTGGGTTTCACCTCACAGGCTTAGAGAGTTTTTTGTCGTGCTCGTGCTAATTCTAGGAGACTGCCATTTTTCATCAACAACAATGAAATTCATGATAATCAAGTTAACACTATGGAAGACGCTGATAGTGATTGCGACAGAGACAGTTGGATCTTCCCTACTACCGGAAGTGGGCTCAATAATTGGAACACTGAAGACTTTATACCAATCTCCTTTAGTCAGGAGTAAATTTTATTTTCTATTTTGTTAATTTCAAGTATTTTTGGTTATGTAATTTAAACAATAAATCATTGGATGTTTGCATTTAAATTTTGTGCTCTTTGTTTTTATTTTACTTTATTAATTTCAAAATAGTTATGTGTTCTTACACACGCCCACACAACAAATTGCCGATCCATATCCACCCTGGATCTCGTTGATAACAATTATGTTATTTCCAATTATGACTTTGAAAATCCAATCTACCAAGATGATGATGAAGGTGAGGAAGATTGTGAAATACCTGGTGAGCTTGCTAGGATGTTAATGCAAGAAGAAAGAGTCATACGACCACATGAAGAGCTAGTTGAGGTTACGAACTTGGGTACTGAAGAGGACAAGAAAGAGGTTAAGATAGGTGCCAACCTAGAAGACAATATCAAAGAGAGATTAATCCATATGTTACGTGACTACGTTGAGATCTTTGCTAGGTCGTACGAAGACATGCCAAGGCTTAATACTAACATTATGGATTACCGTCTACCGATGAAGGAAGGTTTTCCTCCTATAAAGCATAAGGTTCGTCGTATGTGTCCCGAGATGTTTGAAAAGATCAAAGCTGGAGTTATGAAGCAGTTCAACGCATGTTTCTTAGCAATTACGTCTTATCCGCAGTGGCTTACAAATGTGGTGTCAATACCTAAGAAGGACAGTAAGGTGCGTATGGGTATAGACTAAGGGATTTGAATAGGGCAAGCCCCAAATATGACTTTCCGCTTCCACATTGATATTCTGGTTGACAATACCTCTTAGCACAATGTATTTTCCTTCATAGATGGTTTCTTTGGTTATAATCAAATCAAGATGGTGCCTGAAGACATGGAGAAGACTACTTTTGTCACACATCGAGGAACTTTTTGTTACAAAGTTATTCATTTTGGTTTAAAGAACGTAGGTGCAACTTATTAGTGTGCTATGGTAGCTTTGTTCCATGATATGATCCATCATGTGATAGAGTTTTATGTTGATAACATGATATGCAGGTCACAGACTAAAGAAGAACACCTTGACCACCTGCACAAGCTGTTTGAGAGATTGAAGAAGTATAAATTGAAGTTGAACCCAAACAAGTGCACCTTTGGGGTAAGATTTGGTAAACTCTTAGGTTTTGTCGTTAGTGGTAAAGGTATTGAAGTGGATCCTTCCAAGGTTAAAGACATTCAAGAAATTCCAGCTACCCGTACTGAGAAGGAATTCATAGGTTTCCTTGGACGATTGAACTATATTGCTAGATTTATTTCCCATTTAACTGCTACTTGTGAGCCAATCTTCAAGTTACTAAAGAAAGATCAAGTAGTGAAGTGGAACGACAATTGTCCGATAGCCTTAAACAAAATCAAGGAGTATCTCCTGAAAACTCTGATTCTAATGCCACTAGTTGAAGGAAAACCTCTGATCATGTACCTGACAGTATTAGAGAGCTCAATGGGGTGTGTATTGGGGCAACATAACGAGTCTGGTAGAAAAGAGCATGCAATATACTACCTTAACAAAAAATTTACCGACTGTGAAACAAGATACTCATTGTACGAGAAAACTTGATACGCTTTGGTATAGGCTGTACGTCGAATAATATGGATCTAATAAAATACATATTCGAGAAACCCGCTCTCTCTGGAAGAATAGAAATATGGCAAATTGTCTTGACAGAATATAACATTCAGTACACTAATCAGAAAGCAATCAAAAGAAAGTGTATTGGCAGATCATATGACTCATCAAGTTGTGGATGACTATCAGTCTATGAATTTTGAGTTCCCGAATGAGAATATTATGCTAGTTACTGATTATGAAGAACCTGGATCGTATGAAGGACCTGAATCAGGATCCCGATGGACTATGGTCTTTGACAGAGCTTCCAACGCGCTTGGAAATGGGATTGGTGTTGTGATTGTCTCTCATAAGGGTTTCCCTACACCCTTCACCACTAGATTATATTTTGCCAGTACCAACAAGATGGCTGAGTATGAAGCATGCATCATGGGTATCAAAGTTTCCATTGATATGAGAATTAAATTCTTGAATGTATATGTGGACTCAGTCCTAGTGATCAGTCGAATTAAGGGAGAATGGGACACAAAGCATCCAAATCTCATTCCTTATCGGGAGCATGTGCTGACATTAATTTCGTATTTCAAAGAAATCACTTTTGAACACATTCTGCGAGAAGAGAATCAATTGGCAGACGCACTAGCTACCATGTCATCTATGTGCAAAGTCAGATGGGATAATGAAGCTCCTCAAATTAGTATTGAAAGACTAGACGAACCGGCACATTATTACAAAGTTGATACTGATGAAGTGGAGGAAACGCCTTAGTACCATGAAGTAAAAAGATACCTCGAGATTGAAGAGTAACCTGAAGGGGAATCTATCAATGATAAGAAATTTCTAAGGAGGTTCTCTACCAAGTTCTTTTTGAGTAACAAAATCTTGTACAAGCGCAACCACGATTCGACTTTGCTTCATTGTGTAGAAAAGAAAGAAGCTGGGAAAATTATGTAAGATATGCAAGAAGGAATATTTGGTACTCACTCCAATGGACATACAATGTCTAAGAATATTATGAGAGTGGGTTATTATTGGTCTACCAAGGAAATTGATTGCCACCATCACTCCAAAACTTCTCACAAATGCCATATTTATGTTGACAAAGTACACATGCCCCTGGTTCCTTTGAATGTCTTGACTGCTCCTTGGCCATTTGTAATGTGGGGCATTTATATGATTGGAGAGATTAAGCCTACTGCTTCCAATGGGCATCATTTCATCCTTGTCGCTATTGATTACTTCACGAAGTGGGTAGAAGCAGCCTCATTTTCCTCCGTTACCAAGAATGTTATGGCTTGGTTCATTAAGCATAATATTATCTATCGGTATGGCATACCTGCAAGGATCACCACAGACAATGGTACCAATCCTAGCAGTACTATGATCACAGAACTCTGCATACAGTTCAAGATTAAGCACCACAATTCTTCTCCATATCGACCAAAGATGAATGGTGCAGTGGAAGCTGCCAACAAGAATATCAAGAAGATTTTGCAGAAGATGACGGTGACATACAAAGATTGGCATGAGATGCTACCATTCGCCTTTCATGGTTATCTCACTTCAGTATGTACATCAACTGGGGAAGCCCTATTATCTCTAGTCTACAGTAAGGAGGTTATCTTACCTGTCGAAGTCTAAATTCCTTCCCTAAGTATTATGAAAGACACAGGTTTAGATGAAGATGAATGGATTCATACTAGACTTGACCAGATAAATTTGATTGATGAAAAAAGGCTTGCGACTGTTTGTCATGGTCAGATGTATCAGAAACGCATGATCAAGGCCTTTAACAAGAAAGTCAAACATCAGGTGTACCAGACTAGTGATTTGGTAATAAAGCATATCATCCTACCACAAGGTGATTCCATGGGAAAATGGACTCCCACATACGAAGGGTTATTTGTGATTAAAAATATATTTCCAGGCGGTGCTATGATACTTACCACCATGGACGATGAAGATTTTCCACACCATGTGAACACGAACATAGTAAAAAATACTACGCATAAAAGAGACCTGCTAGGTTGACTGGCCTAGGCAAAAAAAAGGGCATCCCGGCGAACCAAAAGGGTTCAGGAAAACATTAGGGAATATATATATATATATATATATATATATATATATATATATATATATATATATATATATATATATATATATATATATATATATATATATATATATATATATATATATATATATATATATATATATATATATATATATATATATATATATATATATATATATATATATATATATATATATATATATATATAAGTTGTACATTCGGCAAGTCGAAAACCTTAAAGGGCGGCTTGGCCAAAAAAGAATATTTCGTTGGACTAAAAACTCGGAAGGGCGGTCGATAAAAAGTTAGGGGTTAAAGCATACAACTATGTCTCGTTGGATCACCCATCTACTTACAGCCAGCATAATTACTAATGTCAAGTTCAAATGGTACAGATCAATTCAATCAACTTCTTCCGACAGCAAAGGATGAGATGCTTGAAGACATAGGGGAAATAACAGAGTTGAAACTCGACGGGATCATTTCCACATAACTATTTTTCTTTGTACCCCTTTTCCTTTTACGACAATTTTCTCTTACTAGGATTTTTGTCTCCTTGTAAAACTGTCTATTTATAGGAAAACTTTCCAAATCAATGCAATCAAATTTCAAATTCAATTTTTTTACTATCTCTATTTTGTTTTCATAAACGTCCAATGATTACATTGAATGAACATATGCATTTAAATATGATTATTGTTTACAAATATATGCATGAAAACGTGATTAGCATTTACTAGAGACTCTAGGAGTCAGGATAATGTTCAAGTTAACCATAAATTCCCACAGATAAATCTCCTTAGAGCTATTTTCATAAGCTAATCCCCATCAGATATTATTTCTTCGGCGTAGTCTGCAAGGTTTATTTCCCCAACATAGTTTATTTCTCAAATAGTACAATTCCCCTACAAGATTCTCTTCATTGGTCATATATCACTCAACGTTGTTCTCCCCAGAAGAGTTAATAGTCATATCTGTAACCTGGTCAGACAACACATCATAGGATTATCCATCTCTTTTATCCCCAGTCAGAATACATAAGAATCAAATCCTTTCAAGAATGGAAAATGACCGACTCTCCTTGAATGCTTCTATCCCCAAGCAGAAGTCGAAGATCCCCAATAAAATGTCCTCAAACAGAAAGCAGAAACCCCCATTAGAAGCGTTTTAAAAAAAGCTGAAGAATTACCATCTTCATCCCCAACAATAATCAAGGATTTATTTTCCCAGCCATACATTATTATATGAAGCTACCGATTCACTCCAATGATATATTTCATCCATACATCATTTGCAAAATATCATAACATATGCATACGAAAGACATATACTATTCTAATTTATTTTGAGAGCATCATTATAAAATACATTTCATGCATCATGACATTGCATAGAACTAACTTTGTCTTTTCTGGTTAAGTTTGCAAACAGACGAATATTATCAGCAATTTAGAGACAAGTTGTAGATCAATTCCCAAAACAAGATGGGGCGACTATCTAAATGACCAAATGATTTCCTTCCGATCTTCATTCTGAAAAGCATTTCCTTCAGATCTTCATTCTGAAAAGCATTTCCTTCATATCTTCATTCTGAAAAGAAATTCCTTCAGATCTTCATTCTGAAAAGCATTTCCTTCAGATCTTCATTCTGAAAAGCATTTCCTTTAGAGCTTCATTATGAAAATCATTTCCTTCAGATCTTCATTCTGAAAAGCATTTCCTTCAGAGCTTCATTCGGAAAAGCATTTCCTTCAGAGATTCATTCTGAAAATCACTTCCATTAGATCAAGTCGAGCGTAGACTCATTATGGTACTCCTATCAATAGTTACATCAGATGGCATCTTTAAGACCATCTCTGACGGGATCCCGTCACCTCTCCAAATGGCATCTTTAAGCCCATTCCCAATATAATCTACCAACAATGTTATTTTGTGTACATGTAAGTGAAAATTTCTAGGCACTTAAGTGTTCAATCCTCTTCCACCTTCAGATCACGAATGGAAAACATGCCAATCTAACTCTTCAGGTTTAAGAAGATTGAACAGGGGCAGTTGTCGTACCCTAAAAAATACCCTCCCATTTTTCAAGACAAATTAATTCAAGATACTTCCTCATGGATATCAAGGTCCTAAACACTCAAGACTGCGCAAGAGTTGACCAGACAAACCCTCCTCTTAAGCATTGACCTACAACTAGGGTTTTGTTTTTCCCAAGTAAAATTGGACTTATAATGCCTCAAGTGCACTTCATGGTTTCCCATATGCTTCAAGGTATCGTCATACCAAATTTCAAGCCTTGCAGCACAAGTTTCCTCAGTCAATTATCCAGATGATTGAAAATCAACTATATTGGACAAAAGGTCAACTTTGATCAATTTACAGTCAAACTTCAAGATTTTTTTCAACATCTTGAAATCAAATTCATCACTTGATCAAGGGTTGATCATGATTCATCAAGAAAACTAAAGATTTATCAAAAGTCAAAAGTTACTAAATTAGGGTTTTCTTAAGGAGAAGTTAACTAAACTTTGATCAAGCATAACTTTCACATACTTCATCAAAAATGTCTCAACCCCAACCCATTTTGATGGAAATTAAATTCTCTACAACTTTGTCTCTCTAAGCTCAAGGCCAAAAATGCTTCATTTGAGAGATATGAGCCATAACATTACAGGTCATTTTAAAAGTTAACAAAAAGTCACTTTTTGTCAAAGAAATTTACATCAAGCCTAAGACTTAAAATGTAAAAATGAACAACATGAAGGTTGTAGGAGACATCTTAAGATTTCCAAAAAGTTAAAGATCACCTTCATATGATAAAAATTGGGTGAGATATGATTTATGCAAGTATGACAATTTTGAGAAAATGCATGAAATCCAAATTGAGTAAATTTGAATTTTTGGGCTAATGAGCCTATCTTTTAAGGTCCAAACGTGTTCCTAACCTCATCATGAACCTCTAAGTCCATCCATTTGTTTTTGTGGTTTTTTATTTCTTTTATTTTGATTTTATTCTATTAAAAGTAAAATAAATCAAATAAAATACTAAAGCAAAGATATGAGGCGCATGACCTTTGTTTTAAATCAAATCATAAGGCTAAAAATAAGATAATCAATTATAAAAAACATGTGGGATTGATTGGCACATGATTGGATCAAAAGGATTTCCAAGCAAATTTTTTGTCATGAAATACAAAGATTTGGCTAATGTTTGTTGACCTAATTCATGGCCTATAAATAGAGAACATGTTCATACATTCAAGGACACGAAATTACCTCAAGAACACACTCATAAAAATTCCAAAATTTGTCAAAACTAGGGAAAGAACAAAACCTTGTGTCCAGTCTCTTGGAATCAAAATCAAGCATTCCATCGAGTTCCTGAAGTCCCCAGGGAGTCATTCCAATAATCATTTCAGCTTGAAGCATCCCAAAACGTGCCAACCAACATCACCGGTTTGTTGGACTTTCTTGAAATTCAAACTAATTATTCATGCAATATAACTGAATTATATGCATATATTCATGATCATATTTATGTTTGGAATTGCTTTGACGTATTACTTTTGAAGTTTAGTGCCGGAATAACAAAGTGCCATTGTTAGGGTACAACTGATTTTTGTTTCGAAACTCATGATATAGTCACATTCATGCCAAAACAACCTCACCATTGGATTCGGGAGGGTCGATTTAGGGGGATAGGGTCCTCCTTTGTCTCTAACGTGCGCTATTTTTATAGGTTGATAAAAGGTCTAGCCGGAGAAAACAACCAGAGCTAGGGCTCCGGCGCTTCTCCGGTTCATTGGTTTTATTATATAATTGTTTTATTGTGTTATGATAATAGATTGGAAGCGTAACATAAATGGTTGAGGCGAGGCCGTGTAATGTGAAGGGTGTGGGTTCGATTCCATGCGTTCTGCATTTATTTTTGTCATTTTCTCAAACTAGCATGCATGTTCACAATATAATGATCAATTCCTATTTGCTATCACCAACAACACGCCGACTCAGTGGCAAGGGAGGCGCTATGTGACTCTCGGGGCGTGGGTTCAACACCCACCCCTTGCATTTTCCCCCTATTTTTTATTTAACCTAATTTCTTTTCTATTTTCTTAATTAACCCTAATTATTTTATTAATCATCATTAAACTAACCTAATTGTTTTTCTTAACCCTAATAAATTAGGTTTAGGTTTTAACTATAATTTAATTTAATTTTTTTATTTAAAAAATTAATTATTTAATCAACTTTTTATTATTAAAAATCAATTAGAAATTTAAGGTTTTATTAATTACTATTATTTAAATTATTTTCTATAAAAAAACATCAAAATATTAATACCTAGAACTTTAGGTCTTCTAAACTTTTTTTCAAAAAAATAAACATTTTCTTATTTTCTGTATTATTACTTAATTTTCTTAGATAAAATGTATAGGTTGCATTATTCGATCGTAATAACTTAGGTTTATTTTTCTTGCGTTTTTTGTTTTCTTCTAAATTATGTATCTGCTCCGAGGATGTAATAACTGTAGATTTAATTTCTCACACTCTACTATTATGTAACTGCCTCAAAGTCATGTAATAGCTTAGGAATTTTACTTTCCGTATTTTATTTTCCGTACACTTTATAATTGCTAGTAACTAGGGTTTGTATGGCAAGACTAAAAAAATGTAGAAAACCCTAATATCAAGATAAATAACTTAAAACAAACACTCTTCACACTTGTGCCTCTAGGGTACCCTCTCTTGTTACCTTACAAAATATCGGTCATGTCCCTCGAAATTAGGGAAGCTTTAGTAAAATACCTTCGAAGTTGCCTACGAAAATGATCTGGTCCCTCCAATACAAATTGCTAAAGTATCATTACATGTTACATTTGATGATCATTCGTTGACCCTACGCATGTCCCTTCACATCCAATAGATAGGGCTACCTACTAACTAATGGTATGGATAACACTATCTCTAAAGGATAAAGAAAAGAATAAGAACGACCTTTAGTGGGTAAGTAACTCTTAATCGCTTGCTCACCATATTTTCTAAAAGACATTTTTCACACATCACACTTTCAAATGAAATATTTTCTAAAACACTTTGTACGCATTCTTGAGGACTGATACTAGAATCATTACAAAGTTATCCTTACATTGGCTTTTTCAAAATATTTTCAATTAAATCACACACAAAGCAAGTTTTCAAAAGTGAGCTTAGCAATTAATAGCTCGTAGATAACTACGGGTGAAAAGGGTGCTAACACCTTCCCTTTTCAAAACATACCCCCCGAACTCAAAATCTATCAAAGGTTTTTCCTACTCTTTTCACCTTTTCTAAATGTTGGATAAAAGAAAAGTCAGTGGCGACTCTTTCTATCCGCACAATTAGATAAAACTAAAAAAGTCAGTGCTTCCACCATATTACAAATGGATTTCTGGAGTACATTTATCATGTAGCTATGCCACCTCACCATCCTGTTAATGGTGGTCGTGGACGAGTACGTGGGAGAGGCCACCAGTAGCAGATGTCCTATGCTCTACCTTTATTTTATACCTTATTTTGAAACATTATGGACAATGGTTGATATATGTGTGAGGGAGCAAGCTATACTGCTTTTGTTTATTGTTTTCTAGGTAGTTTTATTTTTCCATTTGCTCTTTAGTGTTAGTGTCAGTTGAGTCGAATTCTTGCATTGTCGAGTCTCTATGCTTTTTTTCCGCTATTTGTTGATTCCCCTATTTTTTTTAGCTATAACAAAAAAAATTGGTTTGACTTAAAACATGATACCTTAAAAATTATATAGGTTGTTTTACACTTAGGCTATGTTGGATTGATTTGAGAAAGACTCACCAAAATAGATACCATTGAGACACCCTAAACTCCCTGGTTATGTATGATCAATTGAATACATATTATACCGAGACCTTAAGTTTGAGTCTTTAAGTAGCCCCGAGTAGTTTATGCTAGCAGACATCACCATCTTAAGCACAAACTACATAGGGGGTTGATGAATATAAGTGGATAATCCCAAGAATTATATATATATATATATATATATATATATATATATATATATATATATATATATATATATATATATATATATATATATATATATATATATATATATATATATATATATATATATATATATATATATATATATATATATATATATATATATATATATATATATATATATGTTGTAACTTAATAAAATAGGGAATGCACCTATTAAGTTAGGTGACCCACACCTGGTCACTTAACCCAACAGTTGTGGAACCTACACAAGTTTTCATAAAAATTTGTTGTTAGTTTGTTAAGAGGTGTCTGGTGCTGAACTTGGTAGGGCGGACTATGGTTCGATCCCCCGTAACATGCAATTGGGTAAATAAAGGGGTTTCCAAACTCATGTGCCAGAACCTCGTGTTAAAGGATCAGAGTCACTAACCAACTACTCTACTATGTGGGTACAAGGATAAAGGGCTTAATGTGATTGCGCTCGAATGAAAGTGGGTAAAATAAAACAAAATAAATAGGTTGAGCTATAATGGAATGATTCAAACTGGTTTGGATTAAGGAGGGAGTTTTTGACTGTGTTTGCAGTTTTGTGTCACCACGATATCCTTAGTGTTGAATTTGAGTACTTATCATTCTAAAAAAAATGCCTCGCAACCACGTTCAATTTGAGTTATGTCATGTATTTTTATCGAACTTGTGTTTAAATTAATCTTTATGCTGATTATTTGCTTGAGGACAAGAAAAGATTCAAGTGTATGGGAGTTTGATAACGCGAAATTTCATTGTATTTTCGACTCGACTCGCATGAATTATTTTACCATTTTTAGTCATATATGTCATTTTATTTTGGTAGTGTTCATGTATTTCAGGTGTTTTTCCTCCAAGAAGCTTGTATGAGAAAAAAAGAAGAATTGGCAAAGAAAATGTGAAGTAACAAAAGAGATAAAGAAAATCTGCACACAGAAGGTTGTGGCCCTCGCCACACCTTCTGTGGCCCTCGCCATGCTTCCTGTGGCTACTGCCACAAGATTTTTTTATAACAGAACCCACGTTCCTTCCCACGTCAGAGCCACGAGACAATCACTTGTCCTATTTTCTCTCTACAAGACCAGGCATGACGAAAATCTCTCCATTAACAAAGTTATTCCAGATTTTACTTGAGGGAGTTACGAGACTCAAGAGATCTATAAAATGGAAAGGATTGACAGTTACAAGGTCGAAGAATTTTCCATTGTTCAGAGCACTTTTCCTTCTAGATTCTAAGAAGAAAAATCACCATTTTAAAAGTGATAGCTTTCCACATCGGGGAGCTATTGCAACGTTAGTTTTAGATTTACATTTTAGTTTTTTAATTATGTACTTTTGGAAGCGAATCCTGTCGACATTTATGGAGGATTGTGAAGTAATTTTTTGTTCAAGTTGAAGTCAAGTTCCTTTTGTAATGGAGATTATTTCCAGGTTTTTAATTCAATATTTATTTATATTTACGTTATAGAAATCATGTTTTATTCTATGATTAACTACTGTGGTAGCATGTTTCTATTCAAAACTATGTCCAACTAATTTCCTTATATACTGGTATGTAAATTAATCTAACTGAAGGGATTCGAAAATGTATTGGTATAAATATTTACAAACTACTTTCCTGGTTTTGGTTTCTAATTAAATTATTAAAATTGTTTTTGTTACGAGAGTAAAAGACAACAAAGGTTAAAATCAATACAATGAGAGTTTAATATTTTTAATCGGATAATAGTAATTGATCATTCATTCTAAATAAAGCGAGAGCGCTTTAGGATTAATTAGATTTTATTGGTTTCCAAAAAGTGTTTTTAAATTTAAATGAGACAGCAAGAGCAAACATTTAGATTTAAGAATACAGTCTAAGTCAATAAACACAAGAGTGTGAGATAAAGATTCTTAAACTAATATTTTCTGCTGGAAAAGTATTTTTAAGAAAAACAAAACCAATGATTAGTTGGATCACTGAAGTTGGACAAATTACATATTGGTAATCTTTATTTCGAATATATTATTAAACTTGAATCTACTCCCTATTTCTCTCAAAAACCTAAGATTAATTTTCAGCCTTAGAATACATAATAACATTAGATAGCATTAGTTTGATTAGAAGTCCATGTGGGTTCGATATCTTTTTAAACTACACGATTAGATTATGCACTGGAAGTCAGTAATTCCGACAGACTCTTAAAGTAGAGATCAAGGAAACAAGTTTTCTCTTTCAAGATATATCATTTTCCCTCGTGTTATTTTTAACATATTGAAGGCTTCTTAACATACTTCTTGATGATGATGCTCATATTTCCTAGAATAGCACCAGGCTTTATATTTCGATGAGTTTCTTCCAAAACATTAGAAGCATTGCTTTCCCTCAGAAACTAAATAAGTTGGCATTGATGAAACAATTTAGAAAGAAGCCTTACTTAAGGCACATTTTTCTTATGATTCTTGATGGATTCATTATCGGCTTTACAAAGGTGATTAAAGATATATGGATCCAGATTTATCTTCTCCCTATTAACCAAGAACCATATGAAATTCTTCTGATCCCAAGATATTTGATATGTACTACCTTCTCTAGGTCTCAAGCTATAGATTAAAATCTTGAACAGATGTTTGTACATGAAAAACATATACTTCACTTTACCAAAATCAACATATTTTTCTTTGATAAGCCGGGTGGACTTGATACATTCATATTCTTTTCATACATCATTAAAGTTTAAAACAAACTTCCTTCATTCTTCACACAAATGAGCTTAGCAATGAGGTCGTGGATAATGGTTACTTCAACACCCATTTCAATATACCTTATTTTAACTTCCTTTATCCCCGTAGCAGAAACCTTATCAACAACTTGTGCACGGACCCATGAATCTCTTACCAAGAGAGGATAACATATACCATTTAACATATCAAAGATTTTATGCCATTCACCTTAAATGATTAAAAATCAACACTTTTCTCTATAACCAACTTCAGTTCCTCTTGAAAAATATTTATAGTCTTAGGATTAACAAGAAAACATGTTCCAGCTTGAAGCCATTGCAAATAGAGTTAGGGTTTCTAAAAGGGTATTTATGAAAAGGGTTTTTCAGGGAAGGTTAGAAATGAAAGTGTAAGTTGTGAAATGTGAGAGTGTGAGAAATACATTTCACAAAGTTTATTAAGTGAAAGAAATTTTTTTATTTAAAAGAGACTTAATGACTAGGGAGCGGGAAACACAAACGTCAAGACAAATTCATCATTACCTGATGGTTTTTACTCAGCAGTTACAAACCACGTGTCAGAGGATGTTTCAGTTTTGAGACACATAAATGTAAAAATGTCATAAGAAAGCAGTTAACCAACGATTCCATTTATGTACTATCAGAGGAACTTAGTCAAAGTATGATATTTAGAGATTGAGATACTTCAGACTCTACTATTCATCAAAGGCTATTCTAGAGCTTCTGATTATAATTTCTTCAAATCATCCTCAGATTTTGTTCCAATATATATAACCAAGCACTTTTACCTTTAAACAACAGTATAGGTAAAAACGATTATTTGTATTACTTGATTAACATATATGATCCTTTACCACAAATATAGTAGAAGCATTGAATCACTGCTTATCACGGATCAAATAGTCTTATAAATTATATAAAATATAAGGATTAGTGACTGTTAAGAAAAACCCAGGAAAATAGACATACCTTTGCACAATTTATGAAAGTCTGTTGATTTGTTTTTTTTAAGCTTAAATCACTTGATTATGGATACCATTTTGTTCCAGTAATATTCTTCTGCAGAAGTTTTGGAAATCGATTTTATTCTAACTATAGGAGCCACTAAGAGCTCCTTTATCTGGATGATCTTCAGAGGTTAGATAAATTATGAAGGACCAGTCTCTGGACACTTTGATTTAGTAGTACTAGTAGCAGTCATCCGCCTTTTCTGGTTCTTTCCAAATTCCATATTTCCTTCCTTTTTCAGAGTTGGGATTTGAACATATGTTTTTCTTCTGTTATATGTCGTAACAAGCCATTGTCCAAGTATCATGACTCCTATTTTCTTCTAATATTTTCTGCATAAACAATTTCATATTTGGGTACCCATAATTTGATGGGTCCTTTGGGGTTAGTTCTGAAAGGTCTCTTTTGACCATGTACTTTAGCCTTCATGTAGTAAGGTTTGGAATGTTTCAAGACTCTTGATTCAAAAGATTCATGTCTTGAATGAATTCTATCCTTTAATTTAAAATCTCTCAAAACCTTAGAATCTATTATCTTATATTTTGTTTTTCTTAGAACTTCAGACATTTGAACCATTGCAACTGGCTTCTTCAGAACCTTGGACTTTGAGGTCTTTGGTTGTAATTTATTTAGAGATTCTAATTCAAAAGTCATTGATTATGAATGATTCAGATCATGTACTTTGTCAATAGCACGTACAAAGTAAGAATACAGTACTTTCTGATCAAATCTTGGCGAATAAGGTTCTTCTAGTTTGCTCCAGGTTCCAAACCAAGGATCAAAATATTTTCCAGAATAGCCAATACCTTCTCATCAGCTCCTACCAATTTATAAATAATAGAATCCATTTTTCTCTTATTAAAGCCAAAAATGGCAAACTCCTTAAAATCCTTTTCATACTTATTAAGATGTTTGTCATACATGTAATTAATTAAATTAGTATGATCTCTTTATGATTAAACAACTTTGTTTTTATAAAAATCATATCCATCTTTCAAGAGATCATAATGCTTCTTCATAATTTTCACATGTCTGGCTGTAAATTGGCAAACACCCATAACATCTTTTGCAAGATTAATTAAGTCAAAAGCATTCTGCATCAGAATATGTATAAGCCATCAGACCTAGATAAGTTTTTTCTTCATTTTTGTCAGAATCTTCTTCATCTATAAGTTCATCCCATGTTCCCATGAGATTCTTCTTTTCCTTGTTCTTGAAGTTATCCTTCTAGTAAATTTCTTTCTTTGCTTTGTCCTTCTATAATTCTGGATAGTAAAAAATGAAGTGAGCAGGCTTCTTTCAGTTGAAACATCATTTGTGATCATTCTTCTTTTCTCATGAGCTAGTTCCTTTGAAGCCACTACTTTTGTCAAAAAATATTGTGTTCTTCTTTGTCAGATATTGAAATCTTTTGATTAAAAATGCCATCTCCTCATCATCTGTTCCATATTCAAAACCTGTTGTATAAGCAACTTCTTCAGATTTCCAGACTTTGATAAATTTAGCAGATTTATCAATAGATTTCAAATTACGAGACTTTGTCTTCTAAGCTAGCTTAAATCCATTAAGCTTCGTCTCATGGCTCTAGAGATTACTGATCAAACTTTCCAGAATAATTTTGCTGAAATCTCTAGCTTCTTGTATGGAAGTCATATTTAGTTTGTATTTGCCAAGAAGACTCCTAAGAATCTTCTTGACATGATCAGGTATAGTGTAGCTTTTGTTCAAAACTTGAATTCCAGACACAAGAACCTGAAACCTTGAGATCTTGGTTTCAACGTCTTCATCTTCCTTCATTTTTAAAAGTTCATACTGTTGGACAAGAAGGTTTGCCTTATCCTCTTTCACTTGTTAATTCCCTTCATAGGAAGCACGGAGAGATTCGAAGACAGATTTGGTAGTAAACCTGTCGAGAATTTTGAGATACTCAAAGTGTGGTATAACATCAACTAAGATTCCTATAAAATCTATGACATTTTAGGTAAAGCTTTTTTTGAGCTGGTGTGAGACTCTTTCTATCAGTCACCATACCTACTCCATCAACATCAAAGTTAATGTCATCTTCAAGAATGTCCCATAGCTCATCATCAAGACCTATAATGTGAGTGTGTATTTTTATTTTCCACCATTTAAACATAGTAGAATTTCCATTGAATTTACGAGGTTTAGACAAGTAGTTATTTTTTTCAAAAGCACTATAATCAAAGGGCATAAAATGAAAATTAGGACCAGAGATATCAAAATCAGATTTATCCATGTCGTTTTTCTCTATGGATCTTTTGTGTACCACTATTAAGTGTTAATACACAGACCATGCTTTGATGCCAACTAAAGGTAAGAAAAACACAACAAGAGGGGGTTGAATTGTGTTGAATTTTTCACCTTTTGATCTTAAGAACTATTATCAAAATCTGATTAAAATGGTAAGAATCTGATTCTATGTCTGATGAATAGCAGCAGGATTTTGTGTGGAACTTTGTTTTGCAGGAAATACGTTTTCTTTTGATGATGACAACTACAAAGTAAAATACTAAGAAGACTTAATCATGTTAAAAATACAACAAATGATAAGTTAAAGATCACTTAAGCGTTTAAAGATGCAACATAAATGTAAAGGTTTGAGGAAGTTGACTATTCAAAGAAGAAGGCAAAATAAGAGAAACTATCTGAAGCCTAAATAGATCCCAAGAAGTGTCAACAAAGAGGATAATATCTGACGAAAAGCTTATAGAAGGAGTTAGACTCTTAATTTAGTAAGTGAGTAGCCTTTTGGAAAAGCAAAGAGTTTTTTGTAAAAGTATATGGCTATAAGCACACACACACTAAAACCCATTTTTCAAATACCTTAATCAAGAGAGAATATTTTCAAAAGTGTCTTTAAGTTATGCCAGATGACTTATAAGCAGTTGAAGTAGGTAAAGGAAAATATTTGACTAATCTAATCGACATAATGCCAATGAATTAGAACAACTCAAACATAAGCCATAAGTTATTTAGACAACGCCTTAATGATGTATAACGACTAGTAATATCCTTTTTTCTTTTAAATGACCAACAACAATTATAATTTTAATATTTAATCATATAGCCAGCGGTAAAAATCATTAAATGATATTTCCATTTTGGGAATTCTTCTTGCCTATAAATAGATTCCTCATTTCTTGTTTCAAATCATTCAGAACTCGATTTATAAATTGACACTCACTCACTCTCTCTCTCTCTAAATTTTATTTTTTGCTTTCTGTCACTAGTTCTTATAGCTAAATTCTATGTGAGGAAATTTCCATTTGAGTTATACATTCATTGTAATTATGGAAAGGTTGCATTGTATAAATTCTTCAAGGAATTTGGTTTATGCACCTTTGATGAATATTGTCCATTTTGGGATCACATATGTGGTTTGAAGCTAAACTAATTAAAAGCTTATGGTTTGGGCTTGTGTGATCAGTTCCCACTGTTTATATACTTAGGTTGAAGACCATGTAGCTTTGAAGATCTTACCATTGGTTCATGGTCAGCTCGGTTAAAACCATGATAGGTTTTAAGATCCGCCCGATTAAAATCTCAATAGGTTATTTGGTTTTCCAGTTAAACCAATTGAGCATAGATATATTTTGGAACTTGAATAATAACCACTAAAAGATCCATGTTCATGGAGAGAAGACTAATTACTTTAATCTATAGTTGGTAAGGAAGCTTGGCCTCTTCAATTTCAGCAATTTATTAGAAAAGATGCAAACGCTCATATTCATTGTCTTATATTATAATGGTTGTAGGATAACCATCATTTTCTTGTATAAAGGGGTTTGTGAGTCTTTCCTACTAAAAACTCAAGTATTATTGGAAAATCTCAAGACCAAGTCTTTAGGATAGGAATAGGTCATTTTTGTTCATGACTGGAGCTCTTTAATTCCCGGTGTCTTTCTTCTTCCTTTAAAAAATTTATTTTCCGCACTTTAATATTTTATTTCTGATGCTTAGACATAAAAAAAGATTCAATCTCTTATTAAATTGCCAAAATTTTTCCAAATCCATGTTTTCCAAACCACACAACTCACCCCCCTCATCTTGTGTGTGAAGTCTCAAGTCCAACATATTGTTAAACATAAATAAAGAAGAGAGAAAGTAAATACACAAGAATCCTGGTTCGTCCTACAAATCAGGAGTAGTCTAGTCCCTTTTAAATTCCAAGAGGTTTACACTATAACTAAATATGATTACAAGTTGCTCAAGCACAGAAGCAAGAGACTTCCAATACCCAAACAAACAAGTAAGGGACTTCATATGCTCAAGCACACAAGAAAGATATTTTTGGTTGCTCAAGCACAGAAGCAAGAGAATTCCAAATGCTCAAGAATGCAGGTAAGTGACTTTCAATTGCTCAAGCACCCAGGAAAAAGACTTTTAATTGCTCTAGCGCACAAGCAAGACACTTCATTGCTCAAGAACACAAGCAAGAGACTTCAAAAAAAATATAACAGATAAATGATGGTGATAGAGTAATAATTACACTTGATATATAATCAGATGTGTAAACAAAATATAACACACAAAAATATAAGACTTAAGAACTTCTAAGAATGTACAATTGATAAGAAGTTCTAAGTTAGTGTGTGCTCATTGTTTTGACAGAGTAACTTCTCTTTTTATTTTCAAAGCACAATGGTATATATTTCCCGAAATCTTTAGCTATTTTTATAGAGTTCCATGAAAGAGTTGATGGAGAGAACTTTGAGCACAAGAGATTCTTTGGAGAGAACCATCAACAGATTCATTGCAAACCTTTTTGATATGGTTAATGTCGTCGCAAACACATTTGAAGCTCCTTTTCTACAAAAGTAATTATCAGTAGTAAATCTTCCCTCTTCTGCAACTTTTTTCTAAGTGTTAACATGACCAGAACAGAAAAAATTGATCTCGGATTCTGATAGAGACATCTTAAAAAATCCTCGATTCTTGAGCTTTGACTGGGTATAGGTTATGGTCCTTCAGAGTCTGAGTCATAGCTTTTGATCCTTCAAACTCTTACTATTCAAAGGCTATCTTGAACTTTAGAAGCTAACTTGGTCAAAGTCTGGAGACTTTTAGTTTTGATCACTAGAAAATGGCTTGATCATAAGTTGATTCTTTAGAGTCTAATCTTTAGAATCTTCCTCTTAAGAGCTTCTCTTTTAATGTTCAGTACAGTCTCAGAACTGACTTTGAATTAGTATATTAATCTTTGTACTTGTATACTTGAACACACATTAAAATACTTAATTATTCTTTTAATTACTTTGTTATCATCAAAACCTAAGGCATATGGTATAAACCAATTTTGTTTTAACACTCTCCTTTCCTTACGACTCCAAAAGCCAATTCAATGAAACCTTTTCATCTCTTCCATCTCTTCATGATGAACCTCTTCATTTTTACTCACAAAATTTGTGTAGTCCTCTTAGGAAACATAAGAGTGAAGCTCTATAGATGTTATCAGGCCAATTCAGACAAGAAATGATGAAGATACGATTTTGGGGCATGGAAAGTGACTCTGCTTATTGTCCATCCTTCTAAAATTAGGCCCGCCATCTCGAGGTCTCTCGAATACAGGTTCTTTATGATAAGAATCATCATTAGCACCCATCATTTTCAAACCTTAACCAGGTAACCTCAATGATGACCTATGAACATACTCACCCAAGACCGGTGAGAATACCCTTGTATTTGTGCTTTATCACCTCTAGATTATTGGGAACCTCGTGTCCTGGGTAATTTTGAATGATGAAGAAATGAAGAGACTAAATTAACATCACTATCTATAGAGGGAACCCTCTAGAGGCATTACAATAATAACATCAGACATTGAGGGTGTTTTTCTCAAAATTAACCTCATTTGGAGCCTCATTTTTGTACTAGAACTTTGGAAACTTATCAATACATCTTGAAGGATACCATGATATATCTCACATGTTCTCTCGTGATCAGTACTAGTTAGAGGCATAACAAAGTAATATATTTCCTTATATTTTTTGAGACATTAACATATACTTCAAACATTTTCTTGCCTTGCATTAGTTGATAAAACTTTAGCCTTGTTCCAAGTCCCCTGAAGTATATTGGATTTTAAAAAGATGAAAGAATATCGTTAGAATTGGTAATCTGTTCATGTACTCGCAAAAATATTAAAGATGTAGACACGAGTCAAACTCACAAAATGCATGTACGGAGGGAAAAATTTTATTTTGGTTGAGGACCCTTATCTCAAAATCATCGAAAGGGAGCCGATACCTCATCCTAGAGAAGATACACTAAATGAAATGGAGAACACACCCCATATAGCAACTACACAACCTCTTATCACTTTTAGGGGGAAAGACCCCCTAAAGAGATGAAGGTACCACCTTAGTAAAAGCATTATATATATCTTGAAGAATGGAAAAACACAAGAAGGAGGGGGGGTTGAATTGGGGTTTTAAAAAATAAAACAATATGACACATTGGTTAGCCTGGTTCGTTTGAACTCAAACTACTCCATTCCACCCGCCAAGGTGATTTCACCTCTCTCAATCGAGGTCTTAATCCACTAATCAAAACTTGATTACACAGACACAACGACTACTGTCAAAGTCTTCATGAGTCTAAACCACAACTCGATTTCTCAAGGTATTACAAAATAAATCAAATAAGGATGTGTATAATGATGTTTCTAAACAAAACTATATCACAACACTGATGTATACACAAGCTTAAAGCACAAGATAAAACTGGTAAACATATTTTGTTTTGAGTGCGCAGCAGTGTTGTATATTATTTCTTCTTCATAGTCTTATATTTATAGGTGAGGCATAAGGGACATGAGAAGATGTTTTTAGAGGGTTGATAAATTGTTGTTAATGCACTTTCCAAAAATATAGATCTTGTCTTGGTTCAGCTGTTACTTTTTGATTTTTAACAAATGGGTTGTAACATATCAGAACTTTGCTTCCTTGGGATCTTATCAGAATAAGAATATTACAGTTGAGACTTTAAATCCTCAGAGTTTCTTGATATTCATTAGAACTTAGATGATACGATGAAGCTTCTTTTGCATTTCAGAGTATTTACTATCAGAGTGTAGCTTAAGTGTTGAATCTTTAGAACAATTGTATAGATGAGTGTGTTGAGACTTCTTTTTTTCTTCGAGAACTTTACTTATAAAAATATCAGAGCCTTGCTTGCTTAGTTGGTGCTTCAGAAGTTATAACATCAGAACTTCTTCTATTTAGCGTGTTACACATATTTGCTTATGGGTTTCTTGTGTCAAATCAGAGCTTCAAAACGTAAATATCTCATCATCTTTTATGCACTTTTCATCTTAATTTCTCTGCATATTTAAATACATTGTTAGAGAGAATATTTCTTATATATATATATATATATATATATATATATATATATATATATATATATATATATATATATATATATATATATATATATATATATATATATATATATATATATATATATATATATATATATATATATATATATATATATATATATATATATATATATATATATATATATATCATGTATTTGTTATCATCAAAACTATTACAAAGATGTAGAACCAAATTGTGTTCTAACAATCTCCCCATTTTTGATGATGACAAAAACTTGTATATTTTGATAGATTACATAAGAACATAAATAATTAGAGTCTCCCCCTAATTTGAATACTCAAATAAAGAAAAATACTTCCCTGACGATGATCTGATCAGGGCTTTGTGATGGATGTTTTGATAAGTCCATTTAGCAGAAGTTACTTTCAAGAGATTTTTCTAGTTTTCTTTCAAAATGAAAAAACAGAAGCTATGATATTCAAAATGTTTGAGACTAAGTCTCGACATTGTTATATTAAAAATATCTTACATGTTCTCCCCCTTTTTATCAAAAATCAAAAAGCAATAAAACACATAAAAATAACAAAATCGATTAAGATAAACAGAAGGAGGTAGATAAACAGAATATTGAATTAAGAAACAAACGTAGAAGAAACAAAACAATATATTAGTGCTAAGGTTGAGGAGGTTGAAGTCATGTGAACAAGGCTTCCAATAAACTCTTGATCTAATTGTTTGACTCCTCTTTTTTCCCAAGCATGCCATTAATTTCCTTGCTCGTTTCACCCTGTTTGTCAAGCTTTTCCTTAAAAGCTGCATTTTCATTCTTGACTCATCTAGAGTTTTCAACACAAGAGATGAGGAGGTTGTTGCAATAGAAGAACTCACATTTTCGGAAATCACTGGAGCAGATTCTTGCTCAAGATATTATTCAAATGTCGTGCCTTTATCTTGAAACATGACCAGAGTAAGAGGTTGAGTTTTAGGAGACGGGTCATTATATTTTGATTCCTGAGAGGCTTCCCAAGAAGTTTTATCCAAAAGAGTGAGGGGTTTCTTTACCATGTGTCATAGAAGTTGATCCTTGAACATTATCAGCTGATCGTAGAAGTTCTGTTGAGCGATTTCATAGATGAGTTCCTTTAGCTTCATAGATTCAAAATTAGACCATTTTCTGAACTGATTCCAGTGAGAATCAGAAGAAGCTGGGTTAAGATTCACCATGCAAGCTTGCTTCAAGGAGTTAACTCATTGCTGTATTTTTGTTTCAAAAATCAGCAGAGGTTTACCAACATCTGATTTGGATATTTTTGGTGTTAGTTTTGGAACGACTATTTTTTGAGAATTTCTGACAACATTGTCCTAAGCTTCTAAATTAATGATGGTTCTGAGGGGACCTTCTGAGTAGTTAGTGGAAGTGGGAGAGCCAGAATGAATTATAGGTGAGTTAGGTGGAGTTGAAATATAGGGAGATGGAACATCTAGAATGGAGAAAGCTTGTGATTTAGCTGTGGGGATTGTTGGTGATTGAGAGATCATGAGTGGGCAAGTGATGCCTGCAGTGGTTGACGTGGTATCAGAGTTAATATTTATATATTTCATTTATGGATCTTCAATTAGTGGATCAAATTGATTAATATCAGAAAGATCATGTGCAAGTTCTGGCCGAGTCTGATCAAATTGGGTAGAAGGTGGATTAATCAGAGTATTATTTGTAGGTATTGGGGTGTCAATATCTAGGTAAAAATCATCAAGGGTTTTAGGAGATGGATCTTTAGTAGGTTTTGGAGATGAGGGGGTTTCAGATGTTGATAAAAATATTGATTCAATGACAGAAACAAAAGATGAGTTACCTTTCTTATTGGCATCTTTGGAGGTTTTCTGAGAAATTCCTTCTCCAGCAACTTTCTATTTTCTTGACTTTCTGGTAGCAACTTCCAGAGGTTGTTGCCTTAGATCAAGAATATTCACATCTTGAATCGTACCATCACTCTTGCAGGCTTCTAGATACCTGAGGACAATTTCTGGAGAGGAGTCTACTTGAGTGAAAAAAGGAAAATCCTTCAGAGGGACTCTTCTGGTGGTGATGACTTCCTTGGTGGTGAGTGTTGGATCCTTCTTAATGGTTTCAATTATCTTCATTTTATTTATATTATTGGCATTTATAGGCTTTCCAGAACAAGGTTCCAGAAGATTTTCTTATTGAGCCTCCATCAGATGTTCTATCAGTCTATTTTCTATCAAAATATCTAAAATGAGTCTTCCCAAAGGAATCCAATCTCTCATGGTTCTTTCTTCTTCCATTATTTCTTTGACACTTTTTTCATATGGTTGAACAAAATATGAGGAAGATGAACTTTGGATTTAGTGGCGATGAATTACAAAAGGTACTGTTGATTAATGTTGATGTAGTCAGGAAAGTTGGTTAGTTTTCTGTGATTGATGCACCCCGGATTTATTTTAGACCAAATTTTGAGATAATCCTTCAGATCATTGATTTTGTTTAAGGGTTGTCCAGAGGAAAAGATTTCTTTTGAGACGATGGTTAGGTCAGAACCTTTTTCCAATAAAATCTTCAGTGATGACAGTCTTCTTTCCCATAACATAAGATGTTACCTAATGATTTGAAGTTGTGGCATGGATCCAAAATTATTTCACTAATTTTGGGAAAACTGGACCTATTAGACAATCAAAGTATTTCATCCATCCTTGGAACTCTACATCAGGCGTTAGGTCATACCTATTTTCTTTCATACTCACAAAATCAACAATAAGTTCACATAGAACTTCCAGAGATTCAACAGGAGTGAGAAGACTTCTTGATGGTTCAAGGTACCTTTCTTCATTAGTAGAGGAAGAACCAGGAATGTTGATTTGAGAATCTTGAGAAATTTGATAAGAGGAAGCCATTTTCAAATACTTTTAGGGTTTTGAAAGAGAAACAAATGAAGAGAAAAGTAGAGTGAGTGAAAGTGAAGATGTGAGAGTGTTTGTGAGAGAGTGGGCATAAATAGCCAACGGAAGAAAACAAGAATTTTAATTTTAATTAAAAGAAATAAACACAATGATTTCATACATTAATGATTTCTGAAAAGAGGGATAGCATGTATATTTTGAACAATTACTGATTTAACTCGCGCCTCAATGCATCAACTCAACCGTTTCAGTCCCTTCAGATTTTGAACATGTGTTCAGCCTTAGAGGGTGAACTTGAATTTAGAGTTGACAGATGTTGATATGGTGAACTTCTTGCTTCTATCTTAGAAATGAAACATTTTTGGAAAATGTTCAGATCTTCTGGATAGTTTCTGATACAACTTTCCTTCTCACTTCTGAAGAAGTTTTGTTCAGATGTTCACCAAAAAAAAGTAAAGTAGAAAGTTCTGAGGATCAAATATACAGAAACTACATTTTTTAGTTTGGGCATAATTCCATACTGAGATGATTCATAATGAAATTAAATCTATCTTCTGAATGGGGTTTAGTGAAGACATCAGCCTATTAATGTTATGTGTCTATAAATTTTAAAAAAAGAATTCCCTTCTGAATATAGTCCCTAATAAAATGGTGTTTAATTTGTATATGTTTAGACCTAGAATGTAAAATAGGATTTTCAGAAAGGCAAATAGAAGAAGTATTATCGTAGAGGATATGAATGTTACTCTCATAGATGTTAAAATATTCAAGATGACTCTTCATCCAGAGCATCTGTGTACTACATCCAACTGCAGCTATATATTCAGCTTCAATAGTTGACAGTGCAATAGTGGATTGTCTTTTGCTGGACCACGAGATTAGGTTGTCTGCCAGAAACTGGATGCATCCAGAAGTACTTTTTATTTCTATTCTGTCTCCGGCAAAGTCAGTGTCACAATATCCTACTAATTTATATTCTCTAGATTTTCTATAACAAAGACCAAGATTAGTAGTACCTTTCAGATATTTGAAAATTCTCTTAAATATTGTTAAGTAAGATTCTCTAGGATGTGATTGGAATGTGGAACAAAGACAAACACTATACATAATATCAGGTCTTAAAGTTGTTAAATATAAGAGAGAACCAGTCATACCTCTTTAGAGCTTTTGTTCCACTTTCTTACTTACCTCTTCCCTTTCCAGAATGTATGTAGGATGCATAGGATTTTGGATGGTTTACATTCTGAAAAATAAAAATTCTTTAAAAGTTTTTTTGACATACTTGCTTTGATGAATGTAGGTTCCTTTTGGAGTTTGATTGATTTGGATACCTAGAAAGAACTTGAGTTCTCCCATGAAGCTGATTTCAAATTCTTCCTGCATAAACTTAGCAAATTCTACCCCCAAAGAGCCTTTAGTAGATCCAAAGATTATATCATCTACGTAAATTTGACATACCAGAATGTCATTTCAAAATAGTTTACAAAATAAGATTGTTTCCACCTTCCCTCGGGTAAATTCATTTTCTAACAAAAAGTTCCTTAGTCTTTCATACCAAACTCTAGGAGCATGTTTCAGACCATATAATGATTTCTTAAGTTTATAAACATATTCTGGATGTTTTGTATTTTCAAAGCCAATGGGTTGGTGCACATAAACTTATTCATAAATGTAGACATTTAAAAAAGCACTTTATCCATCCATCTAATAAAGAGTGATGCCATTATTAATAACAAAAGAAATTAAAAGTCTGGTAGATTCTAACCTGGCGACTGGGGAAAAGTTTTCTATATAGTCTATCTCTTTTTGCTGACTATAACCTTGTGCAACCAGTCATGCTTTGTTTTTGACGACTTCTCCTTGTTCGTTTAGCTTGTTTATGAAGACCCATTTGGTTGCAATGATGTCGAAGCCTTTTGGTTTAGGGACTAGATCCCACACATCATTTCTGGTAAATTGATTAAGTTTTTCCTGCATTATAAGGATCCAGTCATTTTCTAGAAGAGCTTCGTCAATGGTATTTGGCTCGATCAGAGATACTAATCCCATGAGTGATTCTTCAGAATTTCTGAATGTAGATATTGTTCTAATTGGGTCATCTTTCTTTCTCGGAATCATATTTTCCAGATGTTCTAAGTTTCTTCTAGATTTTCTTTTCTGGATGGATTCTTCATAAGCTACTGTAATATTTGTGACATCTTCTTCTATATTTGGTTGAGATTCTGTATTTTTATTTTCTGATGAACTGTCTTCAGTACCTGTAATTTGAACTTCTATATTTGCAAAAGTTTTACCCTGCTTTGATTTTGAGAGCCAATTTTATCATCAAATATGACACTAATAGATTCTTCCACAATTTGTGTTTTTGAGTTATATACTTTATAACCGTTTGAGCATTCAGGATATCCTAAGATGAGACACTTTTGTGTCTTAGAATCAAACTTGTCCGGATGTTCTTTAGTGTTCAATATAAACCAAATACATCCAAATAAATGGAAATAAGAGATGTTAGGCTTTCTGTTCTTCCACAGTTCATATGGAGTCTTTTCCAGAATATGTCTTATTGAGATTCTATTCTAAATATAACACATTGTGTTAACTGCTTTTGCCCATAAGTTTTTAGCAATGTTAGTCTCGTTGATCATGGTTCTGGTAATTTCTTGTAAAATTTTATTCTTTCGTTCTACAACTCTCTTTTGTTGAGGATTTCTAGGATAAGAGAAATCATGAGAGATGCCATTCTCGTTAAAAAAATTCAAATATTTTGTTTTTGAATTCCCCACCATGATCACTTCCAACTTTAACAATTCTTAATTCTTTTTCGTTTTGAAATTGGTTATAGAAAGTAGAGAGCACAAAGTGTGACTCGTCCTTATGTTTTAAGAACTTTACCCATGTCAATTTGCTATAGTCATCTACGGTCACTAATCCATACTTCTTTTCGCTGATGGATGCAATTTTTACTGGTCCAAACAGATCTATATGTAGAAGTTCTAATGGTGTAGAGGTAGAAACAACATTTTTTATTTGAAAGAGATTTTTTTAAACTTGCCTTTTTGACATGCTTCACATAGAGCATTTGAGCTGAACTTCAAGTTAGGAAGTCCTATGACCAGATTGAGTTTGTTAATCTGAGATTTTCTTCTCATACTAACAT